>JAAALK010000287.1:21021414-21125191 GCA_019279435.1 Zizania palustris | reverse complement strand
GTGAATGATTGCTCGTATTGTACGTGGTCGTGTGATGAACGTCTTGTTTTATTGATTTTCTATGGAATTTCAATAAAGTCCTGATTTATTAAATCGGGGCGCGACAAGATGCTCTCAATTCCTGTTGCTTCTGAGCAACGATGCCGTCAGGGATGTGGGCGGCACGAAAAGCGGCCGAGAACTCCGCCCAAGTGGGGGCGTGGCCCTCGGGCAGGGTCTCACGATGGTTGTCCCACCACTCTGCGGCGGGACCATGCAGCTGGTATTATTTGACACCGGAGCTACCCACTCCTTTATATCAACTGCTTTTGTGGAAAATAATGCACTGGACATAAGTGAACTACCCAGGCCAGTACTAATAGCAACCCCAGGAAAGCAAACCCTCGCTTGTTCCTTTAGTCCAAGGATATGGGTAGATATCCAAGGCACGATATTTTGGGCCGACCCCATCCTAATAGAATGTCAAGGTTTGGACCTCATTCTAGGGATGGACTGGCTAAATAAACACCAGGGTGTGATAGAATGTGCCCAGAGAAAAGTAACGGTGACTAATGAAGAAGGGATTATGGTCACATTCCAGATGCCCAGCATGAAGGCCGGAAGAACAAGACTACATCAGATTACCTTGGAGGAGATACCAGTAGTCAGCGAATACCCGGATGTATTCCCAGAGGATCTACCAGGGATGCCACCTAAGAGGGATATCGAATTCAGGATTGACTTGGTGCCCGGAACAACTCCTATTTATAAGCGACCATACCGGATGGCCGCCAATGAGTTAGCCGAGATGAAGCAACAGTTGGAGGATCTTGAAAGGAAAGGTTATATCAGACCAAGCACATCACCGTGGGGTGCTCCCGTCATCTTTGTCGAGAAGAAAGAAGACAAGGCAAAGCGTATGTGTGTGGATTATCGCGCCTTGAATGAGGTAACGATCAAGAATAAGTACCCATTGCCTCGGATCGATGATCTCTTCGATCAGCTCAAAGGAGCTACGGTATTCTCGAAGATTGACCTGCGGTCTGGTTACCATCAGTTGAGGATTCGAGAAGAAGATATACCCAAGACGGCCTTCACTACCCGTTATGGTTTATATGAGTGTACAGTTATGTCCTTTGGATTAACCAACGCCCCTGCATTCTTCATGAATATGATGAATAAGGTATTCATGGAATATTTGGACAAGTTTATCGTAGTCTTCATAGACGACATCCTTATTTATTCCAAGGACCAGAAGGAGCACGAGACTCACCTCCGGTTAACCCTAGGAAAGTTAAGGGAACACCAATTATATGCCAAGTACAGCAAATGCAAGTTTTGGACGGCAGAAGTAAAGTTCCTTGGACACATCATCTCTGCGCAAGGAATCGCAGTGGACCCTGCCACCGTAGAAGCAGTCACGGATTGGTTGCCACCCACGAACGTATCTGAGATACGAAGTTTTCTGGGTTTGGCCGGATATTATCGAAGGTTCATTGAGAATTTTTCTAAGATAGCCAAGCCAATGACCAGATTGTTGCAGAAAGGAGAAAAGTTCGAATGGACTCCTGAATGCGAGGAAAGTTTCCGCACCCTCAAGACTCGTTTGGTGTCTGCACCTATACTGACCCTACCGGATATCCGCAAAGACTTCCATGTCTATTGCGACGCATCTCGCCAGGGATTGGGATGTGTACTTATGCAAGATGGAAAAGTCATCTCTTATGCCTCCAGACAATTGAGACCCCATGAGTTGAATTATCCGACCCATGATTTGGAATTAGCCGCCGTAGTGCACGCCCTTAAGATTTGGAGGCACTACTTGGTTGGAAATCGCTGTGAAATCTTTACGGATCACAAGAGCCTGAAGTATATCTTCACACAGCCGGACCTTAATCTGAGGCAAAGACGATGGTTGGAATTGATAAAGGACTATGACTTGGGTATTCACTACCACCCAGGAAAAGCCAATGTGGTAGCTGATGCCTTAAGTCGCAAAGGATATTGCACAGCCATGATGATTCAAGAACACGCACCCTTGTTATGTAAGGAGATGGAAAACTTAAATCTTGGATTGACCACCAGAGCATATCTAGCCACCTTGGAGACCCAACCGGTATTGTTTGAGCAGATTCGTGAAGCTCAGTCAGAGGACCCGGATATAGCTGCCCTTAAGAAGAATATGAGACAAGGAAAGGCCCCCGGATTTTCAGAAGACGAGAATGGCACCATATGGTTTGGAACTCGGATATGTGTGCCGGATAAACCTGAAATAAAGACTCTTATCCTAAGAGAAGCCCACGAGACATTGTACTCCATTCATCCCGGCAGTACCAAGATGTACCAAGATCTGAAGGAACGATATTGGTGGGTTAGCATGAAGAGAGAGATTGCCCAGTTCGTCGCCGAATGCGACACCTGCAGAAGAGTAAAAGCCGAACATCAGAGGCCTGCAGGATTGTTACAGCCACTTAAAGTACCGGAATGGAAGTGGGAAGAGATCGGTATGGATTTCATCACCGGATTACCAAAGACCCAACTTGGGTATGATTCTATTTGGGTGATCATCGATCGGCTTACAAAAGTAGCTCATTTCATAGCCGTCAAGACGACCTTCAGTGGCCCTAAGCTAGCAGAGCTATATATGGCCCGGATAGTATGTCTTCATGGGGTGCCCAAGAAGATAGTATCTGACCGAGGAAGTCAGTTTACCTCTCGATTTTGGAAGAACCTCCAAGAGGAGATGGGCACGAGATTGAATTTCAGTACCGCCTACCATCCTCAGACAGATGGGCAAACAGAAAGGGTAAATCAGATACTAGAGGATATGCTTCGGGCATGTGTTTTGGACTTTGGAGCCACTTGGGACAAGAGCTTGCCATATGCAGAATTTTCATACAACAATAGTTATCAAGCCAGCCTTCAGATGTCTCCTTTTGAAGCCTTATATGGACGTAAGTGCAGAACGCCACTACTTTGGGACCAAACAGGTGAATCCCAAGTATTTGGGACCGACATTCTACGTGAAGCTGAAGAGAAAGTACGGATTATCAGAGACCGACTCAAGACAGCCCAATCTCGACAGAAGAGCTACGCAGACAATCGCCGTCGAGACTTAGCCTTTGAAGAAGGAGATCATGTCTACCTTCGGGTGACACCTCTTCGTGGAACTCAACGGTTTAACATGAGAGGAAAGTTGGCCCCTCGATATGTTGGACCATTTCCCGTCGTTCGACGCCAAGGCGAAGTAGCTTATCAGTTGGAGCTACCACCTTCGTTGACTGGAGTGCATGATGTGTTCCATGTATCTCAACTCAAGAAGTGTCTCCGCGTCCCCACGGAGCAAGTGGATCTTCAGCAGTTGGATGTCCAAGAAGATCTGACCTATGTGGAAAAACCAGTCAAGATATTGGAAGTCAAAGAAAGAACCACCAGAAGTCGAGTCATCCGTTTCTGCAAAGTGCAGTGGAGCAATCATCCAGTAGAGGAAGCTACGTGGGAAAAAGAAGATGAACTCAAGGCACAGCATCCTGAGCTATTCGAGGATTGATCCGAATCTCGAGGACGAGATTCTCTGTAAGGGGGATAGGATTGTAACACCCCAAAAATTAAAAGGAATAAAATAAAAAGAAAACATTATTTCTGGATTTATTAATAAAGGAAAATCACAAAAGAACCCAAATAAAGCCAAACAGAGGGAAATATTCAAAATCTGGACTTGAAAATTTTATGAGATGAACTAGAGGCCAAGTTATAATTTTAGAAATTTTTACAAATTTTTATCAACAGTGATTCAACCCTTAATCAAATAAATGAATTACTGGAATTATTTTAAATCAGAAAAGAATTAAAAAGACTTAATGGGCCTCAACCCTGAAACCTCCCCCGACGGCCTTTTTGGCCCAGCCCGTTGCCACCCACCCACTGACAGGAGGGGCCCGCCTGTCGGCGCCGCCCTCCCCTCTCTCCTCCCGCTCGCACCCGCCTCGGCCCCACCAGTCAGCCTCCGTGCGCCCGCGTTCGCCCGCTGACCGCTCGACCCCGCCTGTCAGCCCCTTTCCTTTTTCGTTCGCCCACTGACAGGTGGAGCCCACCTGTCAGATTCGTCTTCCTCCTTGGAAGGGGATCTCTCCCTTTCCTTTCCCGGCGATCCCCTCCCATTTTTCCGTCGCCAGCCACTCGATCTCGACGATCCGAGCCCGGGATCATAATCCCCTACCTCCGGTGATCACCTTCCGTCCAATCCCGACGCGGTATCGCCATTTTAGGAACCTATCCGTGAGTATGGAAGCTCGCCGGCGCAAGGATGGAATCCTTTCGGATTTCCACCGGTCCCCTTCCCATTTCACGCCGGCGACCCCCTATTTAAACCCCCTCCGACCTCCGCACTCAGCCCACGCCAGCAGAGCCCTCCTCGAGCGAAAGCAGAGCGCCGTCGCCCTCCTTTCGAACTTCGGTTCTGCTCCACCTCCGGCGAGCGATCGCCGCCGCCTCCGGCCTCCTCCGCCCTAGCCACCGCCACCAACGAGACCGCCGGAGCCCGCTCGCCATCGGCCACCCCTCCGTCGGTCGTGAAGACCACTGGAACGCCGTCGCCGTCGAGCTCCCGAACCCTCTCCGCCGTCTACCCTCGTCGCCGGTCGCCGTCCGTCGCCCTCCGTCGCCACCCGAGGTACCGTCGTGATCGCCATCCTTCCCGCGTTCCATTTTTAGCCCTAGCTAAGCCCCTAGGCCCTCGCCGTCGCCGCCATGGCCGCGCCCGAGCCCGCCGTCGCCGGAGACGAAGGGTGCGAGGCCCCCTTACGAGCGTGCCGTGCCGGATTTGATCCTGGCCGCACGATCGCGCACCAAGGGCACAGATTAAAACCCTTCGGGATTTAATCTCACCCGTAGATCTGGTCAAAGGGGTACGGGGCGATCGCAGCCGTCGATCGTTACTTGAACCCCAGGATCAATCTGGTGCGTCCACGTATACCCTTTCGCTGCGTTATAATCTCGGCCGTTCAATTTCACTTACGCCTCCCGCCTCGCGTCCGACCGCCAGATCCAGATCCGACGGCTCTGGATCGGCCGGTCCACGCGCATAGTCACGGGTTCACGGTGAACCTGGTTCACCGTGGACCAGAGACTGTTTTTAGTTTAAATAAAATCCAGAAAATTGATTTAAACTTTGAAAATTCATATCTTGCTCAATTTAACTCCAAATTTCACCATTCAAATTTTGTTAGAATCAGAATATTATTCTCTACACATTAATGCCATAAAAACAGTATGTTTCTGTTACCCAAAATATTATTAATAAATAAATGAATAAAAATCCCTTAGGGTTAAAATTAATAATATAGAAAATAAATTGGGAAAAATTCTAAAATATTAAACCTTACTGTTTTGAACAAGACTTGAAAATAGTAAAAATATTACTTCACATAATAACACCTACAAATGTGTATGTTTAATATTTGGTGAATTTTATCTGTTTATTGAATGTATTGTTTATTTTCCGTATCGAGAAGACTACGAGTTCGTCGAGGAGCAGGAGTTCTACCCCGAGGTTCCTCCATCCCCATTTGCTGAGCAAGGCAAGTCATCGACCATCTCTGTGGAAACAGTTGATCATAATTGAGCCCATGTTTTAATAACTTATCGCTATAACCCATAGGTTAATATTGCATTAGTCAAATACTCAAGCCTTACACTTATATTTATTAGATCCCCGTCCTTGTGTGCAAACCCAAGCCATGCTTATTGAGCCTTAACTCCTTGTCACTCTACTATAAATATATTAGCTAGTGCCCAATGTACCGGCACAACTGCTATAGGATAAAAAGAATGAGTCGTAGATAGCTGGATTCTGTATATGAATTTCCCTGTTATTCTCGTCTCTGGACTCTGTTGGAGTTGGCTAGGTTATAAGTATGGTGGGTTCCGGGTGCAAGCTCGGGCACTGGTTTGTCGCACCCGGGGCACTATAAGGACCGGTCTGCGGGATCTGTTGCAAAGCACTTCCGTACCAACCACAAGTCTAATGGGTAAGTCCTAACTGGAAGTATGGAATACTCCGGCTTGATGCACCATAGAGGAGGGGGCAAGGGGCTAGCCTGCGGGCGACTTGTACCGACGAGGCTCAAGGGGGGGTATGGTGGGGC
Source organism: Zizania palustris (assembly GCA_019279435.1). Classification (NCBI taxonomy): domain Eukaryota; kingdom Viridiplantae; phylum Streptophyta; class Magnoliopsida; order Poales; family Poaceae; genus Zizania; species Zizania palustris. The sequence goes on along the minus strand of JAAALK010000287.1, from coordinate 21,119,066 downwards.
TCCGATGCGTCGGGACACCATATGAAACCCATAAGAGGGTGCCATTGAGTCGGGGAGGACTATATGGAAGGTTTTGGCACGAGTTCCCGTGTGATGGGTCATCTCGTTACACTTCGGTGTAGGTGATGAGTGCGTGCCTTGTGGGTACAGTGGTACATCTCTGATCAGAGTAATTTAATCTTTTCGAAAAGCCGAGCCCACGGTCAAGGGCGGGTTGTGTGACTACTCGCAGTTAGTTTACAATTGTTTGAATGTTCAAGTTATTCATGGCACGTAAGGACTGTTGAGCGAGGTGGGGCTGACTGTACCCCTCGAGTTAGAAGATGATGACACACATGCACATGTTTACTTTTCCGTACTAATAAACTGCTCACATTTAAAGCTTTACACATATGCTGCTTCCGCTAAATAAGCCAATATCTCCCTTGTTATTACCTTGCATTATATTTGCATTCGGTGGCTTGCTGAGTACATCTGTACTCACCCCGTTGACTTACAACATCAGAGCCAGTTTACTACGAGGAGGATGAAGGTCTGGAGTAGCGACCCAGTCAAGGCGAGACTGGAAGGAGGCGTTCATCTAGGACCCTTGTTTTATTAGTTTCTCTTCATCTTTAATCACTTTTGTATTAATGCGGTCTACGAACCGTGAATGATTGCTCGTATTGTACGTGGTCGTGTGATGAACGTCTTGTTTTATTGATTTTCTATGGAATTTCAATAAAGTCCTGATTTATTAAATCGGGCGCGACACCGCTCCCCTCCTCTCTCTCCCGCCCGCGCCCGCCTCAGCCCCACATGGCAGCCTCTCGCCTCCGCTTCCCTCTCTCTGACAGTCGTGGCCCGCCTGTCGGCCCTTCCTTCTTTGTTTCGCCCACTGACAGGTGGGGGCCACCTGTCAGCTTCGTCTTCTCCATGGAAGGGGATCGCTCCCCTTTCCTTCCCCGGCGATCACTTTCTGTTTCCTCGCCGCCGGCCACCGGATCACCCCGGATCACCTTCCCTGGTCGCCCCCGCCCCCTTTCCTTCCTTAGCCGACACGTTTTTGCGCTTACGGAAGGCTATCCGAGGAGAAAAGGGAACCTCGCCAGAGATGGAAATAAACCTTCGGGTTTCCCCGGTTTAACCTTCCATCCTCGCCGCCGGTGACCCCTGTTTATACCCCTCGACTCACCGCACTCCGCCCACACCACTAACACCCTAGCCGAAGCGATCCCGAGCGCCCCGCTCCCTTCTTCGGTTTCCTCTCCTGCTGCAACTCCGGCCGCCGCTCACCGCCGCCTCGGACCCCCTCCGCCCTAGCCGTCGCCACCGTTGTGATCACCGGAGCCCACCCGTCCTCGGCCACCCCTCGGTTGGCCGTAGGATCCGCCGGAACGTCGTCGCCGTCGAGCACCCGAGAAGGCCTCCGCCATCTACCCCACCGCCGGTCACCGTCCGTTGATAGCCGTCGCCACCGAAGGTATAGTCATGATCGCCATTCTCTCCTCTTTCCATTTTAACCAAAACCCAGGCCCCCAGGCGCTCGCCGCCGCCGTCGCCACCGCAACCGAGCCCCACCATCGCCGGAGACGAAGGGTGCGAGGTCCCTTACGCGCGTGCCGTGCCGGATTAAATCCTGGCCGCACGATCGCGATCGGAGCGCACAGATTAAATCCCTCCGGGATTTAATCTCAGCCTTAGATCTGGTCAAAAGGGTACGGAGCGATCGCAGCCGTCGATCGTTACTTAAACCCCTGGATCAATCTCGTGCGTCCACGCGTACCGGTTCGACGAGATTTAATCACAGCCGTCCATTTTCATTAAACCCACCCGCTTCGCATCTGGCCACTGGATCCAGATCCAACGGTCCAGGTCGCTCGGGTCCACGCGCACAGTCGCAGGTTCACGGTGAACCTGGTTCACCGTGGACCAGAGACTGTTTTTCAGTTTAAATAAAATTCCAGAAAATTGTTTAAACTTTGAAAATTCATAACTTGCTCATTTTAACTCCAAATTTCACCATTCAAATTTTGTTGGAACCAGAATAATATGCTCTGCACATTAATGCCATAAAAACAGTATGTTACTGTTACCCAAAATATTCTAAATAAATAAATGAATAAAAACCCCTTAGGATTAAAATATTAATTCAGAAATTAAATTAGGAAAAATCCTAAAAATGTAAATTCACTGTTTTCCATTAAAGTTCAGAATATTAAAACCCTATAAAACCCACCAATGTGTATGTTTATTATTTGGTGAATTTTTGTCTGTTTATTGAATGTACTGTTTATTTTTCCGTATCGAGAAGACTACGAGTTCGTCGAGGAGCAGGAGTTCTACCCCGAGGTTCCTCCATCCCCATTTGCTGAGCAAGGCAAGTCATCGACCACCTCTGTGGAAACAGTTGATCATTATTGAGCCCATGATTTAATAAATTATCGCTATAACTCATAGGTTAATATTGCATTAGTCAAAGATCAAGCCTCACACTTATATTTATTAGATCCCCGTCCTTGTGTGCAAACCCAAGCCATGCTTATTGAGCCTTAACTCCTTGTCACTCTACAAATATTATATTAGCTAGTGCCCAATGTACCGACACCACTGCTATAGGATAAAAGAAATGAGTCGTAGATTAGATGGATTCTGGTATATGAAATATCCCGTTATTCTTGTCTCTGGACTCTGTTGGAGTTAGGTATGTTATAAGTATGGTGGGTTCCGGGTGCAAGCTCGGGTTTTGGTATGTCGCACCCGGGGCACTATAAGGACCGGTCTGCGGGATCTGTTGCAAAGCACTTCTGTACCAACCACAAGTCTAATGGGTAAGTCCTAACTGGAAGTGTGGAACACTCCGGCTCTCAGTACCATAGTGGAGGGGGCAAGGGGCTAGCCCTCAGGGCGCCTTGTACCGACGATGGCTCAAGAGGGGGTATTGTGGAAACTCGACATGGCGAGACACGGTACGAAACCTATAAGAGGGTGCTGTTGAGTCGGGGAAGACCATATGGAAGGTTTTGGCACGAGTTCCCGTGAAATGGGTCATCTCGTTACACTTTGGTGTAAGTGATGAGTGTGTGCCTTGTGGGTACAGTGGTACATCTCTGATCAGAGTATTTTAATCTTTTTGAAAAGCCGAGCCCACGGTCAAGGGCGGGTTGTGTGACTACTCGCAGTTAGTTTACAATCGTTTGAATGATTGATGTATTCATGGCATGTAAGGACTGTTGTGCGAGGAGGTAAAACGTACTCCTCGAGTTAGAAGATGATGATGCATTCACATGTTTACTTCTCCGTACTAATAAATTGCTCACATTTAATGCTTTACAAATATGCTGCTTCCGCAAAACTAGCCACTCTCTCCCTTGTTATTACCTTGCATTATATATGCATTTGGTGGCTTGCTGAGTACATATGTACTCACCCCGTTGCCTTACACCATCAGAGCCCGTCTACTACGAGGAGGATGAAGGTCTGGAGTAGCGACCCAGTCAAGGCGAGACTGGAAGGAGGCGTTCATCTAGGACCCTTGATTTTATTAGTTTCTCTTCACTTTCATTCACTTTTGTATTAATGCGGTCTACGAACCATGAATGATTGCCCGTCTTGTACGTGGTCGTGTGATGAACGTCTTGTTTTATTGATTTTCTATGGAATTTCAATAAAGTCCTGATTTCTTAAATCGGGGCGCGACAAGATGGTATCAGAGCCGACTTGACTGTAGGAAGCCAAACAGACCTGACCTTAGGACTTATACTTACTATATTTTCTTACAAACACTACTTATCCTCTCATCTTCCAAGATTTTCACAAAAACTTTCTCTCTTTTGTAGATGCCGGTCCATACCATGAGCGGGACTCTTCGTGATGAGGCCGAATTCATCCGCGAGCTGCGCATGCTCGTCGGTTTCCTCGGATTTGAGCACGAGCCAATGTATCATGGAGTCTTCCCCGACGAGGAAGAAAGCTTCTGCGAAGTCACCATCGTCATCCAGCCCTCCCCTCAGACAGCTCACACCTATCACGGAGGAGGACCTACCTTCTTGGTTGCCAGTCAGCGCACCGCCCTCCAGGCACTCACGGAGCTTCGGATGATCTACGACAGTGAGCTTTATGACACGGACTTCCGCTTCGTGCCTCTTCGCACTCCAGGGAGTCCCCACAGCGTCTTCGTCAGCACACTCTCCCAGCGACATTCCGCGATTGGACATACCATGCGCTTATTGGAGGCCATGGATGATCTCCATTACGAGGCACTGCAGGACGCTAATGGACAGCGCGACACAATCAACTTTTACCGACAGTCTTCTGAGGATCTGAACCGCGAGAATAGAGATCTTCGTCGCCATATTCAGCAGGGACACCGTTTGGCAGCCGAGGCAGAGGAGTTACGGCGTCAGAACGAGCTCCTTCGGCAGCGCGTCGCCGCCAACCCACAGCTTCGCCACCAGATCGAAGAATTAAAGAAGGACATTGAGGAGATCGCACCTCTTCCGCCTCGCAAGAAGACACCCCTTCGGATCCCCACCGTGAGACCCAAGCGGATCTCCCGCAGCGCACCACCCGCCGGACCATCCAGCTCCTCGACCCCGACCGTCTCCCACGAGCCCGAGATTGAGCCGTCCCCCGAGCTACCCTAGACGTAGTTTACGATTGATTGCTTTTCATTTTGCTTGCTTGTATTACCATTCATGTCGAAATATAAGGCATGAATGAAGAAATAAATAAATGTAACCGCAAGAACGGTACTTTTTGGAATAAAACATAAAGAGTTCTCTAAAATAAATGTTGTCTACTTTAAAAACTCCAGGATGACCAACACTCAGGGTTCCGACGCTCCCCAGAACGGAGGAGAGAGTGGCAACTTGCCACAATGGGGAGCAACGGGACAAAGGCAGGCCCCGGTTGCCAACCACCCCACAGTGGCTGAGATGATGGTCACCCAAAACCAACTGGTCACTGCTCTATTGAACCAAATGCAGCAGCAGCAGCAGATGCAAGAGCAGCAGGCTCAGTTCTTCCGTCTCCACCAATAGCCCGAGCTGCCCCGACTCGCCACACCAGCTCCCGCTCCCGCATCTCAGCTCTCGGAGTTCCTCCGAGTCCGCCCACCAACCTTCTCGAGCACCACCAACCCCATGGAGGCTGGGGATTGGTTACGAGCCATCGAGAAGAAGCTCGACCTCCTTACCTGCACCGAGCAGGAGAGGGTGGCCTTCGCCACCCACCAGTTTCATGGTCCCGCCGCAGAGTGGTGGGACAATCTTCGCGAGACTCTACCCGAGGGCCACGCCCATACTTGGGCAGAGTTTTCGGCCGCTTTTCGTGCCGCCCACATCCCCGACGGTATTATCGCGCAGAAACAACAGGAGTTCAGAGACCTGCAGCAGGGGAGCATGTCCGTAACCGAGTATCTGCACGAGTTCAACCGTCTGGCCCGATATGCACCTGAGGAGGTCTGTACCGATGCGGCCAGGCAGGCTAAGTTCCTCCGGGGATTGAAGGATGAGCTGTTCCTACAGCTTATCTCCGGAGATTTCGCCAACTTTCAAAAGTTGGTGAATAAAGCTATCATTCAGGAGACCCAGCAGAACAAGGTTGACCTGAAAAAGAAGAGGATGATTGCCTTTAGACAAAACCAGGGCATGGCTCAGAGGCCCCGCTTCACACCTCCTCCACCAGCGCCAAAATACCACCCCCGACCAGTGTATCGCCCAGCGCCACCCGCCGCCAACGCCGGACCCGGACAACCTCGCTCCGCTCTCGCCGCCCCAGCTGCACCAACCGCCCCGGCAAAGAAGGCAGAAATCCTGCGCGACAAGCACGGCAAGCCCGTGGTATGTTTCAACTGCCGCCAGGAAGGGCATTACTCCAATGCGTGCCCTCACCCCAAGCGCGTCCAAGGAGTGGCCGCGAACCCCGCCATCCGTGCCCGAGTCAATCACGTCACCGCTGAAGAAGCTCAGGCCGCACCAGAGATAGTGATGGGTAAGTTCTTAGTACATTCAGCACCTGCCGTGGTTTTATTTGACACTGGAGCTACGCACTCCTTCATATCAACTGATTTTGTGGGAAAGAACAATCTAAACATAGAAGAACTACCCAGAGCAGTGCAAATAGTCACCCCGGGAAAACAAACCCTAGCTTTAACCTATAGCCCTAAGGTATGGATAGATATCCACGACACCATATTTTGGGTCGATCCCATACTTATTGAATGCCAAGGTTTGGATCTCATTCTGGGGATGGATTGGCTCAATAAGTACCAAGGAATAATAGAGTGTGCCCAGAGAATAGTGACTGTGACCAGTGGAGAAGGGACTGCCGTCACATTTCAGATGCCAAGCATAAAGATTAGAAGACCCAGACTACATCAGATTACTTTGGAGGAGATACCGGTAGTCAGTGAATACCCGGATGTATTCCCAGAGGATCTACCAGGGATGCCACCCAAGAGGGACATCAAGTTCAGGATTGACTTGGTGCCCGGAACCACTCCTATTATAAGCGACCCTACCGGATGGCCGCTAATGAGTTAGCTGAAATGAAGCAGCAATTGGAGGATCTCGAGAGGAAAGGCTACATCAGACCAAGCACATCGCCATGGGGTGCCCCCGTCATCTTCGTCGAGAAGAAAGAAGACAAGGCTAAGCGTATGTGTGTAGACTACCGCGCCTTGAATGAGGTAACCATCAAGAATAAGTATCCGTTGCCTCGGATTGACGATCTCTTCGACCAGCTAAAAGGAGCTACGGTATTCTCAAAGATCGACCTGCGTTCTGGTTATCATCAGTTAAGGATTCGAGAAGAGGATATACCCAAGACAGCCTTTACCACCCGTTATGGATTGTACGAGTGCACGGTTATGTCCTTTGGATTGACCAATGCCCCTGCATTCTTCATGAACATGATGAATAAGGTGTTCATGGAGTATTTGGACAAGTTTATCGTAGTCTTCATAGACGACATCCTCATTTATTCCAAGGACCAGAAAGAGCACGAGACCCACCTCCGGTTAACCTTAGGCAAGCTAAGGGAGCACCAGTTATATGCCAAGTACAGCAAGTGTAAATTCTGGACGACAGAAGTAAAGTTCCTTGGACACATCATCCCTGCGCAAGGAATCGCAGTAGACCCTGCCACCGTAGAAGCAGTTACGGATTGGCTGCCACCCACGAACGTATCTGAGATACGAAGTTTTCTGGGTTTGGCCGGATATTATCGGAGGTTCATCGAGAATTTTTCTAAGATAGCCAAGCCGATGACCAAGTTGTTGCAGAAAGGAGAGAAGTTCGAATGGACTCCTGAGTGTGAGGAAAGTTTCCGCACTCTCAAGACCCGTTTGGTATCTGCACCCATACTGACCCTACCCGATATCCGGAAAGACTTCCATGTCTATTGTGATGCATCCCGCCAAGGATTGGGATGTGTTCTTATGCAAGATGGAAAAGTTATCTCTTATGCCTCTCGTCAGTTGAGACCTCATGAGTTGAACTACCCGACCCGCGATTTGGAATTAGCCGCAGTAGTACACGCCCTTAAGATTTGGAGGCATTATTTGGTTGGAAACCGCTGTGAGATCTTTACGGACCACAAGAGCTTGAAGTACATCTTCACACAACCGGACCTCAATCTGAGGCAAAGACGATGGTTGGAGCTAATAAAGGACTATGACTTAGGTATTCACTACCACCCCGGAAAAGCAAATGTAGTAGCTGATGCATTAAGTCGCAAGGGATATTGCACAGCGGTGATGATTCAGGATCATGCACCCTTGTTAAGTAGAGAGATGGAAAAATTGAATCTTGGATTAACCACAGGAGCATGCCTAGCCACCTTGGAGACCCAGCCAATTCTATTTGAGCAGATCCGTGAAGCTCAGTTAGAAGATCCGGATATAGCTGCCATTAGGAAGAACATGAGACAAGGAAAAGCCCCAGGATTTTCAGAGGACGAGAACGGCACCATATGGTTTGGAACCCGGATATGTGTGCCGGATAAGCCAGAGATAAAGACCCTTATCCTGAGAGAAGCCCACGAGACGTTGTACTCCATTCATCCCGGTAGTACCAAGATGTACCAGGACCTGAAGGAACGTTATTGGTGGGTCAGCATGAAAAGAGAGATCGCACAGTTCGTCGCCGAATGTGACACCTGCAGAAGAGTAAAAGCTGAACATCAGAGACCTGCAGGATTGTTACAACCACTTAAGGTACCTGAATGGAAGTGGGAAGAGATCGGTAGGGATTTTATCACCGGACTCCCAAAGACCCAACTTGGATATGACTCTATTTGGGTGATCATCGATCGGCTTACGAAAGTAGCACATTTCATAGCCGTCAAGACGACCTTTAGTGGCCCTAAGCTTGCAGAGCTATACATGGCCCGGATCGTGTGTCTTCATGGAGTGCCCAAGAATATAGTGTACGACAGAGGAAGTCAGTTTACCTCTCGTTTCTGGAAGAACCTTCAAGAGGAGATGGGCACGAGATTAAATTTCAGCACTGCCTACCACCCACAGACGGATGGACAAACGGAAAGGGTGAATCAGATCTTGGAGGATATGCTGCGGGCATGTGTCTTGGATTTTGGAGCCACCTGGGACAAGAGCTTGTCGTACGCTGAGTTTTCGTACAACAACAGCTATCAAGCCAGCCTTCAGATGTCTCCTTTTGAAGCCCTATATGGACGTAAATGCAGAACGCCTCTACTTTGGGACCAAACTGGTGAATCCCAAGTGTTCGGAACAGACATTCTTCGTGAAGCCGAAGAGAAGGTACGGATCATCAGAGACTGACTCAAGGCAGCCCAATCACGACAAAAGAGCTACGCAGACAATCGACGCCGATACCTAGCCTTTGAAGAAGGGGATCATGTTTACCTTCGAGTTACGCCTCTCCGTGGTACTCAACGGTTTAACATGAGAGGAAAGTTGGCCCCTCAATATGTTGGACCATTTCCCATTGTTCGACGCCAAGGCGAAGTCTCTTATCAATTGGAACTACCGCCCTCATTGGCAGGAGTACATGACGTGTTCCACGTTTCCCAACTCAAGAAGTGTCTTCGCGTCCCGACGGAGCAAGTGGATCTTCAACAACTAGATGTTCAAGAGGATCTGACCTATGTGGAAAAGCCTGTTAAGATATTGGAGGGAGTCGGGTCATCCGTTTCTGCAAAGTGCAGTGGAGCAATCATCCGGTAGAAGAAGCTACACGGGAAAAAGAAGATGAGCTCAAGGCACAGCATCCTGAGTTATTCAAGGATTGATCTGAATCTCGAGGATGAGATTCTCTGTAAGGGGGATAGGATTGTAACACCCCAAGAAATAAAAACAAATAAAATAAAAGAAAAATATTATTTAAATCATTTCTGGATTTTATTATTAAAGGAAAATCCTAAAAGAGCCTTATTAAAGCCAAACAGGAAGAAATATTCAAAATATGGACCTGAAAATTTTATGAGATGAACTAGAGGCCAAGATATAATTTTAGGAATTTTTCCAAATTTTTATCAACAGTGATTCAACCCTTAATCAAATATATGAATTTCTGGATTTATCTTAAATCAGAAAACAATTTTAATCCTTAACGGGCCTCAACCTTGAATTAGCCTCCAGCCCGGCCCAACCCAGCTCTGTGTCGCTGACGGGTGGGACCCAGGTGTCGGCGCCGCTCCCCTTCTCTCTCTCCCGCCCGCGCCCGCCTCGGCCCCACATGGCAGCCTCTCGCCTCCGCTTCCCTCTCTCTGACAGTCGTGGCCCGCCTGTCGGCCCTTCCTTCTTTGTTTCGCCCGCTGACAGGTGGGGGCCACCTGTCAGCTTCGTCTTCTCCATGGAAGGGGATCGCTCCCCGTTCCTTCCCCGACGATCACTTTCTGTTTCCTCGCCGCCGGCCACCGGATCACCCCGGATCACCCCGGATCACCTTCCCTGGTCGCCGCCGCCCCTTTCCTTCCTTAGCCGACACATTTTTGCGCTTACGGAAGGCTATCCGAGGAGAAAAGGGAACCTCGCCGGAGATGGAAATAAACCTTCGGGTTTCCCCGGTTTAACCTTCCATCCACGCCGCCGGTGACCCCTTTTTATACCCCTCGACTCATCGCACTCCGCCCACACCACTAACACCCTAGCCGAAGCAATCCCGAGCGCCCCGCTCCCTTCTTCGGTTTCCTCTCCTGCTGCAACTCCGGCCACCGCTCACCGCCGCCTCGGACCCCCTCCGCCCTAGCCGTCGCCACCGTTGTGGTCACCGGAGCCCACCCGTCCTCGGCCACCCCTCGGTTGGCTGTAGGATCCGCCGGAACGCCGTCGCCGTCGAGCACCCGAGAAGGCCTCCGCCATCTACCCCGCCACCGGTCACCGTCCATTGATAGCCGTCGCCACCGAAGGTATAGTCGTGATCGCCATTCTCTCCTCTTTCCATTTTAGCCAAAACCCAGGCCCCCAGGCGCTCGCCGCCGCCGTCGCCACCGCAACCGAGCCCCACCGTCGCCGGAGACGAAGGGTGCGAGGTCCCTTACGCGCGTGCCGTGCCGGATTAAATCCTGGCCGCACGATCGCGATCGGAGCGCACAGATTAAATCCCTCCGGGATTTAATCTCAGCCTTAGATCTGGTCAAAAGGGTACGGAGCGATCGCAGTCGTCGATCGTTACTTAAACCCCTGGATCAATCTCGTGCGTCCACGCGTACCGGTTCGACGGGATTTAATCACAGCCGTCCATTTTCATTAAACCCACCCGCTTCGCATCTGGCCACTGGATCCAGATCCAACGGTCCAGGTCGCTCGGGTCCACGCGCACAGTCGCAGGTTCACGGTGAACCTGGTTCACCGTGGACCAGAGACTGTTTTTCAGTTTAAATAAAATTCCAGAAAATTGTTTAAACTTTGAAAATTCATAACTTGCTCATTTTAACTCCAAATTTCACCATTCAAATTTTGTTGGAACCAGAATAATATGCTCTGCACATTAATGCCATAAAAACAGTATGTTACTGTTACCCAAATATTCTAAATAAATAAATGAATAAAAACCCCTTAGGATTAAAAATATTAATTCAGAAATTAAATTAGGAAAAATCCTAAAAATGTAAATTCACTGTTTTCCATTAAAGTTCAGAATATTAAAACCCTATAAAACCCACCAATGTGTATGTTTATTATTTGGTGAATTTTTGTCTGTTTATTGAATGTACTGTTTATTTTTCCGTATCGAGAAGACTACGAGTTCGTCGAGGAGCAGGAGTTCTACCCCAAGGTTCCTCCATCCCCATTTGCTGAGCAAGGCAAGTCATCGACCACCTCTGTGGAAACAGTTGATCATTACTGAGCCCATGATTTAATAAATTATCGCTATAACTCATAGGTTAATATTGCATTAGTCAAAGATCAAGCCTCACACTTATATTTATTAGATCCCCGTCCTTGTGTGCAAACCCAAGCCATGCTTATTGAGCCTTAACTCCTTGTCACTCTACAAATATTATATTAGCTAGTGCCCAATGTACCGACACCACTGCTATAGGATAAAAGAAACGAGTCGTAGATTAGATGGATTCTGGTATATGAAATATCCCGTTATTCTTGTCTCTGGACTCTGTTGGAGTTAGGTATGTTATAAGTATGGTGGGTTCCAGGTGCAAGCTCGGGTTTTGGTATGTCGCACCCGGGGCACTATAAGGACCGGTCTGCGGGATCTGTTGCAAAGCACTTCCGTACCAACCACAAGTCTAATGGGTAAGTCCTAACTGGAAGTGTGGAACACTCCGGCTCTCAGTACCATAGTGGAGGGGGCAAGGGGATAGCCCTCAGGGCGCCTTGTACCGACGATGGCTCAAGAGGGGGTATTGTGGAAACTCGACATGGCGAGACACGGTACGAAACCTATAAGAGGGTGCTGTTGAGTCGGGGAAGACCATATGGAAGGTTTTAGCACGAGTTCCCATGAAATGGGTCATCTCGTTACACTTTGGTGTAAGTGATGAGTGCGTGCCTTGTGGGTACAGTGGTACATCTCTGATCAGAGTATTTTAATCTTTTCGAAAAGCCGAGCCCACGGTCAAGGGCGGGTTGTGTGACTACTCGCAGTTAGTTTACAATCGTTTGAATGATTGATGTATTCATGGCATGTAAGGACTGTTGTGCGAGGAGGTAAAATGTACTCCTCGAGTTAGAAGATGATGATGCATTCACATGTTTACTTCTCTATGCTAATAAATTGCTCACATTTAATGCTTTACAAATATGCTGCTTCCGCAAAACAAGCCACTCTCTCCCTTGTTATTACCTTGCATTATATATGCATTCGGTGGCTTGCTGAGTACATCTGTACTCACCCCGTTGCCTTACACCATCAGAGCCTGTCTACTACGAGGAGGATGAAGGTCTGGAGTAGCGACCCAGTCAAGGCGAGACTGGAAGGAGGCGTTCATCTAGGACCCTTGATTTTATTAGTTTCTCTTCACTTTCATTAACTTTTGTATTAATGCGGTCTACGAACCGTGAATGATTGCCCGTCTTGTACGTGGTCGTGTGATGAACGTCTTTTTTTATTGATTTTCTATGGAATTTCAATAAAGTCCTGATTTCTTAAATCGGGGCGCGACACTACTCTACCCCTAGAGTTTACACTGTTTTGTCTCAGCCAGATAAGGGGTACAAATGGTAGTCTACTTTTCTGGAGGCTTCTTTTGTCAGCTTCGTAGAGGAGACAACATCAGCTTTTGCAGAGCAGACACGACAGCCTTTGCACAGTTGGAATCTTCTGAAGCCCCCTCCGCACACGAAGTGTGTAGAAGCTTCGTTGACAAGTTTTGATACAGTGACGGTTTTGAGCCAAAACCGTCAAAGCTCTTGAGCCTTCGCACCATCACCTTCGGAGTGGACCACCACAACTTCGCAGCTACTCCCAGCTCGACCTCCGTTAGTTCGTGTATCGAAGCCATGCATGGCCAAAGTACCTCAAGTTAGCCACACTCCGAAGCCCCACCTTTGGAGTACCTTCACCACCTTCTGAAGTCCCTCCATCCAAGACCTCTGCACGAAGCATATCCATAAGCACCCATTCGCAGAGTCTCAGCCCCGAGCACACTCTACGAAGACCCTTATCCAGACCATGCCTTCGATGCACCTTGAGTTCTAAGAGCTTCGTCAGGTTTCCCTTCGAGTGCCTCCATCCAGAGCACACACTGGAACGCCTTACCACAATGCTGAGGACTTTATCCACCATACTCTGAAGTCACTCTTTCCGGAGCACCCTTCGAAGTTCCTTGCCTCTGAGGAGTTTGCTTCGGGGTACCTTCAGCCGGAGCTATCCTCTGCACTTTCTGCCTTCGCTTGGCGCATCTTGACCCGAGTTCCGACCTCGACCCCACACAACCTTCATGACCGAGCTCCCTGCTCGCCTGGCATCAAGCCTCTCGCTTGACCCAGATTCACTCGCTGTGAACCGTCCGTCGCCTCCGAAGTCACCTGCGCACCACCGACAAGCAGACAATATTTTCTAGTACCCCGGAGACCTCTCCGGTAAATAGCCTTCAGTACACACTCCGGTGTACCACCCAAAGTACTGAGCCCTTTGGTACAAACATATCGTGTTCTGTCGGATCCCTCCGATAGACACACTCCGCTGCACAGCTACAACCAGCAACCATCGAACCCTTCGGTAAATACCTCTGAACCTCTTCGGAGGGACCCCTTCATCTAGAAGGTAAACCTTGTCAATCAGTCATCACAAACTTAAAACCAAGGCACATTTCAACTTGGTTTCTCAATACTGTTCATCTAAATAAAGCATATCCGATACTTTGATATATTATTAAGATCACCGTGATTATGTACTATCTTGGTTAGGTCCGATCTAGTTATTGTGATGATTTTCATATTATAGACATGTTATCTGGCACGTTTTATTTATTTCTGTCGGAGTACAAGCCGATGGGTTATCTTTAATTCAATGTCGCATCTTATTCGCCATCGGAAAACACTCGTCGACCTATATGTGTAAACTGTCCATCTCATTGGCCGATGACACGCTCGCATGATTGCTTCACCCATAGTCATCGGCTCTATGGCCGATCAGCATGATATTCTATGATTATTCCATCCTCATTGCAGCCATCGGCTCGATAGCTGATAGGTTATGCTATTGATCATCTTTTCCTATTTCCTTATCAGTTGCAGGGTCAAACTGATTGGCACGCCTTAAACCCATTTTTTTAACATAAGAACTGCACCGGAGTTAAACAGATCTTCTAGGTCCCGCGTGTGTTAAAGTGTGACTAAAAAACGCATCAACAACAAAAATTAAAAGGGTGAAATAAATTGGACTGATTAGTTGAGCTGGCGATCGTCGATCTCGATTCACGATGAAAAGCAATTTTGTTAAATTATAGATTATCGCAAGCACATACATTTCTTAAGCTACTAGTAGGTACTTTTTGTTAGAGCATCTATTTCACTAGCTAGATTCACTCTCTTTTCTACGTAGATAGAAAATATGGGAAAAAAGAGAATAACTAGCGACGAGCTAATAGATAGGAGATTTCATGTATTCAAATAAACTGAGTGTATTACGTGTGGGACCAAGTACTAGTGGTGAAATAAATTATTGTTTTTATTCTTCTTTCATCTCTACATCAGCTAGCTATTTGAGACAACTATTGTGAATGCTCTTAACATTTCAATGTATTGTAACATGCTGACAAATCGATCACACGTATGCCATGCATGGTTCCAACACATTAATCCATTCCCAAACCATGCATGCAACGTTAAAATTTCAGCAACACGAACGACCGACAATCGTACACAGTTTATATCAAATGTTAAAATTTCAGCACTAATTCTCAAGGAATAATTAATTCGATTTATGAAATGTCATTACAAATCGTATATTTAGATTTATATCATTTCGAAATTGTAATGACATAAAATTGTAATAGCATGTATGCTAACTATCCCAATTCTCCAAGCTAAGCACACGCGACGACATACACTTGTGCCCAAAAAAATCAGAGAACACACCCCGGCCGGCCGGTTACAGCGTCGTTCTCGTCATCAGCGAGTGTCTGATAGATATGATTGTTGCCGTTGTTCTACAAAAGATTATTTCTATTACAGTGTTCCTAAGGGTTATTCATAACTATAATGCTTTAAAAACATTATTTTATACTGCTACTATATATACCTCTGATGATCTCTGCCATCATTGATAGTTTTCACCATTATTAATTGTCTTCACCGTATGTAGTCGAGTATATTATTCGATCACATTGGCCATGACATAAATTGAGTCCCCACGTAATGCCATTCATATGTAGCTGGTCCATATTTTTTTTCTGACAAACGACAGGACCATTCATCATTCATATAAACGGTGAGCCCGTGGCCAATACTAGAATCACATAGTTTCGATGGATAATGCATCATGCATGTACTCAGATCCCTTGAGAGAATCCAAACCGTCCAGTGGTTATTTGCCTGCAGCGAGCTGTTGGATATACATGCCTAAATTCCTAACACGAGCTGCACTGAGCCCCTGACAGAGTGATACATCAGCGTGAAGCAGTGTGTGTGTATATACCTGTCGTTAACTACCATCGCGAGCTCCTGCTTGCATTGCCTGCCGCTGCTGCAGGCTGCCGAGAGCTGAAGCTGAGCTGAGCTGAGCTGAGTACAGTGGAGCACATGCCGGGCGGCCGGCCGGTGGTGTCCCGTGTCCCGGCCCTAGCTAGCACTGGGCCGCTACCTCTCCGGCTCCAGCGGCCAAAGATTCTCGCCGTCTCACACGCGCGCGCGGCTCCACCGCGCACAACCGTACCGTCCTCCCGGCCATGCATGGCCATGATTGAGCGCGCTCGACCTGTAGGATAGATGTCCCATCGGACACACCGGAGAAGAAGCCCCAGATCTCACTTACTTACCTCCACCACATTCTGCCGGCTCGACGTACTCAAAACGAAGATCTGACCGATGACAGATTACATTTACTCTTACTTAATTACCTTTGACCACATGAATTTGTGAACCGAGAGGTAATAAGTATATATACGTTGATGAAGAGGGTATGTAATACGGAATTACTGGGCAATTGTCTATTGATTGGTATATGCACGCATGCTTGCAGGAGACCATGCATGTGAGGACACATAAACTGCATGCCCTTCTAAGCACACACAGGCCAGGCTACAGCTGGAGCTGGGCGATATATTATTTGTTAGTTGCAACCTGCATTAGTCTAGCTAAGCTACCTCACTCTCATCAAGCTAGCATGACGTTATCCCAGCACCTACCTCGCTCGCTCTTAATTTCAATCATCCCGACGACAGATCCCCCACATGATGATGATCGATCGATCACTAATTATATAAGCAACACTCAAAAAGACAATCTTGATTCAGCAGGTGTAGCCAAGCCCATCGGCTAAACTGCTGGCAAATAGGTAGCTGACGACGACAAAGTTTTGTATCCACTCCAGTTTGCTTCATCAGTGTAAAGCAATACGCCAATTCATCCTAATTAAGGGTCCGTTTATTTTAGCTTTTCACAACCGAAACTACTTCTAGAATTTTCTAGAATTTTAAAGGTCTATAATCTCAACAGCCGCACAAGTGTTCAACTTGTTGGTGCAGGACGTTTGAATATTGAAGCTAGGTTGCTAGCTGTTCAGAACATGTAACAGAGAGAGGTGAATCGTGTGGACCATTCCAGGCCGGCAAAGATGAACTGATATGATATGATGATGAATCAACCAACATAAACATATAAAAATCCTACAATTTTTTTTCTACTCTCTAATCTCTCAACCCTAATGCACTCTCCGAGAGAAGCTCATGTGCATGCACGCCTAAAGAGCAAACCACAGCTGACACTGACCAGTAGGTGTAGTATGACTACGGCTAATTAAAAGTTTAAGACTACTACTCCATATACAAAAGGGAAGAAACAAACAAAAAGCAATTGATTAACAAAACGAAAGCGATTAGGGGGGAGGGATGAAATGATCTCAGGCTCGATCGATCTCTCTGTCGACGACGACGACGACGACTGCATCCAACCACGTGGGCTCCATCGGCAGCCACGAGAAAAGGAGAGAACACCTGCATAATTTAACAAGATTTAGCCCCATCTTCTCATCGCTCCTTCCGGTACTGGCACCAAAAAGATTCCCGGTCTCCGATGCATGACATGCAACTGATCGATGCAGCTAGCTAGCAAAGTCTCCCTCTTCTGCTGCAAGAACAGATTAATTCAGTGATCAGATTTTTTTAATCAGTCAGCTGCTGCACCGTCAAAAGCAGTACCTGTTACAGTATAGTAATCTATTGGATGCATAGATAGATATAGGAGTAGTACTAGAAAGAGAGAATTTTGTAGCAGCAACAGCAGCAGTGGTACAAAAGTGAGCGTGACCTCGGAATTCTGGAGTAGGGACAATGGCTTTGCTTGGCTCGAACTGTTGGGGGCGCGAGCGCTTGCGCTTACTTTGCCACAAAGCAACAAAGGTGAGGTTAATGGCCATGGCCTCCCTCGAGGTCGAGGCAAAGCTGGACGCCGTGGTCGTCGAAACAGAGGAGGAGAGAAGAAGAAGAAGACGACGACCTTCTTCTTCTGCTGCTGCTGGACCGGTTTCCGAGGTCGAAAAATGGCTAATGTTAAGGTTTCATGGTGTGATGGGAATTTCCAAAAGTAGATTGCTGATGTTTTGCTGCGTTTCTGTCTTTCTCAGACGACGACGACCACTACTGGCTGTCTGGGATTAATAAAGAAACGGAATTTGGGTTTGGTAGATGTGTTTACGAGGTGAAATGGAAAATTTGGATGATTTGACTTGACGCCAAGTGTAGATTTACTAGATAAATACTCCTACTTATCTCTGGTGATGTTACTGAGGGATAAAATGCTACTGCTGTAGTGATGCTGCTCCAGTTACTGCCAATGGGGGATTTGTTTTTACCTGACGGCTGACACGGGCTTAGAAAGGAAGGCTCTTGGAGGTGGAAGAGGCGGTGAAGGTCTTGAGGTTCTCCGACGACGGCGGCGCGAGGTCTTGCGGGAGGCGGGCGCGGCGGACGATGCGCCGCATGTTGCTCTGGAGGCTCTGCTGCACCAGCTGCCGCACGGCGCGCTTCTCGTTGCTCATGCCGGCGTCGGGGTCGCCGTGGTCCGTGCCGTCGTTGGCGGCGCCGCCGCCGCGCTCCTGCGGGGCTGATATTGTCGCGACGATGCCGGAGGCGTCGGCGACCTGCTTGCCCTTGTCGGCGCGGAGGATCTCCAGGATCCTCGACGCGCGCTTCTGCGCCAGTGCGGTGCCTACGAGAGTGAGCTCCAGGAGCGCGGAGGTGGCGCCGGCCTCTGCCATGGCCGCGCGGTCGCCGTAGCTCCGGTGCGCCAGGACCATCAGCACGTACGCGGCCTTCTCCTGGCACCCCGGCTCGTCCGACCAGTTGAGCACGTCCACGAGGACGGGGACGGCGTCCGGGGCGCAGCTCACGGCGCGGCGGCCCTCGGGGCAGGCGGCCACCAGGTTGCAGAGAGCCGCGAGCGCGCGGTCCGCGCCCGGCGTGTCACCCACAGCGGCGATGAGCGACGGCGCCAGCCCTGCGGCCAGCAGGTGCGGCGCGTTGGCCGTCGCGATGGAGAGGTTCAGCAGAGCGCGGAGGGCGTCGTGCCGCGCTTGCTCCGTGCGCGCGGCCTCGAACGCGCGCACGAGGAAGGGGGCGGCGCCGGACGCGCCGATGATGTGCTTATTTTCGTCGAGGGCGCTGAGGCAGAGGAAGTTGGCGACGAGCGCCTCCGTCAAAGCGCCGGAGGCGCCCTCTGCGATGCGGAGCATCTTGTGCACGGCGCCGGCCAGCACGATCGCCTTCTTGTTCCTACAAATCGAAGCAAAAACACGCTCCCACAAATCAGGAACCGAACCACCAGATCTGATCAAGTAACAGAGGAGGAGATGAAACGCCGCAGTCAGCAGAGCGCAACTCACGTGTCGTTGCCGATCCCCAAGTTGAGCAATGCGTACAGCGCGGCGGCGACCAGCTCCTCCTCGTCGTCGCAGCCTCCGCCGCCGCCACTCTCGTCGAGCATCGCGACGAGCGGCGGGATGGCGCCGAGCATCGCGAGCATCTCCCTCGCGCCAGCGTCGTCCTTCGCCTTCCTCCGCACAACAGTGGCCGCCTCAACTCGGCACATTCCGTCACCACCTGCATTGTCCCCGTCACGAGCCTGAAGCGCTCCGACGACAACCTTCAGCTCCTCCAGCGCCTCCAACTTCTTGACCGCCGCGTCAGCGTCGGCCTCGTCGTCGTCGCCACACTCCGACGGCTCCGCCCTGAGCAGCTCCGCCAACCGCTCCGACCTCGGCCTCGGCCTCGGCCTCGGCTGCGGCGACCGGAACGCGCTCCTACTCTTGCAAGAACCCCCTCCACCTCCGCCGCCGCCGCCGCATGTCAGGACCTCAAGAAGCTTCCTCCTTAAAGCAGCGCCCGAGAAGATCGGCCAGAGCCGGAAGCCGCCGACATCGGCGTGCGCGCACCTCGCCACCATTGTCCACCCCTCCTCTGCACCTTCCGCCGCAAGTCACATTGGCCGGAGCCCGGAGCCGAGGCGCTCCCACTTCAATGGCTTAGCTTTGCATGGGCCGGCCCAAAGAACGTAGGCCCGGCCCATGCAAAGCACGGCCCGGTACGGCCCATGGATGGGTCGGGCCGGCACGGCCCGTACAAGGGCCGGATTTGGGCCTAGAGGTTAGGCCCGGTGGGCGGCCCGGGTACGGTCCTTAAAGTGGGCCGTGCCTGGGCCGGCCCGGCCCAAAAAAAACCCATGGGTAAATACTTCATATGTACAAGGAGGAGACATGTTATTAAAAATTAAAAAAGTCTGCAAATTACTATTTGAATATACCTTGCTCTATATCATGTGTAAGACAAATCAAAATTTGAGTTATTCATATATAGGACAAATCAAAATGTAAATATATATGCTCAAGAGCAAAGAAAGTAGTATTAATGAACTAGCATCATGTGTAAATTATTAATAAAATTCATTTTCCCCTATTTTTTGGGTTGTTCTATTATTTTATGTGAACTAGAATTTTCATTATTCAAAGATAAATTAAATAAATATTTTCATAACCCTGGTAAGAGACCATCTAACAATGTTACAAAGTTAAGGCCGTTTTTGGGCCGGCCCGGCCCATCCAGGCCCATTGAACTTTGGGTCGTGCCTGGGCTTGGCAAACATAGGTTCGGGCCAGCCCGGCACGACCCTTAATTTTTTCGGGCCGAAAAGGCCCGGCCCATTTCAGGTCCTGGCCCCAAGGACCCCGACTGGGCCGACCCGGCCCGGCCCGGCCCATGTCCCAGCTCTAGCTTAGAGAGGAAGGCGTGGCGCTGGCGCGGCGGAAGGGGGTTTATACGTCATACGTGTGACGGCAAAAGGTGGGGCCATGTGGTAAGTGAGACAGCTTATTTTTTAATGATAAAAAATAAAAGGTTATTTAAAGGTAGTTCATGGTTAGATTTAAATTTTCCTGCCAATACAATTTTTACAGTTTTAAAATATATCATAAGTGTGTCAATGATAGATGGAACCTACCATAGTTGACAGTGACATTTTCAAATTACTGAAAATTGTAATGATATTTTTACAAATTTCTATTATGATTTTATCTTGAATTTTGAGGGGACCATTGGGGAAGGTGACTGAAAATGTGAACAATGCTTAACTACTTTGAGCATCCAGTTCTACCTATAGCTAAAGGTAGAGAATATATTCTCAAATTTTTAAACAAATAATCTGTACATGTGGTTGAAATTTAGTTTCTTGTTGATTTGGTGATACGAAGTTAGGAACAATTAAACTATACCCGATTTGAGCAGTTAAAAATATATTTGAAGGTTTTTTTTTGGAACATAGGATTTTTACATGAATTAGTTCAATTCCTGCAAAAATAATTTATAATAATGAACCTTTTGCATTTTATTTTTTCCGCTTGTATTTTAGCTGTTTGAATTTTTTAGCAATTTAATTTTTATTTTAAACTAAAAATAAACTTAAACTATTTTATTATATCATACTAATTATATATCTAATATTAATCTCGGAGTTAAAGTTGTATCAAACTTACCTTAAATATCAAGAATACTAAAATACAAGAATAGGAAAAACATAGGAATATGATAAGAATGTAGGTAGAAAACAGGGGATTTGAAAATATTGGAAAAATTAGAGATGTGTTGTTTGTAATACATGAATTAACTAAACACATGATTTTTTTCTAGACATTCAAATTAAAGGTACTTATGTTTTCTCATTTAAAGTTTTATGCATTGATTTGCTTTGAACTTAGCAAAGGAAAGAAAAAAAGAGAGGTTGAAGTGGATGTTTAAGGTAGCATTTGGTTTGGTGTACCACAGGGAATGGAATCGGATGGTTCGAACCATCTCGTTCAGTAAAACAATCAGTACCACATAGTTCAGCATCTACAAGAAATATTTTATTTCTGATGATCTTTCAGTTTCACTCGATTCATCCTTATTTCTCAAAACAAACAACAATACCATATCATATCTAGAAACCATTCTGTTCTATTTCTCTTCGTACAGGGAACTAAACACTACCTAAATTCCTATGTTTTTCATATGAAACCTAAGGAAAAAGAATTTTTCCTTCATTTTTCTTATCCACCGATCATCCATTTTCAAATGAGTGAATAGTATCAATTACTATAAAAATTTGAATCCAACATTTATTTCAAAGGAGACCTGAAATATAATTGACTTACATATTCATCGAGGAAAAGTATCTATAGACTATAGGTATACACGACCTATATTATTGTTGTAAGAAGAATCTACGTACGACAGACGGATATTATATCAAGATACTATAATCCTAGTAGATATATGAAGAATCTAAAGTAGAATCTAAGTAGAATATATATATATATATATATATATATAAGAAAATTGTGTTATATACTTCCTCCATTAGATACGGTAAATAGTTTGACTGTTTAGTACATCATTTTTTATTCTAATTTTAATTAATGCTATAGAAAAAATACTAGCAACTATAATCTTGAATAGGTTTCGTTAAATCTACCATAAAACATATCTTGATAAGATATTTATTAGATAGTGTAGATGTTTTTTTTTAAAAAAAAAGATAAAAATTAGAGAAGTCTAACCTTTTTTTTTAAAAAAAAGACAAAACGGCTTGTAAAACACATTTCCAACTTTACATAATCATAGACAATGAATTTCATACATTGCAATATTAGAACAGTATATATATACATATATATATATACAAATGTTATTCTACACCACGGGTGTAGAATGTTATTCTACACCGACGTGGAATGGAGGGGTTGGGATTGGGTGGGGGTGGGCACGATTGGGATGATCGGTGTAGAATAGCATTTACACCCATAGTGTAGAATAGCGTTCCCGTATACATATATATATATATATATATATACAAATGCTATCCTACACCACGGGTGTAGCATAGCTATTCTACCGAGAAATCTACTACTGAGAAAAAAGTAGTATTCAATTGCTATTATACTGAAAAAATCCACTACTGAACGTAGTCGGTGTAGAATAGCTATTCTACACATGTAGCGTAGAATAGCGTTACCGTATATATATATATATATATATATATATATATATATATATATATATATACAAACAAATGCTATTCTACACCGACGTGAAATGGAGGGGTTGGAATTGGGTGGGGGTGGGCACGATTGAGATGATCGGTGTAGAATAGCATTTTATACCCATAGTGTAGAATAGTGTTCCCGTATATATATATATATATATATATATATATAGCCTACATTGTTGGATTTAGCGGGAGATAAGAGACGTACTTACTAATAGTTGTATATTATTATGGTATTGTATTGATAGGAAAGGTACAAGAAGGGAAAAATCGGATAATGATAAATTATATCTCTAATATCTCTCTAACTAACTATATATATATTCTAACACATGGTAAATTTTAACATACATTGAATTTATAAGTATGATTAGTTTTTATAGATCTAACTGTCACGATTAAATATCTTACACTCTTATCTCTTATGACATCTCGGTTAAAAAAAATCAACATTTTATTTCCTAAAAAGTAATATGTCAGCTTTTTTTCCGGACAGACGAACGGCTAAGATTAATTCTATATCTTATATCTTATTAAGCGGTAAAGACCGTAGCTAACACATATATCCGTAGGGTTGAGGGAACTGAGGTGTGCATAAACGCTCAGGTTCGAAAAATGTGCAACCTATAACCTTTTTTATTTTTATTATTTGTGAATGATATGATGGAGGAACTCGGTTGGTTTTAAACGTAGGAAGAATTTCACGGGCATTTTGCAGGGATTTTGTACAAATAAACCATGCATTTCGTTTGCAAATTAACGGTAACAAGCAAGCCAGTTTTGCCATGCATGTGTCACAAACAGCACCTTGAATGTGCGATCGACCGCGACATCTGGATCGTACGTGTTATGTCTCAAGGATGGTAGTTGTGATTGTTATTAGCCAACAGCTCGCGCCGATTAGGGAAATATAATTCTAATACGTAGCGTTTGTATATGATGTCTCGAACGAACGAGAGAGTACGACGTCAGTCGTGGATATTATATTTTTAATATATAGATTTTTTAAAAAATAGTTCATCGAAACATCTATTTTCTCTCCTTTCTCTTCTAATCCTTTCATTTTTTTCTAGCGAAAAAATGATTTCTTCTCGTACGAGACCTAGTTTTTCCTAGTTTTATAAGATGATATCGATGGTTGAGAATGTCATTACTGATGAATAGTGTATCTTAGCTGGTTTCCATGCCCGAAAACATCGCGCTCCGGACTAAAAACTCAGGTTCGGATCAGCGCTGGCTCGCGAGTTTAACGAACTCAGCACAAGGAGTTAAGCCAACCTACTAAATCAATAATAAAACACTATCTTAAAGTATAAAACTCATTATTTTATAATTTATTTGTTAGTATCTAGATATTACTCGCTAACTTGCTATTATAAATTTATTATTATGGCCTATATAATTTATCATATAAAAGTATATAGAATTTATCATATATAAAAGTATGAACACAAATAGCATGCATGATGAATTTGATGAAATCATAGAAATAATGATGGAACTATGGATGATTATTTTTTGATACCTTATATATTCTATTTATTTCATATTTTGATATGTGATTATTTGAATATTTATTATTTAATCATCTTTTAAATATTTGGCTCGCCAGCTAAACGAGCTAGCTCGCGAGCTGGACCAAGCCGAGCTGAGCTGGATTTTCTGCTCGTTATATTAACGAGTCGAGCTAGCTCGTTAACATAACGAGCTATAACGAGCCGAGTTAAACGAGTTTCTCGTTATCCACCTCTCCATTAAGGGCTCGGTTAGGAGTGGATTGAAGGGAATTAGAAGGTATTGAGATTGAAGGGGATTAGAAGGTATTGAGAGGATTGGAGGGGATTGTAGTGTAAATCCTCTTTAGGACCTATTCGGTTAATCCCTTGGCGAAGAGAATTGAAGTAGATTGAAAGAAATTGGATAAGATTTATACTACAATCTCCTCCTAATAAAATAAACACTCAATTCCTACCAATCTCCGTCGATCCCCTTATTCAGCCCTTCAGCGAACATGCTCTAATTTAGACTGAGGCGTCCAGTATTATATAGAAAAACGTGTAGCCTGCCATGGCAACGAGGCATCGTTACAAATAATTGTTCGAAAATGATCTCCAACGTCAGTGTCAAGCCCATTAATACCAAACCAATGACAAGACGCCGAGCGCATTAGTGAGCAACTGATGTGGCCAGGTCAGCATCAATTAGCTTGGCTCAGTGTCACGTTCTTTACTCGAGCTAGTGCTGAGCTAGCAAGCACTACTACTTTTTTTAAAAATATATTTTAATTTTGCCTCATCTGTGGTACACAACTACACATGTCATAACAAAATTTGTTGCTTATATTAAAAATACAAAACTAAAGATTCCAAAATCAGGATTTGGTAGTTCGTCACCAAGCTTTGACAGTTAGTTCATTTGTTCAGCACCATGCTCAGTGGCGATAACCTAGTTACCTGTCAGCTCTAACATGCTTGGTGTTGAGATGTTAGTTTAAGCATATCTACTGTGGTTGTTATTTTTTTGCTATAACCAAGCTACGCTAGATTCCTATTTTAATTTATTATCCACTTGACCACTTCAACGTAGTTCTTAAATTCTTAAATATAGCTTCCTATCAATTTTCTATTTGAATTCATCTATATTTATTATCAATATATTTTAACTATACTTTTGCATTAGACTTGCTATAAAATAGAGTAGCAATAGAGTTGAGAAGTCTTCGGAGAAGAAAGAGAAGCCACCTAAAATAATAAGCTAAACAACCAGAACAATAGATATTCTGAGTTTTTAAATTAGTTTAATTTTGAAATGAGTTTTTGAATAGTTTGCTGCATACAGTTGCAGATTGCAATGTGGTCAACGCAGTTTCCTGTATATGTCAAAGAGGAAGCTTGCTGGGAATCCGTAATGTCCTGTCCTGAAATGGCCATTGCCCAGAAGAAAAGCAAGCTCGCTCTCGGGCCGTTCGTCGCAATTGACCTAAATTTTGATCTAAATTTTGTTTCAGAATGCTTTGTCAACTTTTAACATTAAATTTATTTGTTTGGACCCTCAAACAGTTAGCAATCTCAGTTTTATCTATCTTAGATCTTCAATCTTATTTTTCAAGTAAACCCTAACAATTTAGGATCCGTTTAGCACGGTTCTAGATCCAGAATTTATTAGAGCTAGAGTAGATCAACTTAGCTTCAAGAAATCTTTTATGATAAAATATAATAGTTTAGGCTGAATTTTATGACTGAATAAAATAACCCTAATGGGCTCACATAGAGCCTTAATTCACTCACAAAGAGCTCAAGATGAAATATTTCTTAAGCTAGATTTGAGTCATCATAAAAAACATGTACTCCATCTCTCCCAAAATACAACTATTTATATCATTTAAATTTTGTCCCAAATATTACAACTTCTATAATTTTCTCCCATAAATTTTTCTATTTTACCTCTATCTAGAGTACTAAGCTGCATATAGTATTAATTGAATGGAGTACCGGTTGAGTGATTTTTCCTAATGTCCTAATAATAATGTCAAATGTCACGTTTGTTTCAGCTTGAGATTATAATAATTTAGTTTATAGAAAAATGCTAAGTTGCACCGCCTTATAAGATTGTTATAATCCTATTTATTTCAATTTATGAAAATAAACTCGACCAAATATATCAAATTTAAAAATTACTATAATTTAGAAGGACCTACACTAGTCCATATTCTCAGACTTTACAGGTAGTAGTACTAGCTCACTACTAGCTCGTTTGGCACCAGAGTAGTGTACGTTAAGATGGGGGCGTTTTGACTTTGAAATCGCATTTGCTGCAGCACGCTGATCTGCGAGAGCCAACCAACCACGTGTACGGCCTCACCGCCACCGACACCGACACCGACGAGCCCCACCGCCGATCAGGTCGCCTAGGCAAGCCGTGGTTACTGCGCCGGATCAGACGCAAAGTGCGACGACACGACACGACACCAGACACGCATCGTCTATCCAGCTGCTACCTACCGTGTACGGAGTGGTGCAGTAGCGTCCGTACCATACGGCCGGCCATGCGTTGCTTGCTGCCGCCGCCGCCGCCGCCCGCCAGAGTCGCTCGTGGCGTCTGTCTCGTCGAGTTGCCGAGCTTTTCGCCGTGTGCGGTCGTCTGCGGTGTGCTCCTCCCGCAGGGGTAGCATCAGCATCGCGTGTAACAACTGCGAGCTAGCGGCGGCGCGCGGGCAGAGGAGGGATCACGGATGGCCGCCGGCGGCTGCCGGCCGGCTGGCGGGAGTAGTGAATACGTCGTCGGTCGCGGAGGGGGCAAGCCTTTAATTCTTTATCATGTTTTGTGGCGAGGCTGGAGGGGGCAACCAGCAGCAACCTCCGCGCGGCCATCACGCCGAGCCGCAGCCTCGCGACCCCACCGCGCCGCCGCCTCGCCACGGCCCCGTCGTGCCGCCGCTTCACCGCGCCGCCGCGCAACTGCCTCCACGCAGCAACCGCACCGCGCTGCCGCTGCACGGCCCCCGTGCTGTGCCGGCGCCTCCTCGCGGCCCAAACGCCGCGCTGCCGCCGCACGGCTCCCTCGCGCCACCTCACGGCCCCCATGCCGCACCAACGCAGGAGATGGTACCTACCACTATGGCGGCAAGACGCGGTTGCATTGCACACGATTGGAACCACTACAACAAAACAGGCAACTTCCGTCGGCCAAAGCCGACGGAAGTTAGCCCTTTCCCGACGGAAGAAGCCAACTTCCGTCGGCAAAACGCTATCTTCCGTCGGCCTTTGGCCGACGGAAGCGCGGCGACGGAAGTTAGCTAACTTCCGTCGGCGGCCGACGGAAGTTAGCTAACTTCCGTCGGCTTCACGTGGCCGACGGAAGTTAGCTAAGAACTCTGCCACGTCACCAGGGGGGCTTTAACTTCCGTCGGCCAGCCTGGCCGACGGAAGTTAGGGGCAGCTAACTTCCGTCGGCTTTGACCATAGCCGACGGAAGTTAGCCTTTCTGCCCACGTGGCCGAAACCAGCTAACTTCCGTCGGCTATGGTCAAAGCCGACGGAAGTTACCTGGTATTTTTTTTTTATTTTTTCCTGGTTCCCCTACTCACACTCACATCCAACCACAATTTCACATACATTCATCATACACATCCAAAATCACATTTCACATCCAAAATCACATTCAAACTTCACATATAACATCCAAAACCACATCTCACATCCAAAATCACATCCACACTTCACACATCACATCCAAAATCACATAATATAACTGAATTCATATCCAAAGTCACAGTAAACATCTGAATTCACATATAACATCCAAACTCACATACAAATTCACAAAACACAGCGAGAGCCACATACAAAGTCATTTTGTCCATATACTCACTGATCGCCCACATTTGGGTCATGGGCGCCGCCGCTGCCTCCCGCTTCGTCCACATTTGCCCCGGAGGCTCCATCTTGACCAGGCGTACGGAAACACTGAAGAAATAGACAAAATTAGAAACGAACTCAACTACCCTTCTAAACGCTAACTTAAGTGTTTAGGAGGTACCTCAGGTGATGTAGGAGATAGTGGTGGTGGCGGGGGAGGTAGTGGTTGGAAAATGGACATGTCAAATGCACTGTTTTGCTGGGCTAGTTGCTACACATGTTGTAATGTAATCAGTTAGTTCTAAACCTATTTCTGAATACTTTTGAACTGCAACACTCTAAAGTAAGCTTACTTGGATCATCGCCTGCTGTTGTGCTAAGCAGGCGGTATAGTACTCTTGTTGTTTCTTGTAGTGCTCGTCGCGCCGCCTCATGTCCTCCCTCATCCGAACCATCTCCGGGGTTTCTTCTGAGCGACGACGGCTGGAGCCAACTCCGGCGGTGGCACAATAAGGGGAAGGGGTAGCAGAGGCGGCGACGTGGCGCACAGGGAAGGGTAGCAGAGGCGGCGACCGGCGGCGCAAAGGGGAGGCGTAGCACAGGCGGCGGTTGGCGGTGCAAGGGGAGGGGTAGCAGAGGCGGCAGCCGGCGGCGCAAGGGGCAGAGGTGGCGGCGCAAGTGGAAGGGGAGGTAGAGAGTCGACTCAGTCGAGACTCAAGAGGGGGCTAGCTAGGGACCGGCGGCGACGTCTAGCGGGTGCTCGGGACCGGCGGCGACGTCTAGCGGGTGGGCGGCAGCCGGCGCGGTGGCGCGGTGGCGCGGCGACAGTCCTGTACAATTCCTTGATAAAAATTTAATGGCGTACAGGGAATATGGAACAGTAACCACAACTTTTTACTAAGGTTCTAAAAGGAACACTGATTATTCATAAGAAAAAGCACTGATTAACTTATAGCATGCAAGGTAAGGTTTTAATGCCTTAGATACTGTTAGTAGATTGTCTCATTTCTCCATTGTTGTCTTGCTAGATAGCTCTAAATTGTTGAAATATGAAAATGTAGAAAGAGAGAGAGAGATGGGTACCTCAATGGGCGGCGACGGGTGGCCGTCGGGCGGTTGGCGGTGGTGGGAGGCCGGTGGATGGCGGCGCGTGGGACCAGGCAAGACGGCGACGCGGGCGGTCGGCGCGGACCGGCGGCGGTGGGGCACGGCGGCGGGCCGGCAGTGGGTGGCCGGGCGGCGTTGCAGGTGACGTAGACGGCGGCACGGGCGAGAGGCGGCGATGGCGCGGGCCGGAGGTGGGCGGCGGCGGCACGGGCGGGATGCGGCGCGGGAGGCGGCGGCGCGGGCCGGAGAGGCGGCGAGGGCACGGGCCGGAGGTGGGCGGCGGCGGCGAGGGCGAGATGCGGCGCGGGAGGCGGCAGTGTGGGCCGGAGGTGGGCGGCAGCCGGCGCGGTGGCGCGGGGCGGGCGGCCGCGTGGGCTGGGGAGGCGGTCGGCGGCGGTTGGCCGGGGCAGCGGGCGGGCGGCGGCCGGCGCGATGGCGCGAGGCGCCGGATTGGAGGCGGCCGGGCGGTGGCGCGGGGTCGAGGCGGGCGGCGGGAGGCGGGTGGGCAGCGGCGGCAGGAGGCGGGCGGCGGCGGCGTGCAGTGGGCGGGCGGCGGCGGCGTGCAGTGGGCGCGCGTACAGGGATTAGGTCTCCCTGTACGCGCGCGCGGGGGTTGGGGATTATATCCCTTAACTTCCGTCGGCCACCATTAAAGCCGACGGAAGTTACTTAACTTCCGTCGGCTTTAATGGTGGCCGACGGAAGTTAAGGGATATGTATCGGCCCGGACCACAGACACTTTAACTTCCGTCGGCCACGGGTAAAAGCCGACGGAAGTTAGTTTAACTTCCGTCGGCTACTTAAGACCGACGGAAGTAAAATAACTTCCGTCGGCTTTTCGAAAAGCCGACGGAAGTTAGTTTGGCCGACGAAAAGTTTATGTTTTGTTGTAGTGAACGCCATGTTGCTCCCAACTCCAACGGAGTCTCCGCCGCTGATCCCTCCATCCTATATACCAATACCAGGGATTTCACCTATTTCCAGTACAGGGGAAAATGAACACGGCGTGTACTCCTACGCTCCTATGGAGGAATATATGGCGTTCCTCACAAGTGGTCCTTCAGGACCGCCTATCCATGAATAGACTTTACAATGTTGTTTATATTTTCTGCCATTGTTTGTGTTAGTACATGTGTTGTAACCCCTTTTGTAATAAGGCAGGAATACAATATCATCGTCATATATATATGCATGTTCTCTTTATATACATGTCTTTTTAAGCATCAGCTTCAAACAAAAATGCTACATAAATTTGATGACTATCACTTAAACAACTGTTGATTTAAATACGACTACAACGACTAATATCATTTACCTAAATTAGACGTTATTCGTATCACAAGCAGCAAAATCATTTGCTCAAATATTGATAGGCCTACACCAAATGGTAGTTACCTTCAATATTAAAATACCAACATGTTCCTATCAAATAAACTATATATGTTGTTTAATCCATCAGGAATATTACACAACATATTAATGGTAAATCATTACCTATACATTAAAAAGTCATCTACAATATGTGTTATGCATAATTAGCATTTTTTTTTACAACATTTATATTTATTTACTCTCTTAGTAAATTAAAATATGTCCATACATGTAGGACATGGCTGATATTTCAAAGAAAGAATTCCCAGAACTTGCTTTAGATGGTAGTAATTATTTGACATGGGCACAAGATGTTAAAATAAATTTAACAGCCCGTCGATGCATTAATACCATTATGGATCCAATACCAAATGCACCTGAGATCCCAGACTACAATAAATACGCCACACTCCATTTTCTGCGCCATCATCTACACTCAGATTTAAAATCTGAATATGTGATGGAAGAAGACCCCCTTGCTCTATGGAAATCTCTTAAAGATCGATATGAGCAGCAGAAAAATGTCATATTACCCGAAGCCCAACGCGAATGGTCACTAATTCGTTTTCAAGATTTCAAATCAGTAGCAGATTATAATTCCGCCGTACATAAAATCTGTTCTAAATTGAAATTTTGTGATCAACCTGTTTCGGAAGAAGCAATGATCGAAAAAACTTTATGTACTTTCCATCCAACATTCCGGGTATTGCAACAACAATATCGCCAACAGAAATATACAAAGTATTCTGAGTTAATATACACATTACTTCAGGCGGAGAAGCATGATGAACTTTTGATGAAAAATCATCAAAATCGCCCAACAGGCGCAGCTCCTCTCCCTGAAGTACATTTTAACTCTCAGCGTACTAAATTTCATGGCAACAAACGGAATAAAAACTTTAAGGGAACGTCAAAGTTTCAAAACAACAGGCATGGGTATAAGACAAATAAAGGGAAAAGTCCATTTAAGGACAATCCTAAAGACAAATCTGAAATTTGTCAAAGGTGTGGCTGTACGAATCATCGTACTAACAAATGTAGGATCCCAAAGCATTTGGCTGAACTTTATCTAAAGTTTGGTAAGGATAAGCAAGTTCGTCGGAATAAGTTTGAGACGCACTTCAATGAACAACAAGTCAACGACTTACCTGCGGGACCTTCTCAAAGCGCCCAACAAAATGAAGTTCAAAAGAAGGAGCAAGACCCATCAAATATCGACAATATGATAGTCGAATATCACAATGAAGATATATATGGGGATCTCAAATAAATTTATACATATTTCATATGTAATATAGCCAAATTAAAAACTATAAATGTTGTATAAATATAAAAACATATATTGTAATATGTATTTGACATGTTATTATGAACATCATATATATATCATATCTCTTCATCTCATTTTTTTTATTACTTTATTTATTTATTATAATTATTTACGGGATTTTACAATAGATGGAAGATGAGGAAATCTGTTTAGTAGATAGTGGCTCTACTAACACAATTCTACGTGAGCTTAAATATTTCCAAAATCTTCATAAGAAACATGGAAATATCATGACTATCGCTGGACGCGATGCACTAATTGTAGGCTCAGGCCGAGCCACGATTACGCTCCCAATGGGTACAAAGTTAATAATTGAGGATGCACTCCTGTATCCCGATTCAACTCGTACATTGCTTAGCTATAAAGACATCCGTCTAAATGGCTATCATATTGAAACCCAAACTGAAAATAATGTAGAATACTTATTTCTCACTAAATCCAACGGATTAAACAAAGAGATACTTGAGAAATTTCCTTCATTTTCATCTGGTTTATACTACACATACATAAAACCCGTATCACATGTTGCGTTTAAAATAATTTTTCAAAATCTTGATAAATTCAAGACTTGGCACAATCGCCTTGGTCACCCCGGAATAGGGATGATGAGAAAAATTATTAGCAACTCCATAGGTCACAATATTAATCTTGCAAGATTTCCTGGATCATCAGATTTTACATGCACTGCATGTGCCACAGGAAAATTAATTATAAGACCATCATATCTTAAAATTAAAAATGAACAAATCAGTTTCCTTGAACGCATTCAAGGAGACATTTGTGGTCCTATACAACCATTATCTGGACCATTTAGGTACTTTATGGTGCTTATAGATGCATCCACACGATGGTCCCATGTATGTCTCTTATCTACAAGGAACCATGCATTTGCAAAATTAATGGCTCAAATTATCAAATTAAGAGCTAACCATCCTGAACATAGGATAAAAACTATTAGGATGGATAATGCCGCTGAATTTAGTTCACGAGCATTTAATGATTATTGTATGGCTCTAGGTATCAATCTAGAACACTCGGTACCTTATGTTCATACTCAAAATGGGCTTGCTGAATCTCTAATCAAGAGAATAAAATTAATTGCGAGACCACTCTTACATAATTGCAAATTACCAACCTCTTGTTGGGGTCATGCGGTCTTACACGCCGCAGATTTAATACAAATTAGACCAACTGCATATCATGTAACTTCCCCGTTACAATTAGTACGTGGAAATCAACCTAGTATTTCCCATCTGCGAATATTCGGTTGCGCTGTATACGTACCGATATCACCACCACAGCGTACCTCTATGGGTCCCCATAGAAAATTAGGCGTATATATCGGGTATCATTCACCGTCAATCATTAAATACCTTGAACCCCTAACAGGGGATTTATTTACTGCCCGGTATGCTGATTGCATCTTCGATGAAGATAATTTCCCGGCATTAGGGGGAGATTTGTACCATAATAAATGCCAGGAAATTGATTGGAATGCCACTGGCTTTCAATCATTAGACCCACGTACTATAGAATCCGAGCAAGAAGTTCGGAGAATAATAAATTTGCAACATCTTGCAAATAACCTGCCAGACGCATTTACTGATTATAAGGGTGTCACAAAATCTCATATTCCTGCAGTTAATGCACCAGAAAGAGTTGAAATACCTCATCAAACAACTCAACTCCCAAATCCTAAGATCAGGGGGAGAGATCTGGTTGCAACTGATGCTTCTCAAAAGCAATCTAAAAAACAAAGGAAGATATCTTCTAAAACAGTAAATGAAATTCAACCTCATGTTGAAAGACACCAGACGGATGATTCTCATCCTAAATCTAGCATAGATGGGTGCACCAATACAAATGCTAGACCATCGGAAATAACTAACTCTATTAATATGGGAAATACTCAAGAGTTAGAAGAAATATCCACCAATTACATTAATTCAGGAGAATCTTATAATAGAAAGACTACAATTGTCGACATATATTTCTCCTCAAGTATAGCTAAAGACCTCGAGGAAGATCCAGAACCTAAGACCATGGCAGAGTGCCTTAAGCGCTCAGACTGGATCAAATGGAAAGAAGCTATTGAGGCAGAATTAAGCTCGCTAAGGAAAAGAGAGGTATTTACATCAGTAATACCTACTCCTCAAAATGTTTTCCCCGTTGGATCGAAATGGGTTTTTGTTCGCAAACGAAATGAAAACAATGAGGTGGTGAGATACAAAGCGAGACTTGTAGCGCAAGGGTTCACGCAGAGACCCGGCATCGATTATGATGAAACATATTCTCCGGTTATGAGTGGAATAACTTTCCGATACTTAATATCATTGGCAGTACAAATGAATTTATCTATGCAGTTAATGGATGTTGTGACCGCATACTTATATGGGTCATTGGATTCAGACATTTACATGAAAGTCCCTGAAGGACTTGATACTCCGAATCCAAATATAAATCGCAACAAATTTTGTGTAAAATTACAAAAGTCACTCTATGGCTTAAAACAGTCGGGTAGAATGTGGTACAACCGACTAAGTGAATTCTTACTTAAGAAAGGTTATTCTAACAATGATGATTGTCCTTGTGTATTTATTAAAAGGTCCATCACTGGATTTTGTATCATTTCAGTGTATGTTGATGATCTCAACATCATTGGAACTACACAAGATATAATTGAAGCTAGCAATCATCTTAAGACGGAATTTGAAATGAAGGATTTAGGTAAAACTAAATTCTGTTTGGGCTTACAACTTGAACATCTTCCATCAGGAATATTAATTCACCAATCTGCATATATTGAAAAAATATTGCAGAAATTTAATATGGATAAATCATATCCATCAAAGACTCCTATGGTCGTTCGATCTCTAGAAATGGATAAAGATCCATTCCGACCTAGGGAAGAAGGTGAAGAACTATTGGGACCTGATGTTCCATATTTAAGTATAATAGGAGCACTTATGTATCTAGCAAATTGTACAAGACCGGACATTGCATTTGCGGTAAATTTACTAGCTAGACATAGTGCGGCACCAACTAAAAGACATTTTGTTGGAGCAAAACAAATCTTAAGATATCTAAATGGTACAAGAGATCTTGGTTTATTTTATCAGAAAAATCAAGATTTATCCATGATAGGATATACTGATGCTGGATATATGTCTGATCCACATAATGCCAGATCACAAACAGGATTTGTTTTCCTATATGGAGGTACTGCCATTTCATGGAAATCCTCGAAGCAAACTCTTGTTGCTACATCGACTAATCATTCAGAAATTATAGCTTTATATGAAGCTTCACGAGAATGTGTATGGCTTCGAAGAATGATTAATCATATACAACAAACATGCAATGTTGGTTCATCAGAATCACCCACAATTATCTATGAAGATAATGCTGCATGTATCGCCCAGATGCAAACTGGTTATATTAAAAGTAATATAACTAAGCATATTGCCCCTAAACTGTTCTTTCCACATGAATTACAAAAGAATGGGGAAATAACAGTTCTACAAACAAAGTCATGTGAAAATCTAGCAGATTTATTCACAAAGTCACTACCAACCTCGACATTCCAAAAATATGTTAAAGGAATAGGTATGCAAAGACTACGTGATTTGCAAAATTCAGGGGGAGTCATTTTATAAGATATCCATTATTTATGATCATCAGATCATATTAAGTTATACTATCATCTTTATAAAATTACTCTCAAATTTCCTGATAATGATTGTTAAGGTAATCGAATCATATGATATCAGTCATAAAATTCGATTAAGGGGGAGTGTTGCAGGAACTTTACGCCTCAAAAGGCGTGTTGCCTTTTGTGCAGAATAGCAGCAATGCTGCAGCCGTTCATCCCGGCTTTTCACATGGAAGACTGCAGCAGCAACCGGCGTGAAGGACGCAACGGGCACAGGCGCGAAGAAAAGCCAGAAGACGCGACGGTTTAGTGAAACAGCGCAACGGTTCCCAAACGACGCATTAGTTACGAAACAACGCGATGATTAGTGTATTATAAATACTTCTGTACCTTGTAATCTAAAGACATCAATAGAAATCAACTTTTCATTCAAAACACTTTACTCGAGCTAGTGCTGAGCTAGCAAGCACTACTACTTTTTTTAAAAATATATTTTAATTTTGCCTCATCTGTGGTACACAACTACACATGTCATAACAAAATTTGTTGCTTATATTAAAAATACAAAACTAAAGATTCCAAAATCAGGATTTGGTAGTTCGTCACCAAGCTTTGACAGTTAGTTCATTTGTTCAGCACCATGCTCAGTGGCGATAACCTAGTTACCTGTCAGCTCTAACATGCTTGGTGTTGAGATGTTAGTTTAAGCATATCTACTGTGGTTGTTATTTTTTTGCTATAACCAAGCTACGCTAGATTCCTATTTTAATTTATTATCCACTTGACCACTTCAACGTAGTTCTTAAATTCTTAAATATAGCTTCCTATCAATTTTCTATTTGAATTCATCTATATTTATTATCAATATATTTTAACTATACTTTTGCATTAGACTTGCTATAAAATAGAGTAGCAATAGAGTTGAGAAGTCTTCGGAGAAGAAAGAGAAGCCACCTAAAATAATAAGCTAAACAACCAGAACAATAGATATTCTGAGTTTTTAAATTAGTTTAATTTTGAAATGAGTTTTTGAATAGTTTGCTGCATACAGTTGCAGATTGCAATGTGGTCAACGCAGTTTCCTGTATATGTCAAAGAGGAAGCTTGCTGGGAATCCGTAATGTCCTGTCCTGAAATGGCCATTGCCCAGAAGAAAAGCAAGCTCGCTCTCGGGCCGTTCGTCGCAATTGACCTAAATTTTGATCTAAATTTTGTTTCAGAATGCTTTGTCAACTTTTAACATTAAATTTATTTGTTTGGACCCTCAAACAGTTAGCAATCTCAGTTTTATCTATCTTAGATCTTCAATCTTATTTTTCAAGTAAACCCTAACAATTTAGGATCCGTTTAGCACGGTTCTAGATCCAGAATTTATTAGAGCTAGAGTAGATCAACTTAGCTTCAAGAAATCTTTTATGATAAAATATAATAGTTTAGGCTGAATTTTATGACTGAATAAAATAACCCTAATGGGCTCACATAGAGCCTTAATTCACTCACAAAGAGCTCAAGATGAAATATTTCTTAAGCTAGATTTGAGTCATCATAAAAAACATGTACTCCATCTCTCCCAAAATACAACTATTTATATCATTTAAATTTTGTCCCAAATATTACAACTTCTATAATTTTCTCCCATAAATTTTTCTATTTTACCTCTATCTAGAGTACTAAGCTGCATATAGTATTAATTGAATGGAGTACCGGTTGAGTGATTTTTTCCTAATGTCCTAATAATAATGTCAAATGTCACGTTTGTTTCAGCTTGAGATTATAATAATTTAGTTTATAGAAAAATGCTAAGTTGCACCGCCTTATAAGATTGTTATAATCCTATTTATTTCAATTTATGAAAATAAACTCGACCAAATATATCAAATTTAAAAATTACTATAATTTAGAAGGACCTACACTAGTCCATATTCTCAGACTTTACAGGTAGTAGTACTAGCTCACTACTAGCTCGTTTGGCACCAGAGTAGTGTACGTTAAGATGGGGGCGTTTTGACTTTGAAATCGCATTTGCTGCAGCACGCTGATCTGCGAGAGCCAACCAACCACGTGTACGGCCTCACCGCCACCGACACCGACACCGACGAGCCCCACCGCCGATCAGGTCGCCTAGGCAAGCCGTGGTTACTGCGCCGGATCAGACGCAAAGTGCGACGACACGACACGACACCAGACACGCATCGTCTATCCAGCTGCTACCTACCGTGTACGGAGTGGTGCAGTAGCGTCCGTACCATACGGCCGGCCATGCGTTGCTTGCTGCCGCCGCCGCCGCCGCCCGCCAGAGTCGCTCGTGGCGTCTGTCTCGTCGAGTTGCCGAGCTTTTCGCCGTGTGCGGTCGTCTGCGGTGTGCTCCTCCCGCAGGGGTAGCATCAGCATCGCGTGTAACAACTGCGAGCTAGCGGCGGCGCGCGGGCAGAGGAGGGATCACGGATGGCCGCCGGCGGCTGCCGGCCGGCTGGCGGGAGTAGTGAATACGTCGTCGGTCGCGGAGGGGGCAAGCCTTTAATTCTTTATCATGTTTTGTGGCGAGGCTGGAGGGCTGGACCCAGGCCGGCCGGAGTGATGGCGAAAACTTAAATGGGCAGGGACGCCGCCGCGGCGGCGGCGGCGACGAAAGCTCACGCGGCTCAGCGATCGAGGGGGGCTACGTGTCCTCCGACGAGAGGCAACGAGAACCTGATTAGCAGACACCCATCGAAGGGAGCAAACGATGCAAAATTCAGAGTTGGTGCAGTAGACTGATGTAGAACTCCGGAGCAGGTAGCTGACCAGAAATGTAGAAAGATTCAAGAACATCTTTGGACGCCTGCAGAGATGGCAGGGCAGAATGTCAGGTCACGCTGACCTTCCTGCATGCTCAGACAAGCAAGAACCAGAGTTCAGAATGGAGAGACTGGCTGCAAAATGTATAAATCTGGTGAAGACAAGATAGATGCTGCATATCAAGAGAAAGCAAGAAATGTCGAAATCAACAGAATCAGACTAATGGCATGACAACCATCAACAAAATTCAAGTGTGCTTATACACAAGCTATATACTGAAAATGCAGACAGCATGCTAAGCAAAAGAGAACTAATACAGAGGCAATATATGTATACCATGCTTAGGAAACAACTGACTGCAACATACAGAATCAAACTACAAAGCAGCTCATGAGGCTTAAAAGGATATCTGAATTGAAAATCACAGAAAATTCATGATACTCTAATACACAACAAGGATTTGTCATGGCACCAATAACCTGTCTGTTTAGTTGCACCTGAGTTACACAGCAATGTTGTTGACTCCAATCATGCTTCATTCCAAAGCTATTTCTTTAATAGAAGAAAAGGACTGAAGATAGAGTCAAAACTCCAAGATGCCTATCCTCAATCCTCATACTGTTTAGCTGAAAATGGTTTGTAAGGACAGGAGCCCGTTCTGGTAGTTCGGCACAATGACCATGTCTGGGAATCTTATGCAGGATGCACAAAACCATTTTTTAAGGGAATCGACATCATCATTCACTAGAAAAACAAATAGATATGCGTTGACAAATTTTGAAGAAAAGAATTGTTCAGACACACGCTGCACAAAATGTATCATCATAAAATGCTTGATGAGGTAAAGCTCACTAATAACATCAAGATAAGTAGATAGCTGCCACATTAAAATGAAAGCATACAACAAGAGAAAAATCATTTTTCAAACAGTGAAAAACTGAATTTCCCCATGAATGCACAGGAAAGCATTGGAGAGTGCACCCCACATAAAACAGAGGGTAGTCCTTGTGAAAGTTCCTAGAAGATATGTCAATAGGAACAATAATACACAGAGAGGTAATATACTATTAGATACGATGAAGTAGGAAGTCTCCATGATCTAGCACAGGATGCCCTCAACCATATTTTAAAAAGAAAAAAGGAAAGAAGTGGAGCAGGCAGCAGAATATTATGAGATGCAGTGGAAAGAATGGAGATGACTCATGATAAGATCCGAAGGTAAATACTGTGCAGATTTATACTATTATGCAATGAAAATGAAAATGTTGAGAACATTGGCCATTGATGGCCACCAGAATAGTAAAATATAAAGAAAATTTACAAAGAAAATACTACTAAAGAAACTTCAAACCTATCTCAGAGGTCATGTAACATGGAAAAAAGGTCATGTAGTTCCCTTCACTTGGCCAGTTGAAATGCTCTCACCATTTCCCATACGTGAAGTGCACAA
Organism: Zizania palustris; assembly: GCA_019279435.1. NCBI lineage: Eukaryota > Viridiplantae > Streptophyta > Magnoliopsida > Poales > Poaceae > Zizania > Zizania palustris. Next base: position 21,079,361 of record JAAALK010000287.1, on the reverse strand, counting down.
ATAAGAGGATTGCATATCTACTTTTGCTTCACCATTATTTAGTTGAATTCATAATTCAGTATTAATGTATTATCATATATGTAGTTTCTTGACCAGTGGAGATTGGAGAACAGTGTACGTGACGTGATGTATCGTGATAAATGATGCATTGAAACTGCAATATAGAAAGTACATATAAGCTTATAATGCTTATTGAAGGTTTACCTCTGTCTGGCAAAAATAGACAAAAGAATTGCACAATTTCAGAAAGGAATAACCAACCGATGGTAACTAAATGTCCTTGATTCCAGCACATCTATAACAAGTGAAGTAGCACTTATACCCATAAGGCCATAACTAAAGGGGTCGCAACGGTCCCTTTTTGGGCTATGTAACAATAGGTTTGATAAGTTTTGCATATGAAATGGCATAGGAGTGTTCCTTTTGCTATGCAGTGTTTGATTCTACAGTTGGTGTGAATGATTAATGATTAGCATAGAATTGCAGTCTTCAACCGGTAGGCAGGTGCCACAATGCATTCCATGGCTCCAACTTTACCAAGCAAAGTCAGACAAAACAAAGCTATTTCACCTAATCTAAACGAAGTTGGAATAAACCGCAATTTGAAGGGGGAAAGTTGTACCTCTCTGGTGGCAAGCAAAAGGAAGTAATCAAGCATCACACATTCACCAGACAAATTTCGCTCCTTTTTTCATAGGTAGTTCATCTTTTATTTAGCTATCCATTACTCAGTGAGCAGCAGAGGTGGTCTCCCCACCTTCCGTGCCTAGACCATACAACACGCCAGCATATTTCTCGGTTAACCCATTGAAGTATGCTTCCTTGAGCTTCTTGAACGACAGCGCGGTCAGCAGCGAGTCAGACCCCGCCTGATGGCAGATTCCGACACGCTCGACGTCAAGCAGCTCGGCGAGCTTGTTCAGCCCACCATGTAGGCTGTGACAGAACCGCATCAAGTGTTTGATGTCGTACACGACCGGGAAGTATATCCTGATGAGGTCAAAGAATCCAGAAATCGTGTCCGGCAGGTAAGAGCCGGTGAGGAGCTTGAGCAAGTAGCCGAAGTCGTAGCCGCTGTGGAAGGTAACCCATTGGACCTCGGCGTTCATGACAACGCCCGAGGACATGAGCAGCTCGGCGAAGCGCCGGGCGTCGGCGCCGTCCGCGGAGTGGCGGGCGAAGTCGATGCCGCTGCGGCGAAGCAGGTCGATGGAGTCCGATGCGGCTACGTCGGTCCGGGGGTCGAAGCCGCGGAAGTTGAATTGCCATACGCAGGCTCGCCCCTCGGGTCCTAGGGCCGGGAGGCCCCCGTTCTCGTCGGAGAAGGTGAGCCCGAGCTGGATGAGCTTGAGCATGTCGACGTTGGCCTTGAGCGTGGCGTAGTTGAAGTCGGCCGCGCTCTTGAAGGTCCCGAGCGGGCGGCAGACAACGCCCGGGAACTCCGTGTCCATGGCGACGTACGGGTAGTCATCGACGATGTCCCGGATCACCGCGAACTCGGCCTCCAGGTTGTGCTCCCACACCTCGCGGATCTCCACCCCGTCGGGCTTCTCGGCGGCCGGCGTCGCCATCGGCTCGCTCGCATCCAAAGACTCGATCTTTCCTCCTCCCGACCTACGGCAGCGGCTACCGAGAGCGAGCGGGCGCGCGGCGGTGGGACCCACGGGTCAGCAGCGAGGGGCGGCAGAGGCTTCCATGGCTGCGGGGCGGTGGGGATGGGAGGAGATCCAGGCGGGGGAATGGGGGAGGGGAGGAGGCCGTCGGATTGGGGGAAATTTCGGGGGAAGAAGACGAGAGGAATGGGGAAAGTGGGTGACGTGCGCCGCCGGGCCGGGATTGGTGCCACGTGGCGGGCCCCACGTTGTATGATTGCCTGCCGGCCCGAGCGTGCCGACGTGGGGGCGGGGTGACCCTGCGTCACTGACCGGTGGGTCCGGAGGGCCCCAGAACCCGTGTTTTGTGCGGCTGATACGGCTGGCACCTCAGGAGAGGAGGAGAGGAGCGGTTTGGTTTTTCTATCATGTTTGAAATAGACCGGTCAGAGTAGAACAAGCCCGGCCTGGCCCAACCCAGGCCCAAACCCGGCCGGAATAAACCCGAAAATTTGGTTTTTAGAAATATAAACCAAACAGTAGTCTAAAATAATTTGATTTTTTGGTTCTAACCAAATATGCTATGGTCACTCTTTTAAGCTAGATAAAATTAAAACTACATCAAAATTTATCATATCAATTTATAAATATGTCAATATTGAAAATCCCAAACTTCTTCGATTTTAGATAAATTAAAATTATTGATAAATAAACATTAGAAATTATAAACTAATTCAACCGATCTAACGAGGTGACGATGGTTCAGCTGCATGGTTGATATGGAAGAAATGGGCTGATATCACTGTCTCTTGGCAACCATCAATTCTAATCAATTAGGAGGATTTGTCATTTAAATTTGTGGGGATGTTTTGGCATACTAGCATCTCCAATGTAGGTGCTTACTATAAGAAAAAATTAGGTTACAACGTAAAGAGATTTCCGTAGGCTTTCCATTGGAGCTGCCTTATCATTGCATTGATTCCAATGTAATTCCATAATTAAGGACTAAGTTCTAAGATCGAATCAAGACTTTTTATATCTATGTTATAACCTACCAGCCCATCACATTTGCACAATAATCAGACCAAACACATGCTTATTTTAGAAAAAAATCTATTACTAAGGCCCACAGCATACATTACTCTAAACAATCTGAAAAAATTATGGAGATGGAGATGTAGGTAACTAACGCATCACTAATGCGACCAAACACCATGCGAGTATGTGACGTGAGTGGCAGCTCCCGGCACGGCGGCCAAGCCACCCGGCCGCACCCGACGAGTTGACCACCCGACCTCTCCCTTCCCCTCCAACGCACGCTACACGCCGGCAACCAACCAACCAACCAACCCCCTCCTCCCTCCCGTTGATTCGCTCGCCGCTCGCTCGCTCGCGCGCGCGAGATCCGGACGCCGCCGGCCGGCCGCCCCCCATCCCCCGCCGAGACTTCCGCCACCTGCTGCCCTGCTAGGACGGCGCCGTGCCGCCGTCGAGTAGGCGGGGGCCATGGAGGCGTCTTCCTGGGACGCCCTTCGCAAGCAGGTGACAGCCGAATCCCTGCAGCACCCCCGCGATGACGTTTGTTCCCCCGACATCCGGCTCTGCCCGCCGCCGCCCGCCCGCCCGCCCGCGCGGAGCGATTGGTTTTGTGTGGGCTGCGTGGTGCTCGAACCGGCGGTCCCTTCTCCCAGGCGGGAAGCGCGTCTCCTGTGAACTGGGGCAATTGACTTCGTCGTTGTTCGTCGAATCCATAGCCTGTTCATGCTCCTTTCCAGTAAATGGCGTAGCTTTTCTAGCGTTTTCGTTGTAATAAGACTGATTTCGCAGTAGCTCGGGCTCCATGTGCCATTTCCTTTTCTATCGAAGGGGTGAATTTGAAGCAATGTGACATTGACCCAATGCCTCATACCCTCACAGGCTAGATCTTTATTATCCTACCAAACAGTCCTTTTTCCAGTCTGCTTTTGCATTTGTAGGGTAGTATTTCTGATGGAATTAATATTTTCAATATCTTCCCTAGCAATGCAGTTGTGGAGAGTCGAATGAATTCACCTATCGTCATTGTTTACAAACTTTATCTTCTTTATCATCTGATTATCACTATACTGATTTACTGAGCCTTGGATGTCAGGGGCCATTTTTTCATGGATTGAGCTTGTTTGGCTCTTCTTCCAGTTCCAGTTCATTGGAGTTTAGGATGATTACTGATTTTATGTTCATATTGTATGAAGCCACCATTTTCTTGCCTAAGGGAAGGCAGTTCCAAGTTGTTGATGATGCTACTGCATATATTGCTGCAATTGCACCCCTTTATGGTTTCTTGATAATGTTTTGAGTGGTTAATTTCTAATTTAATTGGGTCTTTTTTTACATTGTCCTAGTACTGCCACCAGTTTTGTATCTGCCATAATACCTTGTTTATATATAATTTTCCCTTCAGGCGAGGAGGTTGGAAGCTCAGTTAGATGACCAAATGATTGCATACCGTAAATTGGTTTCTATGAAATCAGATGGTTCGGAGAATGACATTGAGTCTGATATAGAAAGATCATTGAAGCAACTTCAACAAGTAAATTCTCAAATGCAAACTTGGTTATCATCAGGAAGCTCTGAAGTTCTTTCTCACACATTAACTCGTCATATGGAGATCTTGCAAGATCTTACTCAGGTTCCAAATACCTCTTACACTAGTTAATTTAACTATCGCAATGAATTGTGACCCGAGTTAATTCACTGGGTTTTTAAACCCACCTGTGAGATACACACGAAATACATCCAGGATCATCATTAGAACCATCAAACTTGCTGACCATGAATCTAGTAGTTTCTCCACAATCATAATTTTATTTAGTCTAAACATGTCACAGAGCAGAACTTTCTGAACTCCAAATATAAAACAGTGAGTCATTAATCATAATTCTAAATTCGCCTAATCCAATGCAGGAATTCTATCGGCTTCGATCAAGCCTCAGAATGAAGCAACAACACGCTTCCCTCCTTGACTTTAGAGATTTTGACCGAGCAAAGTTTGATGTTGATAATGGAGACATGGCGGATCAAGCTCTTCTTAGAGAACAAGCTGCAATTAGTAGGAGTTCTGGACAGGTAGGACTGCCCTCCGTCCTGTTGTTTCAGAATCCTTGAATTGCTCATATGGTACTTGCAATCTTGCATCATATTTTTCTTTGACCGAGCAAATATATGATGCATCAACAAATGAAATTGTGAGAGCAGCTTAACTGAACAGGTTGAGTTGCATTTTTGTCATGAACATAAACTACAAAGCAATTTAAAGTTTTAAACTGAAGTGTCTTGGCCCTTCATTTCATATATTAGTGCTTATTTATCTATCAGGGTGCACTGATTATGGGAATTTTCCTCCGTGTTGAAAAATCGGGTGATTAGCCGATTAATCGGCTGATTAACTTATGATCGTGTTCTTACAGTTAATTTAACATGAAATTGGGTAATTATTCAGTGGGCCAATTAATCGGGTGGTTAACCCGATTAATCGGTTCACCCCTGATTAATTAGCGGTATAAAAATCGTGCGCCAGGGTTCAGTTTCACATCTTACCTCTCTTGGCTCCCCCACCTACATCGTGCTGCCATTGGTGCCACACTCCCGTCGTAGCCTCATGCTAGCCTTCTTCATTGGGAGAAAAGAAAAGGCAGGCAGTCCTGAGAGAGAGAGAATGAGAGAGATAGATGGACAACTAGGCTCTGATACAGGCTCTAAAACCATGATAGGATAAACATCACCAGGAAGATAGCCGGTGGTATCACTGGTACCTACTGCTAGGGATGAAAGGTAGATTTAGGTTTGAATGAGGAACATTAGGGAGAGATTAGACTAATTTTTTCTTGCTTATTCCTCGAATAGAGATACAACCCATCCATATATAGATGGAATTAACTTGACCCTCAAGTAAGGACTTGATCTAATATAATCTAATCTTACTTTTTAAGAATTTAATCTAATCTAATCTTACCTTTTAAACTAGCAAATCTCTAATTTTTGCTGTAGTATCTCATTGGTACTGTTCTCAATACAATACCCAAGGGATGTTGTTCCATGGGCTGGGCTGGGTCTGGCCCATACCCATGACACACCCTCTATCATCTTCTATATATCTATATATGTGCATCTCTTATGCCAACAGTCCAACATGTGTGTATTACTTCTGTAGTTCTGTTTAGATTGACTAGAACTGCATGCATGTTCAATACCAATGCCCTGATATATTATTTAACCACTTTATGTCAACTGATTAATTGGTCAATCAATTAATTCAGTTAATTCCCGATTAACCGATTAATCTCTAATCCTTGACGGGCCTATCATCTACCGATAACCGATTTTTCCAACATTGGTTTTCCTGACCAAAAGTTTAAGGCCCAAGAGGCAGCTGACTAGGGAATTTATTTTTAGCTGCAGAAAAATTATGTACTTATGTTCTGTTAGTCTCAATGCATGGCTGGCCTATCTGATTATAGTTAAATCATGTTATCAGAATTTAGTAACAAAATCATATGTTCTGTTAGCACAATTTAGAATTTAAAATCGTTTTTAGAAATCCTGCTCTTATATTATTTTGACTGATCATACTGCCCTTCATCCACATTTCTATGCCTGAACAATACGTTGGATTTACATTAGATGGATAATGTGATATCACATGCTCAAGCTACACTAGGAACTCTCATGTCTCAACGATCAACATTTGGTGGCATCACTACAAAGATAAGCAATGTTAGCAGCCGGCTGCCCACGGTACGTACTTGCAAATCTTATGGCCAAGTGGGCTGTCCATGACCTCTCTTACGATGTACAACTCACAAACTTTTTTGACTAAAAATTTGGCAGATCAATCATATCCTCGCATCAATCAGAAGAAAGAAATCGATGGACACCATTATTCTTTCTCTTGTCGCGTCTGTCTGCGCCTTTCTTATTCTGTTGTACTGGTTGTCAAAGTAGGGTTGTCACAGCGTTGTAAGCTTGGATCACACTGGTTGGTGTTTGTACTATATTGATTCAAATTCAATGTTATTGTGTTTTGATCGTTCTTCAGGCATTGTACCTCCATTCTACAGCTTTAGAAAACTATAACGAATACTTGTGACTTCTGGAATGAAGATTTTGGGCTCCTTTGGAATGGAGTATTTTCATAGGAATTATAGAGGATTTAGTTTAATTTTTGTGGAAATTCTATAAAATTCATGTGTTCCAAATGATCCTTTTGGCATTGCCTCCTAATATGATGATTGCTAAGTTTTGAAGATTACCAATTTCCAGTTCAGTAACCCAGCTGCAATGTAATATGCAACCAGTAAACAGGATCTGAAACTGCAACTGCAACAGTAGCATGGAGGTGCAGTGGGTTGAAAGATGCCAAAGCCAAAAGGGAAGGGAGGCAAGCGACGGCCGGCACGGGCGACACCATCCACATGCATCTGCCCTGCACTCCCACACATGATGCCGCCCCGGGGCGTACGTGCGTTTTCGGTGGCGGGCACAAGCCACAAGGCTCCAGTCCCGGTGAAGTGAAGCGCCCACGCCTCAATGGAAGCCGAGGCGATTTCTGTCCAGCCATGGGCGGACGGACCATGGCCCCGCCGGCGACCCCGGTCTCACCGGCCAGCCGCACCACTATTGGTATTTCGGTAGTTAAACCTGACTTCATTTTTAAGATTATGCTGTTAAAGGCTTGTTTGGGACTACTTCACTCTCTTAAATTTTGCTCCACTCTACGGAATTCACTTAGAATCAGATCTAGAATGAAGTTGATGCTCCACTGTGGAGTATTTGCACATGTTTGACTTGCGGAGGGAATTCAGATTCAGGAATGATAGATTTTGATAGAAATGTACTATTTTACCCCGGAGTTTATTCATAAATCTCCAATTATATTAGTTTTCATGTCCATTACGTGAAACATATTAAATTATTACTCCCTCCATTAACTTTTAAATAGCATCGTTGACTTTTATCACAAACTTTGATCATTCGTCTTATCAAATTTTTTTGCAAATATGTAAAAATATAAGTTATACATGAAGTACGTTCAATTATAGGTTTAATTTCTCCCACGTTTAGCTTGGAATTTGCACTATAAATAGGTATATGGTTTACACGTTGAGCAATAACAAGAGAAAAACAATAGAGTCGCGTCCACAAAATTTGGTGTGTCTCTGTTCTCGCTCGAGAGCTCGGCTGACATTTGGTATCACAACGATGAACGAAGATATTCTGTACTCCGTAGAAGCTCGACATTGCGGCAGAGCGTGTTGTCTCCAACATCGATGCAGTTGAGCTGCCGCTATTGACTAAGACCAAATATCATGAGTGGTCATTGGTCATGCAAGTGAGTCTAGAGGCGTTGGAGCTCTGGGATGTTGTGGAGACCGTCAGCGTCGAGTGTGTCAAGTATCGGCAGACATTGGCATCGGAGATGAAGACTGGGTTCGCCGTAAAGAAGTCGGTTAAAGAAACATGAGATGCAATGAAGACGATAAGGGACGGTGATGATCACATGAAATCCACGAACGTGCAACGTCTTTTGAAGAAGTTCGAGAACATCACGTTCCATGATGGACTGTTCATCGACGACTTCATGATACGCATCAACGGGCTTGTCGCTAGCCTACGTGGGCTTGGCGAGGAAATGAAAGACAGTCGCATAGTGAAGAAGATCCTACACGTGATCCAAAAAAAATGAAAGAGGTCGTAGTGGCGATCGAGATGTTTTTGACCTCGACACCATGTTTGTGGGCGTTGGGCGTTGGGCTGTTGGGCGTTTGCTGTTCACTAAGGAGTAGAGTGAGGAGTGGCGACGTCAACGTAGCAGTAAGGAGCGGGCACACGACGATGATGCACGCAGTGGCAGTGGCAAGAAGGACGTTGGCTGTAGCGGTGGCTATGATGAGGATGATGACAACGCAAGCATGTGTTCGAGGACCGGCCAACGTTCGGAGCGCCGCAATCGAAAGAGGTGCTTCAACTGTGGTGCTTATGGCCACATTGCTAGGGAGTGGGGAGCTAAAGAAGGAGACAGACGCTGAAAACTGTTGGGAACCGAAGAAAGAGAGGGTCCTTCTCGCGGACACCGACGAAGAGCCATGCCTGCTGTAATTCGGCGTGCATGGTGATGTCAAGTTTATGGGGTGATTGTTAGAAAAATAAACCAACTTCCTTTTTTTAAAATTACGTTAAGTTCGTTTGGAAAGGGATCCTTCGAGCGCGTTTTTCATTTGTTGCTAAGATGACATGTGTTTTTCTTGTCGGTTTTATGTTGTATGTTTCAGGCGTAACTTTTATTTCATGTGTCTTTCCAAGTTTAGTCTTTCCATATTTAGCTTAGAATTTACAGTATAAATAGGTGTATTGTTTACATGCTGAACAATAATAAGATAAAACAATATAATTACGTCCACGAATTTCTGTTTTATATATCTTTCTGTTTTCGCAAGATAGCTCGTGGCCTCTCAGTCGCGCGCAGCTGCTGGTTCATATACTCACATCGCCGCACCGCGACGCCGCGCGCGCTTCGTTTCCTTCTCCTCCTCACGCTCCAGCTACATCCGCCGCGTGCGGTCGAGAGGCTCGAGACGTCGAATCGCTCGGTGTCTCGGTGGAAATGGCGAAACTTTGGAGCGCCGAACGGGGCCATACGGGCGCAGCGGCGGAACTAGACTAGTAGCAAAGTGAAGCAAACCAAGCAACCGCTGCTGACGAGTGACGGCGAGAAGATGGCACGCATCAGATCCGGGTCAACTGTTGCGGGCTGCTGGCTAACGATCCTTTCAGGACGACAAGGCCTCCTCTCCGTGAGACCGTAAGAAACGCGTACCGGATCACCACCACATGATGCACTAATGTGGAGACGGCGGGCAACAGCTCACGCCAGTTACAATTCCGGTCAAGCCGACTTGATCTCAAACTTCCCAGCTCAGTGATGTGCTCGGATCCAGCCATATCCATGCTGTTTCGGCTGTCGCCTGCAAGTCACTACTCCTTTTCGCGTCCGTTTCAACCCACACCATGGGACCCAACAGTTTTTTTCTTCCTCTACTCGCAACTCCGAGTCTAAATCAATGTTTACAAATCGTCTAGTCCAACCTAGTCGCCATGGTACCAACCAGAAAACTAATCGTGATTAATCGATTTTGGTCGTTCTATTTAATTATTCCATATATTTTAGGAAATTTACATAATATATATACACTATATAATATATGACAATAAATATCCAGGTATGAGCCAAATTTCCAGCCATTACTTATTAGCCCAAAAATAAAATTGAAAAGTCCAGACCCATTAACTAAACCCTAGCTTCACTCCTCACATCTCCCCTCTCCCTCACAGCAGCCACAACCCTAGCTTCTCACATCTCCCCTCTCCCAAACAGCCGCCACAGATCTCCTCCTTCACAGCCGAACAGAGATAACTCAGAAGCATGCGCGCTGCACATCCCTTGCTCCTGTCGGCGCCGCCTTCTCTTGCTCCCGCTCCCGCCGGCGCCGCCTTCTCCTCTTGTTTCCGCCGGTGCCGTCGGTGGCCCCTCCCACTCCAAGGCACGCCGCCGCCGGCCCACTCCTCCCGCCGTGGCCCATGCGCCGTCGTCAGTGCCCTCCTCCGGCTGGCCCCCGCCTTCCCCGTCGATTTCCCTTCTCTCCTGTTCGCCAAAATGGCACTAATCGGCTGACTAGTCGACGACTAGTCGGACGACCAGATTTTTGGTCGCTCTAGTCGGGTCGGAGCACCTATTCGTAGCCAGGAAAACGATCAATACAATTAACCGCAATTAATCGGACGATTTGTAAACACTGGTCTGAATCCGATTCATTTTCGGACATTGTTTAGCTGCAAAGAGCCCAGCAGCGCCCACTGCATTTGTCACTGTTTCGGAGCGTCTCAACCACTAGCTCGAACACTGATTAGCAAAGAGAGCTGGAGCCACTAGCAACAACAATCCCAGCGAGGCACCAGCATGCGCCATGTCAATGTCGCGATCTAAACAACCTAGCTTTTTTTGTCAGCCATCACTCCCATGATTGATGGTTAAATTTTCTGTTTTGCCAATAACAGCTGATCAAATCCTGGGGATTCAGCTAATGGCCCAGGAGACAGGGGAGACGCCCAATGAGTAGCGGCAGGAAGGTTATTCTAAGTGAGGAGATCTAGTCATGTAACCACTCAGTCTAATCGCTCTTTACTCTAAATTAGCATCGCTGTCGAAGCCGACGTAATGTGAACACTGAATACCTAATCGAATAACCAAATGGGTTGAAGAGTTGAGCAATTTGGCAGCTAATTCATGGTAAGATTTCTCTAAATATATAATTTTGTTTGACGGATTTAGGTTTGAAGTTTAATGGACAGTTTAGTGAGCTGAGAAGCCAAAACCAAAACTGCACAAGAAGAATCATTGCTCGGATTAACAATTGCAACTCACACAATCCGAAGAGAAATAATCGCTCACTGGAATGTCATGACCAATCATCAATGGAAAGAATTGCTTGCTGGGCGGCGCCGCCGCGCCATTGCTAGCATTTCCAGGCGTAGACGAGGAGGGAGAAGCCATGGCCGCGCTGCAGCTCGGCCTCCTCTGGGCTCGCCCAGTCCATGACTGTCGAGCCGCTGGCAAACGACGCGGAGGAGGAGGCCACCGACGCCGACGAGGAGGAGCTCGCCTTGGCTAGCCTCCGTGCTTGACCCCTCTTCCTCCGGTTGTCGCCGTTGCTGCTGCTCTCGCTCCAGTCCCCTCGCCCCCACCTCCCGAGGTAGCCTGCCCAGGCGCCGCCGCCCCTCCCGGCGTTGTTGTCGAGGAGCTCCTTCTCCTTGGCCTCGGCAGCGTCGCGGGCTTCGACGCCGGCGGTGTCGCCGAGCTCGAAGCGGAAAACGAAGACGGCATGAGCTGGCTGGGGCGGCGCGGCGACAGCGGAGGCGTCGGCGGGAGCCGTGTCGCGCGTGGGGAAGAGCCAGTGGTGGAGGTCCCAGGATACGAGGACGGCGTCGCCGCCGCCGAGGTCGACCTTCTCGGTGCCCCGGAACTTCCAACGAAGGCGCCGTATGTGGAGCACGCGCTCGCCGTCGACGTAGATCGACATGCCGACGTCGGCCCTGTCCCTCTCCCTGTCCTTGTCGCTATCCTTGCCATGCCCGCGCGACACGAGATCCACCGAGATCTCCCGCTCCTTGCCGCGGACGTTAACGCAGGTCTTGTGCCCGCGGCCGTGTCCCCCGTCGCGCATCGACACGTGCTCGCGCCGGGAGATGAGGACGGCGTCGGGGCCCGTCGGCCGCTGCGCCCTCGTCTTCCTGTACGCCTCCTCCGCCATATCGCCCGCGACGAGCGCCATCTCGCCATTGACCGCAACCGCGACGAAGTACCCTGACGACGGCTCCGGCGAGCCGGGGCTGGCAAACCGCGCCCGCGTGAGGTCCCACGCCAGGTCGATCCGGCGGTCCTGCAACTGGAACCGCTTCGACCCGCGCCGCCGCCACAGCAGCCACGGCCGGACCCTCACGGCGACGGTCGACTCCTCCTCCTCGAACTCCGCACCCTCGTCGTAGCACCCGTAGTCCGACGCTGCCGACGACGACGACGCCGGCGCCGGCGCCCCGGCCCCCGCCACGCGGAGCACCACCCGCAGGCTCAGCCCGAGCGCCGCGCGCGACCACGACAGCGCCGCCAACCCGAGCCTCGTCTCGTACACCGACGTCGCCAGGCTTGGCCCCTCCCCCGCCTGCCCCGCCGCTCCCGCTCCCCCTCCCGGCACGCCGCGGAAGCAGGCTGGTATTGCGTCGGGCATAATTGCCTCCGACGGCACGGCCGCCTCGCCGTAAAAACGCAAGCTTTTCGAGGTCCGTGTCTCCGAGAGAGAGAGAGAGAAAGAGAGAGTAGCAGCAGTCGTAGCGGACTGGCGTTGGACCGAAGGGCCACGCGGCGGGAGAGGTACATATAACTCGGCCTCGGCACCTCGGTGGCAACCTCGCCGGCGGTGGGGGCCGGTACACGTTGGACCCAGCTCGGGGTGGACCTCTCTCGCAGCGACGACTGGCGCCGCAGCAGCAACAGCAACATCCGCGGCTAATTTCGACCAAATTTCATCACGCCGATCGATTCGTTTACTCCCATTTTGACAAACAAACGCAAACCCGCGTGCAAATTCCACTGGTTCAACGAGAGAGCGGATGTACCAATGTCAACTGCAGAGCAGATAGCTGATTCTTTATTGGGTTTTTTGGATATATGTCATTACAATTTTGGTGCTTTGGAACTTTGCCACTACAATTCGTCTATTTGGATATATGCCATCGCAACTCTGTCTTTATCTCCATCATACCATTTTCAACGCTTGGTTTGACCATGGGCTTGCGCAAAGACAAAAATGCCCTTATATTCACTGTGTGTGGCCTGTGTGGGCGGCGCACGGGGCCGGCGACGACGACACAGAGGCTACGGCGGCCTCAAGGGCTGCTGTAGAGGCGACGACACGCGTGCCTGTGAGGGCGGCGGTTGCGAGGACGGCACGCGCGGGGCTTGCAAGGGCGGGGGGCGGCACGAGGCTGCAGCAGGGGGCGGCGGGGGCGGCGGCACGCGTGGCCTGCAAGGGCGGCGGCGGCGCGGGTGCAGCGACGAGAGTGTTGCGGCGGCGGCGGCGTCGTCGGCAGACAGCGGTCCGTGCGGCGAGCAATGCGGGAGCGGACACTGGCTGCGTCGGCGGTGCTTGGCTTCCTGAGTGGCGGCTGGTACCTTGGCGATTGTGCAGGCGAGACACGCCGCTGCGGGGACTACGGGCCGCGCCACGCAGGGGAAGCGGGGCTCCGTGCGGGCGACGCGGTGTGGTCGGGTGAGCGAGAGCGGCGCGCGTTGTCGCCGTCGACGCGGATTCGTCGTGTCGGCGGCGGTGCGGGGGCTTGTTGCGGGGGTGGCGATGGTGGTGCGGGGGCGGCGGGGGCGGCACACATGGCCTGCGGCGGCGCAGGGGCTGCTACAGGGAGCTGCAGGGGCGGCGCGCATGGCCTTGGAGGGTGGCGGCGGCACGGGGGCTGCGGCGGGAAGCTAGGGCGGCGGCGACACGGGGGCTGCGGCGGGAGGCTACGGGGGCGGCGGTAGCGTGGCCGGCATGGGTGGGGTGGCGGTGGCGCCGGTGCTATGGCGGCGGTGTCGGTGCTGTGGCAGTAGCGGGGGCTACACGGAGGCTATCACCGGAAAAGACGAGGGCAGGATGGGGAATACAAAAATTCCAGGTCAAACCAGGCGTAGAAAATGGCATGGTAGAGATAAAAGCAGAGTTGCAATGGCATATATCTAAATAGACGAATTGTAGTGGTAAAGTTCCAAAGCACGGAAATTGTAATGGAATATATCTAAAAAACCCTTCTTTATTTGTGGATTCGTTCCGAGAAATGGATTTAGATGGTCACTGGTCAGTCCGGTTGATTCCCGGGTTAGCTTGCAGCTGAATCGGAAATTCCGAACGGAGGTTGCCGCTTGTATACATTACCTGTCACGTACTAATTAGACGCCCGATTAGCTTGATTAATTGGGTTGTTGGTTCAGGTTGGGCTATCAACCACTGTCTTCTCTTGTGTTGACGAAATGGGATTGCAGATTAAGGTGGTCGTACTAGTAAATATTTTAAATGATATTCAGAGAATTTAGTTTAGTTTCTGTTAAAGTTATGATTTAGTTAGTATGTCAATCAAAGTTAAATATTACTATAAAGATGATATTTTTATAATTAGGGTTAATCAATAAATACAAAAAATGAATGATATGTTCAGCCAAAAGGCTACAAAACTTCTTACTTTATATGCATTTTGGATTTTACGAATTAATTCAACTCGTTGAAATTTGATGGTATATGTTATCTAACTTTAAAGTTCTATTAAATAAAACATGTTAGTCGTTTTAATCTTCCTTTAGGGTTTGAGAATCAGGATTATGTCACGCTGACACTGGTACTAATAGGAAGATCGGCCATTAACGTACTACAGTGTCGCATTAAACATGATTATTAACATGATTGATAAGTGTTTACCATTTGGTTGCTTGGATGAGCCGGTGACGGTACGTTTCGATGCCAATCCGATTGAATCTTTGCGTCTTCTGTACGGACTGAAATGTAGCATTCCGATTTCGTATAAAAAACCAAAATATTTTGCTGATGCATTAATTCGCTCGATCGGCCGTTTAAGGTAATGTTTGGTTTTGGAGTAAACGGTTTTTGGATATAGGCTTATACTGTTTGAGGGATAGGGTTACAGGACTGTGCATGTTTGCCGAGTGCTTAGGGCACTCGGCGAAGCCCATAATGCACTCGGCAAAGGCTTCGTCGAGTGCCACACTCGGCGAACCCCACTCGGCACTAGCCTTGTTGGCGACGTGGGGGTTCACCGAGTGCATTTTATCAGGCACTCAGCGAAGTCTTTGTCGAGTGCAATATAGACTTCGCCGAGTGCCACGCGTAGCACTCGGCAAAGAGGTCGGCTAACAGTCGGGTGGCGTTAACGTGGTTTGCCGAGTGCCCCACGTGGCACTCGGCGAAGGGGGTTTGCCGAGTGCCACGTGGGGCACTCGACGAAGGGGGGTCGGGGGGGTACGTGGTAGTGGCGTGCTTTGCCGAGTGCCCCACGTGGCACTCGGCGAAGGGGGGTCGGGGAGGGGGCACGTGGTAGTGGCAGGTTTTGCCGAGTGCCCCCGTGGCACTCGGCGAAGGGGGTTTGCCGAGTGCCACGTGGTGGCACTCGGCAAAGCCTCCCCAGAATGCACAGAAACGTGCCACGTGGCACGTTTCTGTGCATTGTAGGTGGCTTTGCCGAGTGTAACACTCGGCAAATTTTTTTTTTTTAATTTATTTCCTGCATATTTCATCCAAAAAACACATTCAATCACAAAATTCATCACAAATTCACATTTATTCACAAAATTTGCCCCAAAATTCACATTGAATTACAGATATTCACATTCAATCACTATATGAATCACAATTTCACTCACATCACAGAAATCACATACACATCACAAAAATCACATTCACATCACAAAATTCACGATCACATCACAAATTCACGTTCACGTCACAAAATTCACAAATACACTTCATATGCACTCGGCTTGCATATGAGCTTGCATCTGAGCCTGCAGCCGAGCCTCCATCTCGGTCCTTTGTGACCTTTCTTCATTTAGTTGGGTCTACAAAACATTAATTCACAGTCATTAATGTTCCAAAACAAGAAGATAGAAGTGTTCGATGATTGATGAAAATGAACTAACCTGTAGATCAGCAATCAGACCCATAGATGTGTCTCGGCGAGGGCGTATACCCGGACCGGAGGTCGAGCTCCGAGCTCTCACCTCAGATAGAGTGGGGGTACTACGGGTATCAATGGCGCCGTCGCCCATCAAATATCGCACATGTCTCTTGCCTCCTCCAGCCCTCATGACCACCTCGCCATCAATGTCATGTGCGATTGGGTCATAATCGGCGCCATGCACTTCCCTTGCCATCTCTGAATAGTCTTGGAGGCGTTGATATGCATTCCGATTAGTGTACGACTCAGCGGGGTCATTTGGATTG
The DNA here is from genome assembly GCA_019279435.1 of Zizania palustris. Taxonomy (NCBI): domain Eukaryota; kingdom Viridiplantae; phylum Streptophyta; class Magnoliopsida; order Poales; family Poaceae; genus Zizania; species Zizania palustris. The sequence continues at coordinate 21,063,178 of JAAALK010000287.1, read as the reverse complement.
TAAGTATTGCCTTCAACCGCCCTCCCTTTGTGAGCCAGAGCATATGCCATGACTTGGGAGCATTCCTGACCCGCATTGGCCGTTGACTGAAACAAGAAGATAGTTAGAGTTATATTGTGCAATTAAGCGAAAAAAAGAAACATGTAACTACATACCCATCTCGCCCTGAACTGGTCGAGGTTCAGCGAGCCTTGATGGTGTGCTGCCCCCGGCATGAGTAGGCGTCTCTAGCGGCATGCATCGTGACTGCTCTGCCACTCGGCGGAACACCGCCTATCAACAATTTGGCCCCAACACTCAAGATGAGCGGCACACCACTGTGGAGGGACCTATTTGATGCAAGTAAAGTTGTTAATGACATAATATTAAGTATTAGAAGATACACGAGAATACACTTACCATCATGTATTCCTCTCGTGTCAGAAAGGTGGTCCGGACATCTTTTTGTTCTTCCTCTCTCGGCGGTGCTGAGCGCAGAAGTCAATAACAGCTTGAATGCGCGCCTCATAATGCATGTCGGTGACAAGCTTCTTGGTGGCTCTATTAATAACTGCGGCAGCCTGATCCGCATACCCCTCATCACATCTATAAAAATCCTGCATATAGATGTAAAGAGAATGTTATGTAATCCACATGTTAATAGTATTGACACATATATTAAGAAAATAAACTTACCCAGAGCTCAGCCCCGACTCGATCGGCTAGGTGGGCAAATTGTCTCCCTTCTCGGTCAGGGGCGTCCGACGCACTTTCATAGTGCCTCCATGAGTACGCCGGCTGCGTCCTCCCATCCAAAGATACCAAACCAGGGAACTTTTCCTTGATAAGAAGCCCGAGGATACCGTTTACATGGCGTGAGCACTCACGACCTCCTCGTTCTACCATAATCTAGTTCCTATCCCGATATCATTAAAAAGTATTAGTATATATTAAAAATTAAACTAACGAAAAGAATATATTGTAGACTTTCTACAACAACTTACCTATTTCCATCTGGTCGAATGAGCGGACGATCAGCTACTGCCACTGGTCGCCTCGGGAGCGACGAAGGACCACGCAACCACACTGCATCCGCTTCTGTAGCCTGCTCCTCTCCCTCTGCCCCAACCTCCCCACCCTCTGCCCCCACCTCCTCCTCCTCCACCACCCTAGCCTGCTCCTCCTCCTCCTCCTCCTCATCCGGCACGTAATCATCGTCGCGACGGGATGCCGGTATATGGCTAGTTTCACTCGAGGGCGCGGGTGCCTTTCCTCTCACTGCTGACTTCTTGTTCTCCTACCTCGAGGTCTAGATGAGGACCCAACCTCATCTTGAGAGGGAGTGGATCTACCGCCTTTTCCTACTACTGCACTTATTAATTTCTTTAAACCCCCAACCATATTTCAATCACCTGCTACGAAAAAGAGTAAATCACTTTAGATAAACCGTGAAATGTGTTATAAACACATTTATTCTAAAATTAAACATAATTCTCATACAGCTACTAGAAATAGTCATCGTCGTCCGGATTTGCTGGATCACATGTATCGTCATCACTATCACGTGATATGATGTAATCGTCCAGCTGTTCAGGAGGTGGAATGTTGTCATCACTTTGAGTGCTTGAGTGCAATCTCTCTAGCAGTTCTAAGTCTCTTCCATTATGAATCTCGTCTCCTTCGTCGGCATCGGCACCACTTTCGTTATCTACTTCCATCGTCTCCGTCAAGTCAATAACAAACATGCCTGGTAGCCCATCTTCTTGAAAGAACTCTCCGTCGTATGTGTTCGGATCTATGTTATAGTCTTCGTTGTTGGGAACAGGCAGTTTACCGTGTGGCGACACCTTATACACAACATCCCAACCTTTAAGACGTGCGACGATTTTACACGGGTAAGAGAGATAGTAAACTTATGTTGCCTGTTGAGCCACAATATAAACATCTTCACTCGGCAAGGTGGTATCTTGACGAATTTCTATTAAGCCAAGTTCGGGAGTCTGTCTCACTACTTTGGGATTGAACCAGTGGCATTTAAATATAACGGGGTTAAGAGGTTTGCTCCCATCAAAACTCAATTCGTATATTTCTTCGAGTCGTCCATAGTAGTCAACCCCGTCTGTGCCCGGAGTAAAAACTCCAGAATTTGTGGTTCTTCGGTTAGGTCGGCTCTGTTCATGGCTTGTTGTGTGGAAACGATAGCCGTTTACGTCGTAAGCTTTGAATGTCTTAACCTTGTAGGCACAACCATTCACAACTTGCCTCAACTCGGAACTCATTGTCATGTCGGTTCTTCCCTATAGGTTTAAACGCGATGAACATGTATATTAGTCGCATATAAGATATTGAAAGGTAGAACTAACTAAAAGTTAATTTGAGAAATACCTTAGTTTTGAACCAAGAAATGAAATCGGGATTGCCATTTCCCACACCATACTTAAGAAGGGCAGTGGATTCCTCAATGTTAGCCTCCCTCGAACCACGCCAAAATCGTCGATGAAATTCCTCAATGTACGGTTCCACTTCATAAAGGTTTGTCAGGACATACAACATAATCAAACGCCACTTTTCATGCTGCAAGGTCTTGTTAGCAGCACCACTTGCACTTCCTAGTTGGCCTCTGAAGATGCTGAGATTTGATTCTTCTTCTGGAAGATTGTAACGGGAAGGTGGATTATGCACGCTTGGAAGATTGTCCGCATAATATCTAGTTGTGAAGTTTGACACCTCCTCCAAAACATATGCCTCAGCTATGGATGCTTCAATTTTGCATTTGTTCTTACATTTATTTGGAATCTCTCAATTGAATAGCACCAACGGCTCTGAACCGGACCTCCCATCCGGGCCTCATACGGAAGGTGCAATATCATATGTTGCATCGGATTGAAAAAACCGGGCGGAAAGATCTTTTCTAGCTTGCATAATAACACGGGCGCTAGTGTCTCCATGTCTGCTACCACAGTGTGAGACAACTGTTTAGCACAAAGTTGCCGGAAAAAATTGCTCAATTCAGCTAGAATTCGCCAGACATCCTCAGGGACATAGCCACGAATCATGACCGGGAGCAACCGCTCAATCCATATGTGATAGTCATGACTTTTGAGTCCGTTTATTCGCAGAGTAGCTAGATTAACTCCCCTCTTCAGATTAGCTGCATAGCCATCAGGAAACATCAATGTTTGAAACCACTCAAGTACTTCCCTCCTTTGTCCCCTTGTTAGAACAAAATCAGACTTTGGCTTCGTCCAGGATTTCCTGCTTCTAGGAGGTATCATGTCGAACTTAGGTCTGTTGCATATAGCCGCTTGATCCAGTCGGGCCTTGACATTGTCTTTCGTCTTCTCAGGAATATCCATGATTGTGCCGAAAATGGCCTCGACAACATTTTTCTCAGTGTGCATCACATCAATGTTGTGCGGAAGGAGAAGATCATCGAAATAAGGAAGATTCCACAAACATGGCTTGTGAGTCCATGCATGATGCTCACCATATCCGATAAAACTAGCTCCTTGTGTATTAATTTGCAAAGACTCTAATTGAGCACGAACATCGGCTCCGGTCATTTTAATTGGTGTTGAGCCTTTAACAGACACATCTTTTGTAAAATTCTTCTTATCCTTCCTGAATGGATGGTTCCGAGGAAGGAATTGTCGGTGCTTTTCAAACGAGGAATATTTTCCACCCTTAGCCAGCCAAATGAACTTTAGAGTCGACCGACAAATCGGGCATGTGAACTTCCCATGCACGCACCAGCCGCAAAATATCGAATATGCTGGTAGGTCATGTAGAGAGTACATATACCAGACATGCATTCTGAAGTTTGTCTTTGTACATCGATCATATGTCAACACACCGTCTTCCCACGCATGGACAAAATCATCCATCAAAGGCTCCATATACACACTCGTATTTTTCCCCGGGTATTCAGGCCCTGAATTATCAAGGACAAGAAAATATTTTGTCGTTGAAAGATGACGCCGGGAGGAAGGTTGAGGGGAATAACAAACATTGGCCAACAAATGTATGCGGCAGCCTTCATACCATATGGATTGAACCCATCTGTTGCTATAGCAATTCGTACATTACGTGGCTCTAAAGCTTTCTCGGGATGGAGCTGATCAAATTTTTTCCACGCTTCTCCATCTGATGGATGACCTAGCTTGTCTGGGTTGTAACGAATTCCATTTTTATGCCATGTCATCTGTTTAGCAGATTCCTCGGTCATTTACAGCCGTTGGATCCTCGGTACAAAGGGAAAGTACCGAAGGATCTTCACGGGAATTGAGAGTTGTTTCTTCGCACCATCATCGGAGTCTACCTCCAGATACCTAGAGGATTTGCATTTCATGCAGCAGGTTGCGTCTGTGTATTGTTTTCTGAATAAAATGCATCCGTTGGGACAAGCATGTATTTGCTCATAAGACATCTTAAGTGCACGGAGGACTTTCTTAGACTCGTACATGCTCTTCGGAAGATTGTGACCTTCTAGAAGAAGGCTACCAACAACCGTCAGCATAACATCGAAGCATTCTCGACTCAAGCTAAACTGCGACTTGATGGCCAATAGCCGTGCGATGGCATCCAGTTGAGAAACCTTAGTGTGACCGTGAAAAGGTTGCTTTGACGCGGACAACATGTCATAAAACGCTTTTGCCGTTGGCTCCGGCACTTCCTCTTCACGTGCTTCGTCAAAATGCGCATCTTCAAAGTCATCTAGCATAAATCCAACCCCTCCCTCATCATCATCCATGCGATGTCGCAACACCTCCTCTCTAGGACGTTGGGACTCACCATGATACGTCCAACGGGTATAATTTGGCATAAACCCATATTTGCATAGGTGTTTACCCATAGCATCCTTTGTTTGTCGACGCTTATTCTCGCACCGACTACATGGACACCAGGTCTTGTCACGTGCATTCTGTCTACCAAACGCTGTCTCTAAGAATACTTCAGTGTTCTTGATCCAATCCATGGTCACCTCGGCCTAACTAAGGCGACCCGTGTACATCCACTCACGATGATTCATCTTGTACTAAACTAGGAAACAACACCCGTGTTTAGGGGTTAGTGAGAAACGAGATGAATATAACAGTCTAATAGGTAAGATAGGTCCTAATCCCACCAGACAATGCGTAGATTGAGCTCGTATTCACGCTCCGTTTCGATCCAACCCAAAATTTCGGCAGCACCTCTCCACTGCTCTCCAAACGCACGTCTGGGCAACATGCCAAGAGGATGTGCGTTCGGAGAACAACGGGAGGTGCTGTAGAAACCCTGGGTCGAATGAATTACGGAGCATGAAAACGAGCTCAATCTACGCATCCTCCGGCTGTCCAAATGTGGATAGTTTGAAACAGTTACGGCGACAGATATGCAAAGACATGCATATTCCAAACCGTAACTCTTCCGAACGGGAGACGCCTAGGTTACGCGACAATAACCAAAAAAAATAAATTTTTGACAACATCTTATCTCTAATACATAGCAAATCTGCATCAATAGGACGACACGATGGCTGTCACCCACATACACACATCACGACGTCATGGCCGACATCCACATACACATATATATATCACAGCACGATGGCCGGCATCCACATACACAAGATATAATCAACATAACCATTAAAACATAACAAGAATTACAACGATTATATTAAATTTCTAAAACATGTATAAGCATTTATTTATATTAATCTTCTTGACATGCATGTAAATAAAATTGTAATATTATTTACGAGGAAGGGATGTTGAAAGCAAACAAAACATGTGACGTTGTATTAGACAATAAAAAACATGTACAAAGCATATTAACCATTCATGTTCAAGCAAAATATTAATTCTAGGTTCTAAGGTTACCAGTAGGGTTTGATGCGAGATGAGGACGATGAAGCCGAGAAGATGACGGTGACGCCGGTAAGAGAGCGCTAACCAAATTAGATCTATCTAAAAATCATTAATAAAATTAGTTATAAGATAAAGTAATTAAAAAATGTGAGAAGCTACACTAAACAACATAAAATTATAAAATATCAAAGACTATACTAAATAATTCAACACATGAGACACTAACTCTAAGTTCAAATATATATATGCAATATAATGCATGTCTCAAATGGTATACATGCATTTACTATTTTGCATTTACTATTTGAGATCCAATTTTTATATATTTATAGGTATTTATATTTGAAAAAAATGGGATATACATGTATACCTAGGCAAGGGGGTAGGGAGGCGGAGTCGGTGCCGGGGCCGGTGGCCGGGGGCGGTGGAGCGGGTGGCCGGGGGCGGTGGGGCCGGCGAGGTTGGCCGGCGGCTCGGTTGCGGCCGAGGGCGGCGCGGGGGGCGCAGGCCGGGCGGGGGGGCCGGCGGCCGGGGGCGGCGCGGGGGCCGCAAGCCGGGCGGGGGGTGGCGAGGCCAAGGGCCGGCGGCGGGGCCAGCGGCCGGGGGCGGCGCGGGGGGCGCAGGCCGGGGAGGGGCCGGCGGCCAGGGGCGGCGCGGGGGCCGCAGGCTGGGTGGGGGGCGTCGGGGCCGGGGGCCGGGGGCGGCGAGGCCGGCGGCGCGGGGGGCACGGCGCGCGGCGGGGCCGGAGGGAGCAGGCAGGAGGGCGGCGACGACGGAGGGAGCAGGGCAGGGGCGGAGGGAGCAGGCCGGGGCGGAGGGAGCAGATCTGGCATAAATGTGCCAGATCTGCTCGGGCTGATTTTTTACCCGATAAGGCATGTTTGCCGAGTGCCATATTTGGCGGCACTCGGCGAACGTTTTTTTTTTTGAAAATTCAGACTTTGCCGAGTGCAAATAGAGATGGCACTCGGCAAAAGTGTTTTTTTGGTCTTTGCCGAGTGCTATCTCTATTAGCACTCGGCAAAGATTTTTATACTATTAAAAAAAAAACTAAAATAGAATAAAGACAGTAAAAAATCCCATAATTTGTAATTATATACTATACACTAATATTTCATCCTAGAAAATTTCTAGGTGCAAATAATCAAATATAAGGCACTTTTAGTTTAAATTTGGGATCTTTTACTTAAAATCTTATAAACAACATTTTTAACCAAAAATAGCAAAGTAACTCTAAAAAATGCCAATTTTTGACATGGTATAAGATAAATTGAGTTTTAGTAGTACAAAAAGTTTAAGTTCAAACAAATATTTGAATATCGATTTGCTTCTAAACCTAACTCATTTCATCCCTAAACTCCTAAACCTTCTCGAAGGTTGTCCAATTTCTAAAGGTCATACTTGAAAACTTTGTCGAAACATTATGAATTTTTTACCATATCATATATGTATGATATAATGACACCATGTCAAGTGTCATATTTTTTAGGCATCAATACATTTTCTATAATTAAAAAACCATTAACCTGCATATTGCCGGTCGAGTGTCGTAAATTAGATTTTAAATATTTAGTTATATTTAGTTGTAAAAGATTAAAAATGTAATCATGAACACAAATATGATTTTTCCATAATTTTTGAGTCATTATTTCATGTACATTTAGTTGAAATTTGACCCACTTGGAAGTAAATCCTAGAAATACAAATATTTTATTAAAAATACCAAACCCACTCATAAAGTATGAAAATTTACCAATGATTAAAAGATGTTGAATTATGACTGTAAAAAAAAATTCAAGTTCAAAAAATGTTTTAAATGTGATATAGAGTGAAAATATGTTTTCACATGAAATAATGGGATCATCACAGTTTGCCGAGTGCATTTAGCTATGGCACTCGGCAAAAGTGATTTTTTTTGTCTTTGCCGAGTGCCAGGTCCAAATGCACTCGGCAAACATTGTTTATACTATTTTCAAAAAAAAACAAAAATAGAATAAAGACAATAAAAAATCCCATAATTTGTAATTATATAATATACACTAGTATTTCATCCTAGAAAATTTCTAGGTTCAAATAATCAAATATAAGACACAGAGAGTTTAAATTTGGGATCTTTTACTTAAAATCTTATAAACAACTTTTTTAACCAAAAATAGCAAACTAACTCTAAAAAATGTCAAATTTTGACATGGTATAAGATAAATTGAGTTTTAGTAGTACAAAAAGTTTTAAGTTCAAACAAATATTTGAATATCTATTTGCTTCTAAACCTAACTCATTTCATCCATAAACTCCTAACCTTCTCGAAGGTTGTCCAATTTCTAAAGGTCATACTTGAAAACTTTGTCGAAACATTATGAATTTTTTACCATATCATATATTTATGATATAATGACACCATGTCAAGTGTCATATTTTTAGGCATCAATTACATTTTCTATAATTAAAAAACATTAACATGCATATTGTCGGTCGGTTGTCGTAAATTAGATTTTAAATATTTAGTTATATTTAGTTGTAAAAGATTACAAATGTAATCATGAACACAAATATGATGTTTCCATAATTTTTGAGTCATTATTTCATGTACATGCATTTCAAATTTGACCCACTTGGAAGTAATGCTTGAAACATGATTAATTTATTAAAAATAGCAAACCCACTCAGAAAAATATGAAACTTTTCCATGGCCTAACATAGGTTGCATTATGAGTGTAAAAAAAATTCAAGTTCAAAACATGTTTAAAATGTGATGTAGGCTTAAATTGTGATCTCACATGAAATAATGTCAACTACATATTATTTGCCGAGTGTTTTTATTTGTGGCACTCGGCAAAGGATAGTATTTGCCGAGTGTCCGTTAGTGGCACTCGGCAAAATTGATTTTTAACCCTGCCGCCATAACGTCGTCAGCAAAAAATTGGGCGGGTGATTTTCAGGTGCTTGCCGAGTGCCTATGGTGTGACACTCGGCAAACCCTAGTCTTTGCCGAGTGCCATGGTGTTTGCCGAGTGCATTTCACAGGGCACTCGGCAAACACCTTTGTGCCGAGTGCCCGATGAAATGCACTCGGCAAATACCGTGGCACTCGGCAAATATCTGTTTTCCGGTAGTGATTGGTGGATTATTCACGAGACAAATCTAATGAGCCTAATTACGCCATGATTTGACAATGTGATGCTACATTAAATATTTGCTAATCATCGATTAATTAGGCTTAAAAAATTGTCTCGTGAATAATCCTCCAATTCTGTAATTATTTTATAATCAGTTCAAGTTTAATCATTCAAATTGATGTCCGAACATCTGATGTGACATGGACTAAACTTTAGTTCATGGAATAAACACCCCTTAATAAGAGACACTATTTAGAGCTGTTTGATAATATTTGAGATTTATAATTTTTTAGAATTGATACAACTTTGTTCTAGAAAATCATGAAACTTGATAGATTAAAAATATTTACTTGAATAATCTAGTTTTATTTTAGACTAAAAATAAAACCTAAAACTATTTTATTATAGTTGTTGGGGGAAAATATCTCATCTTCGGGGTTATTGCCGAAGCAACATAAAGGCAGTCAGCCAGTTCGAAGGTTCTCCGAAGATCATCTTCGAAGATGCCCGGAACCCACTTCGAAGTACGAAGATTGGCATTGGTTCGGAGTACATCTTCGAACTAAAGCTTTCCAAGATCTTTTCTTCCAGCTAAGATGGAAGACTTATCTTCTTTCTCATTAGACTAGTCTTTTACCATTTTAGCCCTATTAAGGAAACCGAATAGTTTCCTTAATGTCGGTTGTAATAGAGGGGTAAATAGGTCTTTTCCTTAATGTTTAGGCCTATAAATACCCCCATTGCACCCTGTAATAGGGACCGAATACAAGTTATTCAATACACACATTCGAACTATTCTAAGTTATTATCCTTTTGGAGGCTTAGAACAGTTCTCTTCGCAAACACTTCGTTTGTTAGTTTCTTTTCTACAGAAACCTGTTAGCGTAATTTTTACGCCAACAATAGTATACATATCTAAAATCAGCATGAATTTTCAGAGTTTGAGCTGGTACAGTACCCTTAAGTCCTTAACGTTAAGATGTTTTCATATGGCCGTCTAAGTTATAGACACGTCGAACGCGACGTTAAATCTCAAACCAGGACGCATGTATATGTGCACGAATTAACAAATTAAATTAACAAGCGTTTTTTTTTTAATTTCAGATGCAGCTAGGCAGCATGCAGCTGCAGAGAACGTGGAGCAAGTGTGGCTGGCAGTGGAGAGGGAGGTGGCCGGATTCATGGTGCAGGTGCAGGTGCAGGTGCAGGTGCAGGTGCAGAGAAGGAGAGAGAGGATTAGGATTGGCATTAGCTTTAGCATCAGGCATGCATGGTACGAGATTGATTAATTACTTTGGCGTTGATTCTTCGTCTCGCTGGTCGATCGATCGACGTACTCGCTCGTGGGCGTGGACCGGATCAAAGAGCCGGACCACGCAGGGTACGACCGGAACAGTGCAAGCAAGAACTGGATAATATTATTATCACACATGGAGATCGAAGAAGACACAGCACGAGACGGAGGCAATTCAACCGTAGCGGCCGGTCAAACCAACGCCTCACGTCCAAATCACGAGACGAAAAATGGATAAAACTAATGTTAATTTACAAGTACGGAGTATTGTTTAAGAGTTCAAATGATTTCTTGTTAATTTTTTTATATAATTAGAGTTTTTCGGCCGGGGAGACGGAGACGTATACCATTCCGGCCGGCCGGTCGCTCGATCGCTCGGTTGAAAGGACGACGCTGATCGAGACCAACCCCTGGCCGGCCGGTCGTCGATCGTATCGTCACCGTCACCGTCGCCGGGCGGCGGCCGGCGACTGGCCATTGCTGCGCGGGTCAATTTCCGGCGTTCTTTCTCGCGAGGCGAGGAGAGAGAGCTGATCGATCTCGGGAGGGTGGATTGGCAAAATCACGAATATTTTAAGGGTCTAAATTTTATTATATGGCTATATTAATTTTCATCGAAAAACATTCAGTTTTTTTTATCATTCCACACACAATTACTCTCTCCGGCATATAAATATTACTCATTTTGAATAGAATTACACATACTAAAATGATATTAAAAATGATTTATTGTTCTTCCTATCTAACCTTCTTTGCCATCTTAATTGGTTACAAACATTGGTTTCTAGTGATACCACTCGAGTTCGATTCTTGCACTGCAGGGCGACTAATATATATCACCAAACAAAACCGAAAGTGCTAATTAGTGAAAAGGAGTACCTAAAATCTGGTATAGAATATATATCACCGTTTTTATTGCGATACAATTTTTTTAAAACCTCAACATATATCGATACCTACTATACGTGTACATGAACAACCACAGATATCATCGTGACACTGACAACTAACATAGGCAACTTAAAATGATTCTATAGGTACGTAGAAAAAGAGAAGAGCACTGCTAGGAGGTGCAAAACAAGATGGATGAACTGTGTACAACAGTTTGGATCGATAGATGTACGTAGCTACGTACTGTTGGTACCGCGCGTTCGGTTCGATCGGTGCAAATTTAAAACCTCGCCTGCTGTTCAATAAAGATCATGCATGCATGCATGTCGTCCCTACCGAGTCCGGCCGCCGTGGATGCATGGATGCGCGCGCGGCCGGCGACCGAGCGTGTCAACGCGTGTGCGTGCGGTGCCGAGCTAGACTTTCTTCTCGTGTGGTTCAATGCAGCCGTTTTGTGGAGGATTATCGCACGTTTTTCAATTCAATTCGCGGGTGCTTCGGTTGGCGTCGTCACTTGTCAGCTCCGGCGATCGACGACTTGGACCGGCCGGATTTCTACTCTAGCTCTCTCATCGGTCCACGCTACTATATATCTCCCAAACTAACTACAAGTCGCGCCTTGCCGTGGTATCTTCGTTTGCTTTCCCGGCCATTATCTTCTTAACCCAGTCATGAAACTTGGAGTTTTTTTTTTCTATTTTTTATATTCTCTCAGTTTTATAATATATAAGTGATTCTAGGTTTTCTTAAGATTAAAAACGAAAATATGATTATAAAAAACACTCAGTAAACCACCTCTTCACCAATAAAGTCTTTGCCGAGTGTGGTTTGCCGAGTATGGCACTCGGTAAAACCTTCGCCGAGTGCAAACAATGTTTTGTCGAGTGACTAAGGGCATGTACAATGGTAGTTTTGGAGCTGTCTATAAGCTAAACGTTTTGTAAAAACCCCTCATTTCGCAGCAATAAATGATGAGAGAGATGCAAACCGTCTCTTGGTGAAGAGACAACAAGAGCTCATGCTCCAATGCATATTTAAGGATCTATGAGTCATGGTTACATACAAACATTCAATATTTTGTAGACAATTAAACAGACAACTACTGTCTATGGGTTGTACTAGTTGACTATTTAACTGTCTGTGTTGTAAATTTCAAGAATTTACAGACGATGGCTGACTATACCATTGTACATGCCCTAAGACACTCGGCGAACATGTGTTCTCCCGTAGTGTATCCTTATTTAATATTCTCTTCGTTTCACAGTACAAGCCGTTTAGTTTTTTTAGTTAAACTTCTTCGGTTTTGACTAATCAACAACGTTAAATTAGTTTCATTAAACTAGTCATTAAATATGTTTTAATAATATATTTATTTGATATTGTTAATGTTAATATATTTTATTTAAACTTAGTTAAAATTAAAAGTTTATTTTTTACAAAAAGTCGAGTGACTCACTGAAACAGAGAAGGTGGATGGCACGTAAACAACGAGAAGGTGATTGGGTGAAAGATAGAACAAAAATTGAATGTATTATTATTGGCATAGACAGTACTCAATCTAGAATCCTTTATATTTTAAAGAAAAATTCGAATCATTTGATTGCTTGTATGATGAGATAGAGGTGTGTACTCAAGAAGAGGCCGGCGATCGATGTTGATATCTTACTAGCATTATTGTCGTCATATATCTTAATTATTTGTGCTACAAACATATATATGTCACGGGGAACATAGTCCGCTGCTGTCTGCTGGGACTATCATATCTGGTTCAATTCGATCTGCCGATCGAGCGAGCTTTCATTTCGTTTTGATTCCAACTCCGGCCGGTTGGAGCCAATTCCGTCGGTCGGTCTCGGTGAAGTCGTCAGCGAACTTCCGGCGCAAATGCAAACACGATCGTTGATTATATTATTGTACGTAGATGCATGCATGCGTGCGTGTTGTGTCGACGGCAAGGAGGACAGCAAAACAACAAAGGAGATCGATCGATGATCTAGCTAGCTCCTTCTCGGCTGCCGTGCCATCTGATGATCCATCGATGCATGATGCTGGACGTGTGGAGCCAAAGAAAGACATGGACATAATGAACATATATATATAGAGCTCGATCGTACGAGATGCGGCATGCAGCTGCTACCCAGCGCGCGGCGCCGCGCCAATCAATCTTGCAGCTGATCGATCGATCGATCCAATGCATGCATAGATGATGGCGTTGATTGGTACCATGCATCCGCTGATCGATCGACACCGCGCATCGCGGAGCAAGCTAAGACAGCAATCAGCAGCTAGTAGCCGTACGTAGCTCTCCCATGCCGGCATGCATGCCGCCACCGCCGCGCCGGGCAGCTGGCGCAAGTAAGTACGCCCGTGATCGCTGACAGCGACGGAGCCAACAACGAAGCAGCGGAATCGATCGATCGATCGATCGATCGACGTACGTACGTACGTGTACTCACGCGATCGAGGTTATGTAATTCGCTGTCAGCGTAGGGCGCGCCCTTGGGTAAGACGAGTTCTAATCAGATTAGAGGGACTAATATATTGCTAACCCGATGCATGATCATATATATAAAAGGATTAAAGAATGCACTCTACAATCGTTTATTAACTTATCTAATTATTATTAACATGAGATCGAGCTTCCTATGAATATCAGATGTTATACATTATTAGCGTAAAAGATTACGCTGATAAGTTTGAATAAATTTGAAGAACAAAATTAGCTAAGGTTAGTTATCTTAAGTCCAAACAGAGCCTCCAAATAGAATAATAGCATTGGCTTAGTTCTAATATGATTGTTTAAATCTGAATCTCTACTACAATAGAAAGAGGGGTATTTATGGACAAGGATCTATTAGGAAAATATAATTTTAACCTTTAGTTACAACCGTCATAACATACTCTATTCACTAGATCTCGTAGGGGTATGATGGTACAAACTTGTGCAAACGCCTTGATAAGGCAAACATTTAGTCTGAGTAACGGTGCACATCTTACCGAAACGAGCGCCTCATCACAACAGAACATCTTCATAAAGCGAACGTCTTGTCTGACAGACAAAGTACGCTTGGTACTATAAGGCAATCATCATGCCCCATTTGGTGGCGCCCCTTTGAGATGGAGTTCTGAGGGGTCTTCGGGAAGGCCTTCGCCTGCGGCTGGAATCGAAGTGCCAGCGAGGATTTTGAATCTCTCTGAGGGTCTTCGCTTCAGGGAGGGGCACCACGCACTTCAGAACCTACGCTTCTGGGTGTCGTAGGAGCACCGGAATGCTTCCTTCACGCAAATTCCGAAGCAGTCTTCGAGATCCAACTTCAATTACTTATGTTAACGAGATTATTTCTCCCCAACAACTAAATATTCGTGCCACACTTTGAAAACACGATCTCTAAAAAGAAATCGCATTATTATTATTTTGATAAATCTTTGTAAGAAATTTGTAGCTTTATATTAGTAATAAGCAGCTATGTGTGAAGCGTGTCCATAACAATATCGATCCATCCGGGTAGGGAGTAGTTGTAGTTCTGAACGCGGAGAAGTATGTCGCGCTGCTGCAGCCTGCAGGTGTGGGCGACCGACCGCACGAAACGGGCTCAAAACGCCGGAGCTGGCCGAGCGGCGGCGACCGGCCGGCCGGCGGCAACTACGTACTCGTCGGCCGGCGGCGGGTCCCTGGCTCAGCTAAGCTGACTGTGAAATGATGGCGAAGCAGCTCTAACATGTCCATCCTAGTTAGCTAGCTCCCAACGTGTGATCCTGATTTTTTTTTCTCTCTCTCTCGATCTCTCACGCACACGCTACACAAACACAACGTGCTGTGTCCCTTGACCAGAAACGATAAGGACGATGATCGACAGAAGACGACAGCTAGTTACCTATCTATAATCTGTGTCAAACAGTGCATGCATGGGTTCCATGTTTCATATCATGCATGAAAGATCGTCCAAACAGTAGCCTAGCTACCCTAAAGCCCTAAACACACACACTGTTTGTTTCGAGTGGAACGTACAGCACCGAGCGTGCAGAGACACGCCATGTGCGAGATCGATATATCATCCCCATGCTTGGCCCGGTCAGGCACAACAGGCGGCGGCAGCAGCAGCTCGATCGATACCTTTTCCTGTACTTCTCCTACCGATCGATGGAGCCACGGCGTCACGTACGTACGCATGCACCCGCGAATCTAGCTAGCTAGTGGCCTGCTGCAGGTTTGTTGCTGGATATATTTGTGATCGGATCGATCGTCAATCGACTTAATTGGAGTGACGCCGCGTGGTCATCGATGGCGAAACTAACTCGGTTAAGCTACCCAGTTAATTTACGTACGTGC
The DNA here is from genome assembly GCA_019279435.1 of Zizania palustris. Classification (NCBI taxonomy): domain Eukaryota; kingdom Viridiplantae; phylum Streptophyta; class Magnoliopsida; order Poales; family Poaceae; genus Zizania; species Zizania palustris. The sequence goes on along the minus strand of JAAALK010000287.1, from coordinate 21,047,716 downwards.
TCATGGACGATGGACGATAGATCATACATAAAACTGGGTTCGTTTATATCATCGATTATTCAAGGTTCGAAACAAATAGATTTATAGATATTAAAAATTTAGAAGGTTGACTTAAAAAAAGTCTAAGAACATTGATGGATAAAGTTTTTGGGTAAGCTGTAGATTAAGAAGTGTGTCTCTAGTAATATATAAGGGGGTCTTTATAGTACCATATATACCTTTTATAAAGGTAAGAGGTAAAATCAATGTTCATACTCGGATTGAGTATAATTAAATTAATTAAAAAAATAAAAATTTACTATTACCTCTTCTCTCCAGCCACCGGCTAGATCCCTTAGTCCCTCGTTGCTGTTGCGCACTACCGTTTGTTCACCGCCGTCGTTGTCGTCTCTGCTGCTCTCGCCGTTGCCACCATCGCCATGGTGGCCGTCGCTGCCATACTCCATCATGCTCCACGGCAGGCGAGGCGCATACGTGGCCGAGATTGGTGCAGCCCTGGCCTGCGCGACGATTGGCACGTCCATGGCCCCCCGACGCCCGCCTCCCTACGCCGTGACTAGTGCGGCCCCGGCACCTCGCCTCCCTATGCCGTCAATGGCGCGGCCCTTGCATCCCGCCTCTTTGTGTCGTGACTGGCATGGCTCCACCGTCTCGGTCAGCGCTCACCCTCGCCACAACTGGCGCTGTCCCGATGCCTCGACGCCTATCTGTCCCCGCCGCCGTGACACCCTGCTACCGCGCCGCCCCTCCCTGTCTCCAGTCAAATGGAGAGAAAAGAAAAGGGAGAGGAAGAAAGAGAAAGTGAAAAAGGAAAAAATGAGAGATAATAGAATTTTTCTGTTTAAATCTGGATCATTGGATCTGTAAAAATAGATGATCCACAAGGCACTATGAAAGCTTCTATATATAACCCTTTGCAAAGAAGAATGATACCTCGATCGTGATTAATGGTGTGCGTGTTTGATGTTAGGAATTTAGGCATTTTCATGTTAAATTTAATCCATAAATAACATGCGATTATTATGACGACATAAATAGCAGTAGCTTGAAACATATATTTATCATCGAACACATAACGATATAGTTAAAGAAATAGAACGCAAAAGTTGCTAGGATGTATCCAGCGGAGGGACCCATGCTCAAAGCACCGGTTTCTCCATTCACGTTAGTCGTCATAACGTGTTGCTTGATGTAGTCGATCGGGGCTTGATGCAAGACGTTGTTCGCAGTGCAGTCCCACGAACGGGCACCGGGAGGAAGACGATGGCGTGCGTAGCAACCGCGACCACCAGGATGGAGTGAGCAGTCGCGAAGACGCTCCCCAAAAACCTGATCGTCCGCACACCCGACAGGTGTCTCGATCACGGGCGTGGCTTCGGAGGCCTGCTCTCCCAACTCTCTGTGCGCGCAGAAGGTTGGGACGGGGCTGGTTTGAGGCAACAACGCGAGGAAGAAGAGAAAGAAAGTTCTGTCCAGCTACTGCCCCCTTTATATAGCTCTTATGCAGAGGGAGACGAAAAGCCAACAGTCACCGCAATTAAGCTCGCTCATGAAGAGGGAGACGGAAGGCCAACGGTCATCTCTCATGAATAAGGAGACGGAAGGCCAAAGGTCTCTGTAGTTAAGCTCTCTCATGAATGGGGAGACGGAAGGCCAACGGTCTCCGCAATTAAGCTCTCTCATAAATGGGGAGACGGAAGGCCAACGGTCATCGCAGTATTTTAGGGTGGCGCGACACAGTGGCAAAACACGGTTCCATTACCGTCACCGCGCACGCCCTTAGCCTGTCTCAACTTCTCAATAGACACACAATCAGTCTATCTATTTAAGTTGAGCAAAAGACATGTGAACATTCAATATGAGACTAAAAGTTTTAGTGCACCGTAGCATTATTGTAGGCCTTCGCATTTAACGTATTATTGAATACATCAAAATGGGACAAGCCCATGTATATCCAACATTTGATTAGGCTGCATAAAAACTTCAAAATTATTTCATTATAATAGTTGTGAATTTGTGGTACCATGTAGTCATAGGGACCATGAAATAAGCAAGCAGCGTAAACTATATATGAAATTATAGAACCTAGAGACTGGTCAAATTATAGAACCTTTGAAACTATATATGCATGCATGTGTTGCTCGTCCGGCCCCTGGACGGCAGCTCGATCGTCCAAATGGCTTGCTCACACGGAATGAATGACACTACGATGGATCGAGACATGCGACTAATCACGAACACGAACGGGCCGGGCATGAAGGCTGCGACTTCCAGGGACGATGTAACTTGATCGTTAAGCATCAGATGGGTATAGTACTAGATAGATACGAGCTGTGCGACTGTACAATCTTTATTTCGGGATTATGCATGTGAGAAAGGTGTGTGATCTATAGCATAATATCACTACTACAAAGCGATACTGTAGCGGCGGACAAATCCGACCTATAGTGGCGGGCATCTAGTCCGCCACTGCTCTAATGCCACTGCTCTAACGCCACTGCTATCCCTGGTTAGCAGTGGCGGGCAGAGTGCCCGCCACCGCTGTGTCAACAGTAGTGGTGGGCGCGCTGACCTCATCTGCCCGCTACTACTGTTAGCAATAGCAGTGGCGGGCATATGATGTAAGCGCGCCCGCCACCATGGTGTCAACAGCAGTAACAAAGCGTTGACCTCATCTGCCCGCCACTGCTGTGTATAACCCATTACACAGAATGTTGTGAACCTTAATTCACAGTCCCACAAACCAAAACACAGAAATTATATGCTTCACACAACCATCCACATACACAGCAGCAAAACATCCACATATCCACATACACATCCACAACAGCAACACATCAACACAACAACCATCCATCTCATCAATTTACAAATTTACAAAGTTTACATTATATGCTTCACACAACCATCTACATACACAGCAACAAAACATCCACAACAACAACACATCAACACAACAACAACACATCTCATCAATTTATAAATTTACAAAGTTTACATTTCATCACACATCAAGTTTAAAAAGTTTACATCTATCAAAATTTCAAAATTAACCATTGTTTCACAAATACATGCTCATGCAGTTTATGTTGTTTTTTTGCCTTTTCATTCTTCCGGCCCAATCATACTGAGTTGGATGCTTGGCCACTTCACTCTCAGGATCGAACAATACTCCAAGCTCATGAAGAATCTCATGCATCGTGAAGCGGCACATCCTTGATACGATTTCGTACATTTGTGATTCTGAGAGTTGGCTCTTCTGGGCAACGGTTGATGGACCTGACGCCTGCATACGTAACATATAAGTACATACGCTGCAAGTTATATTAGATTAACATACAAGAAATCAACTTACTTCTTTAGTATCCTCAGATACTGTCCGCACAAACTTTCCTAAGTTATTGCTCATGAAATCACAAGTATAATAGCCACAATGCACCGAATCAAGAGATTGTTTGTGACACTTCAAAATAGACAAAGTTAGAATGATATATAGTTTGGCTTTATCAATTGAATTAAGAAATTTAAAAATATAATATTACCGGATAGTTGGTTCTGATAAGCATATCTTTCGGCCTCTATGGATCATGTGGGCCACCTAACTTTTCCACGTAGTATTTGTATGCACTCTGAATAACATTTAATATATCTTGATATTCTTTTTTGGGTTTGTCAAGCGAGTCGAGCACATAAACCCTTGAGCTCTTCGGGTATATCAGAAGTGCAATCCAATGATCACTATCGAAAGAGGTAATATATGATTATGTTAGTTTCATAATCGATAAAACATGATTAAGTGGATATAGTGGGTATACTTAAAGTTATATGCCCACTTATCATTTTCTGTGTCCTTCCATTGATCCATGCACCGCGCAATATACAACGCGGCACAATTCCTTTTCTTCTTCTTAAGTGCGTCTTCGTCTTTATTGAACATCTTCCTTTGAAATTTTTGTTACCCGCAGTCTAGTACTTGCTATCGTTCTGGTTTAGTGTCGGGTTCAGCGCACTTTGGCTTATGAATGACGGGTTCAAGTACCCATACATATTAGACGCGTCACAACATGAATTACAACTGCATATGTTATGAAAAAATAGTCAATATAAGACATGATTGATTTTTGCTTTGTATTGACAATGTATAAAATACTTACATGCACCAGAGCATCATGCTTGTGATGTCAGTTCGCTACAGATGAAACTTCCGATGGAAGTCGTCGAAAAATAGTGCAAGCTTAAACTCTGGGCAGTTGAATATTTCTTGTGGAACCTTCAGTTCTATTTGTGTAACTCCTAACGAAGACGCTTCGAGGTACCAGTCATGAAATGTTTTCATCTGCCAAGGCATACTCTTAAGTACTCGTTGTAGGACCGAAAGTAGCGACCAGAGGGGGGGGTGAATGGGCGCCTTAAAAAATTCTTTCGAATCAATGGCCTGTTCCCAATACCCAACGCACCTCAAAAAACTACGCAGCAGAAAATAAACAGAAGGCCTAAGTCTAGAGGTTTCTAACCTAGAAGCTACTGATGATAAACAGTGTAAAGACTAAAGTGGTGCGACTAGGCAGATGAACAATTTGTAGCAGGCCTAAACTTCTCAATGAAAAGATCTAAGTATGTATAAAATGAAAAGAGAAGTTACTGTCCAAATTTGTCTCCTGTTTGGAACTTGGCGAAGCCCCCTTCGCACGTCGTGGTCTGCTTCGGAGGTTGGTGTCGGAGACTGTCCGAAATGCCGAAGGTGTCACTGTCTAGCCTAGTTCGAAGTGGTAAGAAGCGAAGTGTACTTCGGAGCGAAGTAAAACAGTGCCGAAGCCTGGTTCGAAGTATGTACTTTGAAGACAAGGCTTCGATCACAGCTTCGAACCAAGAGCTTCGGAGCAAAGCAACAAAGTCGGAGCCTGCTTCGAAGTAAGCACTTCGAAGACAAAACTTCGAACACAACTTTGAACCGAGAGCTTCGAAGCACGACCTTCAAACAGAAAACTTCGAACACAACACACAATAGGACAATCTTCGAACAAGGAAGCGAAGTCTGTCACGCGACAGAAAAATAAGTCCGAAGCCAATGCTCTACCTTCGAAAAGAGCAAGCTCCGAAAAGAGAAGCGAAAGGTGACACGCTACACAGAAATACGAAGCCTAGCGGAGCTACAAGCTTCGAACCCAACCTTGAAACTTTTCGAAATATGGACTTCGAACAGATAGGACCAAAGCCCCTTCGCACTATTGTTCGAAGTATGTAATGCTGTCGATCAGAAATAAGCTTCGAATCTTAGCAACACAGAATCAATACCAACTACCGAAGATCGAACGAAGCCTTCGAAAGAAATAAATCGAAGCCTACCTCGCGAAACTGAGGGGCTTCGAACAGAGAGTAGCTTCACTCGAAACACAGCCAAAAAGGTGACAGAGCTTGTCAGCCTCGATCAAAAAGCAGTGCAGCAGAAGGTGAAAAGCTGCACAGACTACTGTAGCTACGAAAAGTAGTACTACTTGCAACAGCAAGAACTAGTACTCAGTTTGTGAAGAACAGAAGCAACAGAAGAAGCTTCTCCTCAAGAAATAAATTCACCAGCTCGTAGCTGAAGCAATAACTCTCCAAACCGAACAAAATGCAACCAATAAATTCACCAGGGACCAAGGATTAAATGCATCCAAGAGATTAGAGCCAAAATAACTCACGAACAGAGAGGAGCAAGTCCTGGCGGCGCACACAGGAGAGAGAAACGGGAGACAAAGTGACCCAAAGGGTGGATTTGATTTCAGCACAAAAGGGTAGTCCAAACCCTAGGGATTGGGGTCCTATTTATAGGCAGCCCAACACTAGGAATATTCTACCAGCCCCTTAGGGTTTTTACAGACTCAAAAATAAAGGAAAAGACTCTACTGCTCTTAGGAATTTTTACAGACACAACTGACTGACTGTGGGCCTAGAGTTACAGATGACATATCCGGAAGCTAAGTTTTCGTAGCGACTACGGCTTCTCTTCTGGACAGTCGGATACAGAATCAATGGTTGTCAGTTTTACGCCGAAACTAACAAAGCCTCCACCAGCTTTGCACCAGGTACCCGGATTGGGCCGGCCTGACTCCGCAGCTCTCTCAGCCCGGCAATCGCTCACCGCCCGTGTACCTGAGTCAGTCCTGGTCAACAGCCCAGTGGGTCTTCTACTGCTTCTGGCCCATGCACCCGGATTGGGCCAGCCTGACTTCGCAGCCTCCTCTGCCCGACAGTCGCTCGCTGCCCGTGTACCTGAGTCACACGCGGCCCATGAAACAGCAGATCTCTTCTCTTCTTCAGTCCTCTTTGACTATCGTTGACAATGACTCATCACTTCTGGAGCCATGAGGCCCATGCTATTCAGCATGGCTCCTCACTCGTTGGGGTAATAATGGTTTGCCTCGTTCGTATTCGATATAATCCTCGTCTCCGTAGGTCCATTTATCAACAGAAAGTGAGCCCGCTTGCTTTTGTACTGGAGCCTTTATGGGAGCCGCTTCGGGCGCAGAACGTGTTTGCCCCATAGTAGTAAAAAATTTAAGCATCTCAGATTTCGGCGCAGAACACTGCCCAGCTTTACCAATTATCTTGTGGATTGCTGGCTTTGGGCATGCATCTTGTTTTTCAGGCTCGGCCACTAGCACTAGCACTTTTGTTATGGGCTTGGCCACTAGCACTTGAGGCTCGACCGGAACTGGCACTGGCATTTGATCTGGCTCTGGCACTTTTGTGTTGGGCTCATCAATGGGCTCAAGCACTGGCACTGGATCTGTCACTTGAGGATCACGCTCAGTCACTTTCGATTCTGTCACTTCTGTCACTTTATCGGGCACTGGCTCTTCCTCTGCCTCTTCCTCTATCTCACGCTCATCAACAGGTGATAAAGATCCTATATTTTGCACATCCTGAGATGAAAGATATGTGGGGGATTGTGATGAGACAATAGGTGATTTACTCTGAGAACTTGTATGTAGTAATTTGATATCTCGGTTCGCCCATAGGACAAAGTTATTCAGAGCATCTCCGATTGTCTCAATCCCCTCATCAGGCATTGGAAGATCCAAGGGTTCATTAATAAATCTATCGTTGGTGATCTCATTGACCTGAACCTTGGTATACTCAGCAGGAATAGACCGATTGTGAAATAAATCCCCAGGCATAGCAATGCCTCGTGCAGCCTCTTGGGAATGCCCTTTGCGCCCTATCGATACATGCAGGCTACATGGTGTGTCCTCTTTAATATAATTTACAGGAAATTTGTCTTGTACTGAGCCAACACTGCTTGGTACGTCGAGTCGTACCTCTGGCACAATTATTTGTCCCGCTGCAGCCTGCATTATGTTTGGATTCTCATTAATAAATTCAAAAAAGTGTCGCTCCCACTCTGCACGGCGCTCTGCGGCGTCGTCTGTGTGTGCTTGATGCTTCTTGTATGTGGCACCCTCCTATTTCTTGAAAGTATTTTTCCAGGGTGCTATAGAAGAGACACCTCGAGTGTGCCCTCGATGTTCCTCGTTTCCGAGAGCAGATGTAAGCTGGTCATTACATCCCTCGGGCTTGAACTTTCCAGTCTTCTCCAACTCAGCGATTTCCTGTGCTTTCTGGAATACTTAACTAGTCCGTGAGTCGGAGAGCATATATTGGCCCTCGGGTGTTTTTTTAGCTCGACCTAGGAGCCATCTCTTAGTGCGCTGATCAGCACCTGAAAACTGTTCAGGTAACCCAGCCGCACGGTCCTCCTCCTCCTTTCTACTCCACTCATCCACCTTGGCCTTATATCCACCTGGCCCAAGTTTATGTGGGAACTTATTCTTCTTATTAAGTTCTTTGAACATGATGCTCTCTTGTTTGGCTTCTTCCGAGCAATGCTGCATTTGAATTCGTTCCATTCATTTGGCATTATAAAGCCGTAGTCGTTGAGCGGCGACTCATCTTTCTGAAGGTATTGTGTGTTCAGTTTAGTCCTAAATGTACGGAGAGCCTTCCCGATAGTCTTCAATGTGGCAGCTTTAGCGTCTTCTAAGCGGTCTTCCGGGAATTTATAATGCGCTTTTATATGTTGCCACAATTCATTCTTTGTAGCTTCAGGGACACTCTTCCAATTTTTCCAAACTATCTTACATCGCTCCCTGGCGAGACATCCACAGTCGTTATGCCACTTAGCTGTGATTTCTTTTGGCTTCTTTGGAGCCCCATCAACATGCACTTCTTCAACCTCATAGATAGTTGTATGCAGCTTGTTCTTCTCCCGTTTCCCTCTCCTCTTCGCATTTGCAGAGGATGTTGTGGCAGCGGGCTCAACATTTGTTCGCTCAGCTGACTCAACAGCTGGGACAATAGTTGTTCTTTTCTCGACTTGGAATAATCGACGCTTGCTTCCTCGCTTTGGACGATCCTACGATGATAGACAATGTGAGCTTTAGGAATGTAATCCTCGGTTAGAAGCTGCTCTGACTTGTTACTAACATAATAATTACCTCTGCTTGAGCTTCAGGAATGTAATCCTCATCGGCGTCTTCTCTCATTCTCTTCTTCCTAGGCTCCATTGGATGTTCATTCTCCGGAGAGTGGTACGAAGATTCGCTATCAGAGGATCATTCAGATGAACCCTATTTATTTGTTTTTCCGGGAGACTCATAGATGAGCTCCTCGATGGAACGTCATTCTTCCGCCATAGATAAACCATTCATAGTTAAGAGGCTAATGTATCAGAATTTTGGTTAAGCAAAAAGGTATGCTGTCATATTTTCATAGTTAAGAGGCTATTACTTCTGAAGCCACTATACTAATCCTAAAGTTAGGAGATTGTGTTGTTCTCTCTCTCTCTAGTGTTGTTGAGGCCTCATCATATTTATTTTGTATTGTTTTTCAAAATATTCATGTCTGCCATGGAACCATGTGCACATCCATTCCCTGTCAGCAACACGAGAAAGAAGAAGCTGTTGATGGGAATGTACGTGTCACATGGCTTGATGACATACATGAGATAACTCATTAACAATTTGCATCATAGGCCTCTAAAAGGAATTGCGGAATCTAATGTTGTTCTTCAGCCGGATGAACTTGAGGATTAGTATAGTAGCCTTAGAAGTAATAGCAGTAGTAAACTGATCACAATGTCAAAGGTGGGAAATGTATGAAAACTCTTCTTGGATACAATAGTCAGCTATTACTTCCGAAACCACTATATTAATTCTAAAGTTAGGAGATTGTGTTGTTCTCTCTCTCTAGTGTTGTTGAGGCCTCAACATATTTTGTGTTGTATTTCAAAATGTTCATGTCTGCCATGGAACCATGTGCACATCCATTCCCTGTCAGCAACACGAGAAAGAAGAAGCTGTTGATGGGAATGGACGTGTCACATGGCTTGATGACATGCATGAGATAACTCATTAACAATTTGCATCATAGGCCTCTAAAAGAAATTGCGGAATCTAATGTTGGTCTTCAGCCAGATGAACTTGAGGATTAGTATAGTAGCCTTAGAAGTAATAGCAGTAGTAAACTGATCACAGTGTCAAAGGTGGGAAATGTATGAAAACTCTTCTTGGCTACAGTAGTCAGCTATTACTTCTGAAGCTACTATATTAATCCTCAAATTAGGAGATTGTGTTGTTCTCTCTCTCTTGTGTTGTTGAGGCCTCAACATATTTTGTGTTGTTTTTCAAATATGTTCATGGCTGCCATGGAACCGTGAGCATATCCATTCCCTGTCAGCAATACGAGAAAGAAGAAGTTGTTGACGGTAATGGATGTGTCACACGACTTGATGACATACATGAGATAACTCAATTACTATTTGCATCATAGGCCTCTAAAAGTTGTTTTAAAAAAGTGGTAATGTGGTATGCAATATTTCTCATGGCATAACTTCACCCAAAATTAGACTAATATATATTGGGTGAATGGTACATTTCCATTAATCAATGCCAAAATAGGTGTAACAAAGTAGTATACAGTGGTTCTACAAATGATAACTATCCACAAATGTAAGAGCATCTCCATTGTATATAAATTGATTAAATATATATTGTTGTTCTCTCTCTCTCTCTTGTGTTGTTGAGGCCTCAGCATATTTTGTGTTGTTTTTCAAATATGTTCATGGCTGCCATGGAACCGTGTGCACATCCATTCCCTGTTAGCAACACGAGAAAGAAGAAGCTGTTAACGGGAATGGACGTGTCACACGGTTTGATGACATACATGAGATAACTCAATAACAATTTGCATCATAGGCCTCTCCGGAGGCGGCGGCGGTCTCCGAGGCGGCGACGGGGACGGCACACGGTGAAGGGCTCTGGAGGGAGGTGGTAGGCTCTGACGGTGGCGACGGGCCGACTCCGGTGACGGCGCCGGGAAACGGTGGCGGCGATGGTCTCCGAGGGCGGCTGCGGTCTCCGAGGTTGGCAGCGGTCTCCGGTGGCGGCGACAGTCTCCGAGGGGGACGGTGGGAGTTTGATTTGCAAATGAACTAGGGTTTAGTCTAGGCGGGAGCCAAAAACTATATATTACTAGTATAGTAGTGGCGGGCGAAGACTTAGTAGTGGCGGGCCGCTGACATCACTGACCGCCACTACTAGGGTTTAGTCTGGGCGGGTGGCAAAAACTATATATTACCAGTATAGTAGTGGCGGGTATACGCTGACGTCAGCATGCCCGCCACTGATATTTCTCGTAGTAGTGGCGGGCCGCTGACGTCACCGACCGCCACTACTAATATGGTTAGTAGGGATTATCAAGCATACGCTGCCTACCTTGTCGAGCAAGACTTTTTAGCACAGTGGTGAGGGGAGTTGCTTTGGTGCCATGCGGTTCGAGGATCGAACCTTGCTGCCGGTAGGCGGTTTGAGGTTCGAATCTTGCTGCTAGCATCCAAACATTTTTTTTCATTTCTGTTCTAATTTACATGACTTTTTTATTGATGTTTAAATTCTAGTTTGAACTTGATTTTTTTAACAATAAAAATACATCATAACTTATCAAATTTAAAAAATTGGTATTTTTCTGCCTCACTTTACTTTTTATTTTATTTTATTTTATTAAGAAACCTGAGATTCTCTGGGGATGCATTAGGGTTTAGAGATGAAATGACTGAGGTTTGAAAGCAAAATCTATAGTTGATTCTTTCTTTGAAATTGAAACTTTTTGTACAATTAAAATACAACACCAATATTCTAATTACAAAAATTGGTATTTTTCTTCCTCAGTTTACTTTTTTATTTCATTAAGTGTGTTTTTATGATGAAAGTCAAAATAAGTTCAATTTGAACTGCAAGACATGAAATAATTCACCAAAATTTATAGAAAAACCATATTCATGTTTTTGACTCTATAATTAGTTATTATCCAATAAATTTAAAACCATCATAAAAAATGTCGGTTTCCACAACACTCGATCGACAACTTGTATTTTTATAGTTTTTTAATCCTCAAAAAATAAAATAAAGTCTAAAAAAGATGAGACTTGTCATGTTGTTATGATATGATCGATCCATAGATGTTATCATAAAAAATAAAATTGTTTCGAGAAAATAATCATGTAGGGCATTAAGAAACCTAAGATTCTCCGGGGATGAATTAGGGTTTAGAGATGAAATGACTCAGGTTTGAAAGCAAAACCTATAGTTGATTCTTTCTTTTAACTTGAAACTTTTTGTACAATAAAAATACAACACCAATATTCTAATTGCAAAAATTGGTATTTTTCATTAACAGAAATTGATATTTAAATGCAAAAAAGTTCAGGTAGAGGTAGGGATTATCTAGCATTATCTAGCATACACTGCACACATTGTCGAGAAAGACTTTGTAGCGCAGTGGTGTGGGGGGTGCTTTGGTGCCATGCGGTTCGAGGTTCGAACCTTGCTGCCGGCAGGCGGTTTGAGGTTCGAACCTTGCTGCTGGCGCCAAAACAACATTTTTTTTCTGTTTTTTACTTTTTTAAATTTTCAGCACTTTTTTATTGATTATTAAATCCTCGTTTGAACTTGAATTTTTTTAACAATAAAAATACACATAACTTATCAAATTTAAAAAGTTGGTATTTTTCTGACTAAGTTTACGTCACTCACTTAGTAGTGGCGGGCTGATGATGTCATGCGACCGCCACTACTAAAAGGATTAGAAGTGGCGGGCTGGTGACGTCAGCATGCCCACCACTGATTACACGTGCCCACCACTACTAATATGGGTAGTAGGGATTATCTAGTATATAATACACTTCCTACAATGTCGAGAAACATTCGGTAGCGCAGTGGTGCGGGGGCTCACTTGGGGCCATGCGGTTTGAGGTTCAAATCTCACAGCCGACAGGCGCTTTGAGGTTTGAACCTTGCTATTGGCCCCAAACATTTTTTTCATTTCTGTTCTAATTCTCAGCATGTTTTTTATAGATGTTTAAATCTTCATTTGAACTTGAATTTTTTAACAATAAAAATACATCATAACAATAAAAATCTCACTTTACTATTTTTTATTTCACTAAGTGTGTTTTTATGATCAAAGTCAAAATAAGTTAAATTTGAACTACAAGACAGGTATCTTTATAGTTTTTTAATCCTCAAAAAATCAAATAAAGTCTAAAAAGACAAGACTTGTCATGTTGTTACGATATAATCGAGACTTTGTAGCGCAGTGGTGCGGGGGCTCACTTGACACAACACGTTTATTTGAAAGCAAGTAAACAAACACAAGTCCAGGCTGGGGAAACCAGCTTACACATCGAAACACACTACTGGTCAAACCCAGAAGAAAGATATGGTTTGGAGCTTATTCTTCCTCGGCACAAACCCAACCTATTTCCGGTTAAACAGATGAAAAGCCTCAACTTGCCAATCCTCAACCAACTCGGCATCATCAGGATTGAATTGGCTGATAAAAATATAAAATTTGCATAAAAAGAGGATCTTGCCTCCTGCCTCCTCTTGCTGCCGCATTGCTCTGCATGCTTCCCTTTTCCACCGCTAGCCTCGGCATGTTTCCCTCTGCCACCGGTTGTCTCATCATTCTTCCGTCTGCCAACACTTACCCTATCTGGTTGCGGTGATCGTGAGTCATCCTCCGAGTCGGAGTCCATTATGAGAATCACTTTCTTCACCAAACAACTGCAAACTATACCATGTACCTTAAGTTTACCGCATTTGCAAACCTCACACACGCCACTTGATGTAGAGTCTGAGGATCCACTGTTTGGTTCAATCTTAGGAGGAGCCATCGTGAACCGGCGAGGAGGGCGCTGTCGTCGAGGTTGGGGGTTGGGAATGGCTAGTGGGAAATTTGTGGGCAACATATATACTTTGGTTAATTAATCTCGTGAATATATGGCAACATATATGCATCTGCAATTTTTTGTCATATTGATATAACATTAAAAAACCCTAAGCTAGTAATATTATAGTACATTAAAAAACATTATTGTTATAGTGAGAAATTTTTTCTCAGAATTTTTTTATAGTACATTAAAAAACATTATTGTTATAGTGCATTCTACTAGTAATATTATACTAAATTATATTACCATGCATAAATTAATATAGCACTTAGAAATCATTTTAACCCTAAGCTCGAATAAAATAAGACCAAATCATTTACTGACTGGCGGCGACGGGCGGCGCCGACGGGCTCCGAGGACGGCGGCGACGGGCGGAGGGCGGCAGCGACGTGCTCCGGGACGGCAGAGGGGGGCGACACGAGAGTTTAGGGTTTATAAAATGAAACTAGGTTTTCGGATGGCGGGAGTGGAAAGTATATATAGGTGTATTAGCAGTGGCGGGCATGCTGACATCATCCTGCCCGTTACTGCTATTTTCTCTTAGTAGTGGCGGGCGATGATGTCACCAGCCTGCCACTACTAATCCGACCGCCACTACTAATAGAGGTAGGGATTATATATGTAGCATATAATACACTTCCTACATTGTTGAGAAACACTTGGTAGCGCAGTGATGCGGGGGGCTCACTTGGGGCCATGCGGTTCGAGGTTCGAACCTCGCTGTCGGCAGGCGGTTTGAGATTTGAACCTTGCTGTTGGCCCCAAACAATAAAAATTTTCAAAACTTTTCTATTGATGTTTAATTAAATCCTCATTTGATCTTGAACATGTTTTAACAATAAAAATACATCATAAAAATACATGTATTAACTATAATTAAATAATAACCTATATTACCAATATCTTAAACAAATTAAATGACATAATTGATTTTACAAATACGCACGCTAAACATAAATGATCTAGCCTTGCACTAATTTTCCATCGCCATTGGTGTGTAGATAAGGAATCACACTGCCAAATGACAGTTTTGCTTCAACCACATTGATCCTTGATATGTCAACGAAAAACGACACCTCATCAAACTGGTTGTATTCTTCTTCGTCTTCGACTCCATCAACTCTAACAATTCTTTGTTTTCCTAGAGCAACGATGTATTTTTTTCTCATCTTTAGGATCAAGTATGTAAAATACTTGTGCCACGGATTGAGCGAGTATCCAAGGGTCATCTTTATAAGCCACCTTATTAAGGTCAACTATCGTAAACCCGTAATCATCCACCTCCACACCTTCTGGATGTCTAACCCACTGGCACTTAAATACAGGGATTTCTATAGAGTTCCCGTAGTTAAGTTCCCATATTTCTTCGATGTATCCATAGTAAGCATTCTTTTGTCCAGTGCTATCTTCTGCATCTGCCCTGACACCACTATTTTGGCGCTGACTCTTTTGATCCTTTGCTTTGGTATAGAATGTGAAACCATTGATGTCATACGCTTGCCATGTTTTAACCATGCTCAATAGACCGTAATACAATTTATTTATCATCATCTCTTCGTCAGTTTCTCCAATCGAAAGGTTTAGATCCCTCAGCCATGATGTGAAATGAATTTTGTGTTCTTTCATAATCCATTGTTCATCGCGATCTTCATTCTTTTCACGAAGCTCTTGCAGGTGTTGTTCAACATATGGTCTCATAATCGCCAACTGATGCATTACACTGTAATGTGATTCTCTTATTGTTTGGTAGCTATTGTCTCGTATGATTTTCCTGCCTTTAGTTCCTTTACCGGTGAGTCTTCCATGGTGCCGGGACACGGGAACTCCTATTGGTCTTCCATCTCTTATGTAATCTGCGTAGCACTCAATGACTTCCTCAGTCGTGTAGCCCTGTATCATGGAACCCTCTGGATAAGCACGATTTCGTACGTAACCCTTGAAGATAACCATTAGATGCTCGTACGCATACATATTGTGCAGGTACGTTGGACCGAGAACAAAGATTTGGTCTGCTATATTGTAACACCCCAATTTTCCAAAACAATAAAAATATAATTAAATTCAATTTATTGGAATTATTATTTCAGAAAATACTTTTAAATCCCTTTTATACCCTTTTGAACTACAACATGGAGTAGATGACCAAATCAGGAGGTGAAACTTTTTGTATATGATCCCAAGACCAAAATAATATTTTGAGAATTTTTATAAATTTTTACCAGCCTTGGAAGTAGCCCTAATATTTTAATCTATTTTCTGGAATTATTTTTATTCAGAAAAGTATTAGAACAGTAATGGGCTCCCCTCCCTCCCCTTTCTCTCTCCCGGCCGGCCCGGCCCGTTACCGCGCTCGCCTTAGGCTGACAACCCGGTCCCACCTGTCGGCGCCGAATCCCTCCCCTCGCGCGCGAACCCGACAACCCGGCCCCGCCTGTCAGTCCCCTCTCTCGCGCACTCGCACCCGCCGACCACCTTGGCCCACCTGTCGGACCCGTCTTCCCCGCGGGATCCGCCCCCAAATCCCCCCCCTCGCCGGCCGAAACCCTAGCCCTCCTCGGATTCGCCCTCGCCGGCCCCCTCACCCTAATTACTCGACGGCATTAATTTCCCAGGCCTCCCCCGACCGTTTCCCCCTTTACTTCACCGCGTCATCGCCCCCGATTTGGCGCTCGCATGCACGGCAGGAGCTCGCCGGCGTTGAAGAGAGCTTTTACTCCCGGCCTCCCCCGATTACGCCCCCTCTGCCCCCGCCGATGACCCTATATAAACCCCCCAGCCGTCCGCAATGCGCCCTCACGCTCACACGCTGCGAGATCCAACAGAGCGCCCTCCATTCGGTTCTTAGCGCAACGCCACCGCCCGACCTCCGGCCACCGCTCGCCGTCGCACCGGACCGCCTCCGAACACGTAGTCGCCACCATCGTGACCGCCAGGACCTCACCAAGCTCGGCCACCACCCCGTCGACGAGAACCCTCGCCGGATCGCCGTCGCCGCCCGGAACCCGAACGCCTCCACCGCCTCCGCTCGTCGCCGGCCTCGCTCCGTCGACCTTTTCTCGCCGCCAAGGTACCCTCGTGATCCCCGTAGCACCCTCGTTCCATTTTAGGCCTTAGACTAGGTCGCCGTCGCTCGCCGTGGCCGCTGGCCCGCTCGCCGTCGTCGGAGAAGACGACCGGCACGGGTCGAGTACCCGTGCCGTGTCGGATTCGATCCACGCCGTGCGATCCAGATCTAACGGCCCGGATTTAATCCCTCGTGCGATTTAATCGGCACCGTCGGATCTGAGTGAAGCGGTACGTTTAATCCCGTGCGTCCATTTGTTTTAAAACCCCGCGTTTAATCTCGTGCGTCCACGTGGTATCGGTTCACACGTTTTAATCCTGGCCGTCCGTAGCCACTTACGCGTCCCGCCTCGCCCTCGCGCGTCGGATCTGGATCCGACGGTCCAGATCGACCCGGCGCACGCGCACAGTGCGCGGGTTCACCGTGGGCCTGGCTCACCGTGGACCCGAGAGGTTTAAAATTTGAAAATAAATTCCAGAAATGCTTTTAAACTTGCAAAATTCATATCTAATGCATTTGGACTCTAAAAATTACCATTCCAATTTTAGAAAATTCATAAAATTATTCTCTACATGTTTATGCCATAAAAACAGTAGGTTTATTTTGACATTTTCATGTTTATTCAAATAATTACTCAAAAGCCTTTAGGATTAAAATATGGATTAAAATATTTAAACTTCAGAAAAATTATTATTAATTTCCTTTCTGTTCATTCACTGAAAACCACCAAATTGACATGAACTTTTCATTTCACATTTATTTGAGGATTTAATATGACCTTAATCACATTTGAACATTTGTTTTCTAAAAAGGACAACCCTTCATTTTAATCCCTTTCAAATTATTTATAAAATCCAGAACCTTAACCTTTGAGTTTATTTATTCAAACCAACTTTAACTTATGTGTTTATAATGTAATGTTATACTGTTTGATTGGATGTTATGTTCTTTTTATTTTACTTTATATTAAAAAGACTACGACGTCGCCGAGGAGCCGGAGTACTTCCCCGAAGTCCCTCCCTCTCCCTTTGCTGAACAAGGCAAGTCACCAAACAATTCTTTTGAGCATATTGAACCCATGTCTGAATTGATTATCGCTAAAACCCATAGGTTATGTATATGCATTAGTCGAATGAACCCTTACATTATATTTATTTAGGATCCCCCGACCTTGATGTGCAACCCAAGCCATGCTATCTCGCCTAACCTCCTTGTCACCATATGATGAATGATATTAGCTAGTGTCCAATGTATTGGCACGGCCGCTATAGGATAAAATGAGTCGTAGTGAAATGGTTCTATTATATGATCCCGTTACTTCTTATCTTTGGAAATTCTGTTGGTGATGAGTCATGGTTGTGAGTGTATGCATGGTGGGTTCCGGGTGCAAGCTAGGGCATTGGTCAGTCGCACCCGGGGCACTATAAGGACCGGTCTGAGGGATCCGTTGCAATACACTTACTGTTGGACCGGAAACGGCGACCAGAGGGGGGGTGAATGGGAGCTTTTAAAATTTCGGGCTAAAAACTTAGCCTTCGGTTCTGTTCTGTCTTCTGCGGAACAGGCTTCGAACACAGCCTTCGAAGGTCTGGTTCGGAGGTACTTCGACACCTTCGAACACAGGCTTCGGAGGAGCAAAAGTTCGAAGCCAAGAAGACTTCGCTCCACTAACAACCCTCGAAAACCTACTCTGCTAAGTCAGTGCAGGCTCAGCACACAGGGTGCTTTGAGCAGACTTCGCACGTCACCCTTCGCAAGAGTGGACAGCCCTCTGAGGACTTCGACCAAGTACTTGGCGACAGCAACGGGTGCTGGGCTTCGTACCCGAAGGTCTACACGCACACACAACGGACTACGCTAAGGGCTTCGACACAGGAAGCACTACGGGAAATGAACAGGGCTTCGCTAGTAATCAGCGAGGTCTTGCCTCGAGTTACACAGAGCGACAGCACACTGTAAAGCACACTTCGCGAGAAAAACACCCTTCGCCAAGACAGGCTTCGGTGAACTAAAGACTAGCGAGGTATGCAATACGAGCTCAAGCAAAAGCACACAGAAGCAGGGCTTCGCCGCTTGAACAAGGAACACAAAATATATTGAACTCAGAATGAAAACAGCGAGGTCTGTCTACAGGAGCTCAACAGTAAATGCTCAAAGTGTTAAATGTTACCTACCGAGCCCCCATATTTATAGCCCACGGCTTCATCCTAAGGAAGTGACTACTTTACCCCTAGGGTTTACAACAGATTTGTCTCTACAGAACTAAGGGGTACAAAAGGTAGTCCACCTTTATTTTGGAGGCTTCTCTGTCAGCTGCAGAGGGGACAGTGTCAGCCTTTTTCAGAACAGACAGTGTCAGCCTTTACAGAGTTGACTTCTGGAACCTCCCTTCGCACGCGAGGGGTGCGGAAGCTTCGGCGAGAAGCCTGCAGCCTGTTGGCCTTCGCTCCGCCGAAGAAGACCTTCGATACAGTGACGGTTTTGAGCCGAAGCCGTCAAAGCCCTTGGGCCTTCGCACCACCACCTCCGGAGTGGATCACCACGGCTTCGCAGCTACTCCGAGCTCGAACACCGTCCGTCCGTGTACCGAAGCCATGCATGGCCGAAGCACCTCAAGTCATCCTCACTCCGGAGCTAGCCCCGCTCCGAAGTCCTTCACACTCCGAAGCCCCACCTTCGGAGTACCACCCTTCGAAGTCCCTCCTTCGTCCAAGGCCTCCGCATGAAGCATTCCATGAGCACTTCGTCGCAGTGTCTCACTCCGAGCACACTCCTCGACGAGCCTCACCCGGACCATGCCTTCGATGCGCCTCGACTTCTGAGACCTTCGTCGGGCACCTTCGAGTGTCTCCCTCCGGAGCACACATCGAACACCTTGCCTCCGCAGAGGACTTGATCCACCAACTCCGAAGTTACTCCATTCGGAGTACCTTCGAAGTGCCTCACCTCCGAGGACTTTGTCTCGGAGTACCTTCAGCCGGAGCCACGCTCCGCACTCTCTGCCTTCACCTGGCACGCCTCGACCCGAGGACCGACCCGGACCACCTTCGCAGCCACCGTGACGGAGCTCCCCGCTCCCTTGGCATCAAACCACCCGCTTGACCCAAGTTCACCTGGCTCGAACCCTGTCCGTCGCCTCCGGAGTCCCTGCGCACCACAGACAAACAGACAAGTGTATCCAGTACTCCGGAGACCTCTCCGGGTTAGCAACCTCCGGCACACACTCCGGTGTACCGCCCAAAGTACCGAAGCCATCGGTACGAACCCAGTCATCGCGTACTGTCGGACCCCTCCGACAGGTACACTCCGCTGCACAGCTGCAGCAAGCAAACACCGAACACACTCCGGTGACACACCTCCGAACACCCTTCGGAGGTACCACCTCCGAAGCCCCTCCGGAGGTACCCTTCGAACAGAGGGTAAATAAACTTGTCAATCACTCATCACATACACCGAAACCACCCTTGGTTTCTCAATCTCCCCCTTGATGAGTGCATTGACAACCAATTCCAGGTTCAAGAAAAATGAAAAGCTTTCAGCACACAAGTGACCATAAAAACTCAAAAAGAGCCAAAGCATGTCACTTGATAAAAGAAATTTTCTCCCCCTTTGTAAAAGAGTAAAAGCCCCTTCGGCAAAACTCCCTTTGGATAAAAAAACTCCCCCTGAGTTGAGCAAATGTTTCTCCCCCTTTATGTCAAAATCTCTCCCCCTTTAGAAATAATGCCTTCTTGCAGCAGAGAACATAGCAAAATCTCTCCCCCTTTGGCAATGCAAGCATCAAGGAGCATTCAAAAGATGCAAAGCTTCGAAATGAATAGAATTGCAAGGACATATAATGCAAAAATATGCCAAAATTAACACAAATGATCATGTGCTCAGCTCAATTTAACAATCTGTGAAACAAGATGATGGCATGTGATTTTGTCATTTTGAAGTAAAAGCATCACCACTTAATCAAAGCAGCTAGACATGTGAAGGCAAGGACTGCGCAAAGCTAACAAGTTCTACCCTAGACAGACAAGTCTTGTTCAAAAGGAGCTGTGAAAGCAAACTTGATGATTAATTAATCTAGATGTTCTTGTCTTAGTGCCAGGGGTTATTTGTTTGTCCACCTTATACTTTCCAATCAAACCAAGCCTAGGCATGAAAGCCATCTGAAGCTTAAGGCGGTGATTTTGGCATACACTACACTATCCCAGTTCAGACCAAAGTGCAATGGTAAGCAGTCTAGAATAGAGTAGTGCGACAAACAAACCCTCCTGGATCTTTTCATTTAAACCAGGTAAATCATGGAATTTTTTGATTTTGATTCAGATGAATGAAACATTTTGATGAATATCCATGAATAAAGAACACAATTTTTCAAGTTGCAAATTTTAGCATCCAAGGAATAGTGTCTTGCTGTCAAGTAGAAAAAAAATAGCTAAAAGCAGTCCAGCCTAAACAAGCTAGATACAAGATTATGCGGTGAGCAAGTTTTGATTTTTAGAAAATAAAACATCATGCATAATCAATGTTCCAGACATATTTCATAGAGCTGAGCTGTCATGATTTCTTTTGAGTTAAAAGCAGGCATATAATAGCAAAAGATGTAAGTGCAATTCCACACATAATGAGCATATGCAAGACAATTAAAAGCAGCTCCCCCTCACAAAATGCCGTAGGGATGACAAATACCAAGTTCCCCACGCAAGTAAGCAAACCGAGAAGCATCGAGGGGTTTTGTAAAAATATCGGCAAGCTGGTGTTGGGTATCAACATATTGAAGTTCAATATCACCCTTCTCATTGTGATCTCTGAGAAAATGATACCGTACATCAATGTGTTTGGTTCTGGAGTGCTGAACCGGGTTGTTTGCAATACAAATAGCACTAGTGTTATCACAGAAAAGTGGAACACTCTTATAATCTAACCCGAAATCCCGCAAAGTGGAAACCATCCACAAAATCTGAGAGCAACAGCTAGCTGCAGCAACATATTCGGCCTCAGCCGTTGATTGTGCCACACTAGACTGTTTGCGGGAAGACCAGCAAACCAGAGACGTACCCAGAAAATGACAAGTACCAGAGGTACTTTTCCTATCAATTCTACACCCAGCAAAATCCGCATCTGAATAACCTCTAAGACATAAAGATGAAGACGATGAATACCATATGCCAAATTCAAGGGTGTGTTTGAGATACCTTAAAATGCGCTTAACCGCTTGGCGGTGCGAAGCTCGTGGTGAAGCCTGAAAACGAGCGCACAGACATACTGCGAAGTGTATGTCCGGCCTCGTGGCAGTCAAGTAGAGGAGGGAGCCGATCATGCTCCGGAACTCCTTCTGATCTACGGCTTCTCCATCTTCGTCAGGGTCCAATGCTACAGATGTAGCCATTGGAGTGGCGAGGGGCTTCGCATCGGACATGTCGAATTTCTTGAGCAGGTCCTTGGTGTACTTTGTCTGGTGGACAAAAGTACCTTGTTTGCTTTGCTTGATTTGCAAACCAAGGAAAAAGGTGAGTTCACCCATCATTGACATTTCAAACTCCCTGCTCATGGTATCTGCAAACTCGGCAACTAAAGCATGAGAAGAGCCACCAAAGATGATATCATCCACATAAATCTGAACTAGGAGGAAATCTTTGCCATGCTTGAGAGTAAACAAAGTTTTATCAACAGAGCCCATCAAATACCCTCGCTCAAGCAGAAAAGACTTAAGTCTATCATACCATGCCCGAGGGGCCTGCTTGAGTCCATAAAGAGCCTTATGAAGTTTAAGGACTTTATGTGGGTACTTGGGGTTTTCAAAACCAGGGGGTTGTTTTACATAAACATCTTCACCTATGAAGCCATTAAGAAAAGCACTTTTGACATCCATTTGATAGAGTTTGAATCCCCGGGATGTCGCAAAGGCAAGCAAAATCCTAATGGCCTCAAGGCGAGCAACAGGTGCAAAAGTTTCAGTAAAATCAATCCCTTCTAGTTGAGAAAAGCCCTGAGCTACAAGTCTAGCCTTATTTCTAACAATTGTTCCATCCTCCCCTTGTTTATTTTTGAAAATCCATTTTGTTCCAATGAAATGAACATTAGGTGGAGGATCAACTAAAGTCCAGACTTGGTTTCTTTCAAAGTTCTCAAGCTCTTCATGCATGGCATTGATCCAACTAGAATCAGAAAGTGCATGACTAACATCTAAGGGCTCGAAAGAAGCAACAAAAGCAGCATTAGTGAAATGGGCATGAGAACGAGTTACCCTTTGATCAAGCTCACCAATGATCTGCTCGGGAGGGTGCATCCTTTGGACATGATGTGGAGCCTCGCGGCGGGATGCAGTCTCCCCCTCAACTTGTACGTTGGAGTGGTCCAAGATGACCGATGTTGAGGTAGTCGCTTCGGGACCTCGTGCCGAAGTAGTTGAAGCGGGGTCAGCTTCGGGGGTTGATGTCGAGGGTAGTAGGGGATCATCCTCGAATTCTCCGGGATCTTCGTCTTCGAATAAGGTCTGTTCCATGTCGTGTTCATTTGCCTGTTCAAAAGCAGAACTAACAGAGGGAGTTGATTCATCAAAAGTCACATCACATGACTCGATGACAGTGTTAGTTTCCAAGTTATAAACACGATAAGAATGACCATGAGTAGTATAACCCAAAAAGATCCCGTCAGAAGATCGCGACTCAAATTTATCCAAGTTACCACGTTTTAGGATAAAGCAGCGACAGCCAAAAACTCGAAGATGAGTAACCTTGGGCTGTCTTCCAAAACGCAGCTCATAAGATGTCAAGTTTAAAATTGAGCGCAAGAAGATTCGGTTTGAGATGTAACAAGCAGTGCTCATGGCCTCAGCCCAGAATTTTCTAGGAGTCCTATGCTCATCAAGCATCGTCCTAGCCATCTCAACCAAAGTGCGGTTTTTCCTCTCAACAACACCATTCTGTTGAGGAACCCGCGGAGCAGAGAATTGATGTTCTATGCCATGCTCCATGCAAAAGTCAACAAAGAGACTATTTTTGAACTCGGTGCCATTATCGCTTCGAATGAATTTTAATGCACCAGGGAGTTCAGTAAAAAGTCTCAAAGCCAAGCTCCGAAAGTGTGAAAACACTTCATCCTTGCTGGCAAGAAAGAAGACCCAAGAGTAGCGAGAGAAATCGTCGACAATAACAAGTACATACCACTTGCCGCCTAAAGAACTAACCCGAGAAGGACCTACAGTGTCCATATGGAGAAGTTTCTCCGGGCTGTTCAGTCATCACAGTGGTGACTGGCGAATGCGAGGCGGCGATCATTTTTCCATGTCGACAAGGAGCGCAAACTAAATTCTTCTCAAACTTGAGCTTGGGCAATCCTCGGATCAGGCCTAGGGCGCTCAGACGAGCGAGCAACTCAAAGCTCATATGCCCTAGTCTCCTATGCCACTTCCAAAGCTCAGAAGTCGAATGTGCAACAAGACAATGAGAAGAACCAGACGACTCTGAAAAATCAGCTCCAAAAACTCTCCCAACCCTAAAGATCTTACACACAACAGCGCCATCCGAATTGAGCACTTGCGAAGTATCGCGATGAAATCGCACTTCGAAGCCCTCATCAAGCAGCTGAGATACAGACAACAAATTGTATCCCAGGTTTTCAACCAAAGCAACATCTTTGAGAGTGAAGTTCGTGTTAATCCTTACCACACCTTTACCTTTCACTCTACTCCTTCGATTGTTTCCGAAGGTGATATGTTCCCTTTGCTTGGTTGTGGTGAGGCTGGAGAACCAATTTGCATCTCCGGTCATGTGGCGCGAACAACCGGAGTCCATGATCCACGTGCCCTCCAAGCCTCGACCTGTCGCCTACACATGATAAGAACGCCTCGATCGCTCAGTGCTGGGGTGAGTAAAATAATGACGAGGCATCCAGCACTGAGTGACACGAGTAGTAGGCACAGTAAAAGCAGACGGTCTACGCACATAATAATCAGAATGATGCAAAGTGCGAGGTCTACCTACATGCTGTGAAAGAACAACATGTCGAGGTCTCCTACTCTGACGAGGTACAAATCTGCTAACCCGAGGTCTACCACCATATGGAACATGGTGAACACCTCGAGGAGCAAAACCTCTCCGAGAAGCACGAGGAGCCTCAAAAACAGGACGAGAGTAATACTCAGACTCATGCATACCTAAAGATGGGTAACGCATGTCCTGATAGCTCATCGCCTGAGCACGTCGCTCATCCTTGATGCGACGAAAGCAAAACCCAATCAAATGACCCGCCCGCTGACAGTAAGAACAGTGAAACACTCTCCTGGGGGCACTCTCATGGGTCATAGGAGCAACTCTCACAGGCTCCTTGGGTTTCTTCTGTGTGGTTTTCTTGGGAGGATTTTTCTTGGTAGGAGGAGTGGTTTTCTTTTGTGGATGGGTAGGCTTTTTGGCTGATGGGGTGTCTAACAGAGCTCTCTCTTTCTCTAGGGTGGTGGGAGAGGTGAAAACAGTTTTGGAATTACTGTCTGAAGCTATCCTCTCAAAACCCAAACCTAGAGCTACCCCGGCTCTGTCAGCACACAACTTGGTCTTGGCCAAGAGCAAATCCATCCTACCCTTCCCTTCAGTGCATTTGTTCACCACAGAAAGAAGGTATTCATTTTCTGACATGAGGTTCTCAGCTCGCTCTCTGACAGTGCCTAGCTGGTCCTTAAGGGTGATGCAAGTGTCACAAACAGGTTGCACATCCTTAGAACTACCGGCCCTTTCCAATCTAGCCTCCAAATCAAGAACATGCTTATCGCGTAAAGAAATGCTATCGCGTAATAACGAGCAGTTCATGCAATCAATAACATCATGAGGTCTAGAATCCACCTCCAAAAGCTGCTTCTGTGCAGTCTCAAGCTCAGAAAGAGTTTGAGCATGAACAGAACGCAACTGAGCAAGCTCACTCATGACAACAGAACATGATTCACATTCATCATCATCAAACTTAGACTTAAGCATGGCATATTCAGTAGATACATTTTCTAGCCTAAGTCTAAGGTCTTTTCTTTCTCTAGCGGCTTGCACAAGTAATCTATCCTGACCTAGCACTACTTCATTCAGCTCATCTAATTTAATTAGAAGCTGGTCAGATGATAGGTTTACCTCAGATGAGTCAAGCTCATCGCCGCTGTGATCGCTGTCGGCCATGAAGCAAAGGCCGGTGAAGTCACGTCCCTTCTTATCCTTCTTGTCCTCCTTCCTTGGGGACTCCTCCTCCTCAGAGCTCGACTCCTCAGTTGAGGATGTGTCGATGTCGCTGAGAGCAGCAACAAAGGCTCTGGAAGCGGCCTTGGCTACTTTCTTAGCCATCTTGCCGCGCTTGCCCTTCACAAAGGGCTTCCTCTCCTTTTTGTGGAATTTGGGGCGGTCACTCTCATCTCTCTTTTTGACCTTGGGGCAATTGGCCTTAATGTGAGAGGTGTCGCCACATTCATAACAGCCACTAAAACCACTTCTCCTCTGATCCGTCTCTCATGATGAAAGCGGGTGAACCTCCGGGCAATGAGAGCAAGCTCATCATCAGCTAGAGTGTCCACCTGCTCCTTTGTGACGGAGACCAGGGAGGACAAAGCAAAACCATCTGCAAGAACACAAGTGCCTGATGTGCTTGGTTCTGCAGTGGTGCCACGGCTAGTGCTAGAAACCAATGCCAATGGCTGTGGCAAAGAGCTTCTGTGCACTGCAAGAGATGCCTTAGCAATCTCTGTGGACTTCAGCTTGCTAAAGAGTTCATCACAGGTCAATGTGTCATAGCCTGTGGACTCCTCAATGCTGGATATCTTCACCTCCCATATGCTACGATCAAGAGCATAGAGAAGCTTGATAGCCCTATCATGATCACTGTAAGCAAGCGTCCCGTTGGATCGCAAGTTACTCACTATCGCGTCAAAGCGAGAAAACATGGCATCCACAGATTCACCTGGTGCCTGCACAAACAGTTGATACTGTTGGTTGTAGGTGCTT
>JAAALK010000287.1:20725684-21021314 GCA_019279435.1 Zizania palustris | reverse complement strand
TAACCACGGAAGAAGGTATTCATTTTCTGACATGAGGTTTTCAGCTCGCTCTCTAACAGTGCCTAGTTGGTCCTTAAGGGTGATGCAAGTGTCACACACAGGCTGCACATCCTTAGAACTACCGGCCCTCTCCAATCTAACCTCCAAATCATGAACATGTTTATCACGTAAATTAATGCTCTCGCGTAATAAAGAACAGTTCATGCATTCAGTAATATCATGAGGTCTAGAATCCACCTCCAAAAGCTGCTTCTGTGCAGTCTCAAGCTCAGAAAGAGTTTGAGCATGAACAGAACGCAACTGAGCAAGCTCACCCATGACAGTGGTACAAGAATCACATTCAGCATCATTAACTTTAGACTTAAGCATGGCATATTCAGTAGATACAGATTCTAGCCTAAGTCTAAGGTCTTTTCTTTCTCTAGCGGCTTGCACAAGTAATCTATCCTGACCAAGAACTACTTCATTCAGCTCATCTAATTTAATTAATAGCTGGTGAGATGATAGAGATACCTCAGATGAGTCAAGCTCATCGCCGCTGTGATCGCTGTCGGCCATGAAGCAAAGGCCGGTGAAATCTCGTCCCTTCTTGTCCTTCTTGTCCTCCTTCCTTAGGGACTCCTCCTCCTCAGAGCTCGACTCCTCAGTTGAGGATGTGTCGATGTCGCTGAGAGCAGCAACAAATGCTCTAGAAGCGGCCTTGGCTACTTTCTTAGTCATCTTGCCGCGCTTTGCCCTTCACAAAGGGTTTCCTCTCCTTCTTGTGGTATTTAGGGCGCTCACTCTCATCTCTCTTTTTGAGCTTAGGACAATTAGCCTTGATGTGAGAAGTGTCGCCACACTCAAAACAACCACTAAAACCACTTCTCCTCTGATCCCGTCTCTCATGGTGAAAACGGGTGAACCTCCGGGCAATGAGAGCAAGCTCATCATCATCTAGAGTGTCCACCTGCACCTTTGTGACGGAGACCAGGGAGGACAAAGCAAAACCATCTGCAAGAACACAAGTGCCAGATGTGCTTGGTTCTGCAGTGGTGCCACGGCTAGTGCTAGAAACCAATGCCAATGGCTGTGGCAAAGAGCTTCTATGCACTGCAAGAGATGCCTTGGCAATCTCTGTGGACTTCAGCTTGCTGAAGAGCTCATCACAGGTCAATGTGTCATAACCTGCAGACTCCTCAATGCTGGATATCTTTACTTCCCATATGCTACGGTCAAGAGCATAGAGAAGCTTGATAGCCCTATCATGATCATTGTAAGCAAGCGTCCCGTTGGATCGCAAGTTACTCACTATCGCATCAAAGCGAGAAAACATGGCATCTATAGATTCACGAGGTGCCTGCACAAACAGCTGATACTGTTGATTGTATGTGCTTTGGCGCCTGGCCTTAATCTGTGTAGAGCCCTCATGAAAAATAGTGAGTGTTGTCCAAATTTCCCTAGCAGTCCTAAGGTGCTGCACCCTATCAAACTCACTCCGGCTCAAACCAATGAACAGTATATTCCTTGCCTTGGAATTGGCATTATACTAATCTTTTTCAGTTTGAGTGGTGCGAGTATCAGGGATGGAGTATTATGAGTCCACAATCTCCCAAATTGCATTTCCTTGGCTTAACAAGTAAGCCTCCATGCGCACCTTCCAGTATGCAAAATCTGTCCCATCGAACAGAGGAATTTTACTGCCTCTATCCATGTCGCCAACAGATCACAAAACCGGTTAAGGTCAACTGGTGATCTTAACCTGCTCTGATACCAATTGTTGGACCGGAAACGGCGACCAGAGGGGGGGTGAATGGGAGCTTTTAAAAATTCAGGATAAAAACAAGCCTTCGGTTTGGTTCTGTCTTCTGCGGAACAGGCTTCGAACACAACCTTCGAAGGTCTGGTTCGGAGGTGCTTCGACAGCTCCGAACACAGGCTTCGTAGGAGCAAAAGTTCGAAGCCAAGAAGACTTCGCTCCACTTACAACCCTCGAAAATCTACTCTGCTAAGTCAGTGCAGGCTCCGCACACAGGGTGCTTCGAGCAGGCTTCGCACTTCACCCTTCGCAAGAGTGGACACCCTACTGGGGACTACGACCGAGTACTTGGCAGCAGCAACTGGTGCTGGGCTTCGTACACGAAGGTCTACAAGCACACAAACGGACTTCGCTATGGGCTTCGACACAAGAAGCAAAACGGGCTTCGATCAGGGCTTCGCTAGTAATCTGTGAGGTCTGGCCTCAAGTTACACAGAGCGAACGCACGCTGAAAAACACACTTCGCACAGACACAACCTTCGCCTAGACAGGCTTCGGTGCACTACAACTAGCGAGGTAAGTAACGCGAGCTCAAGCAAAAAGCACAAAGAAGCAGGGCTTCGCCGCTTGAACAAGGAACACAAAAATATTTGAACTCTGGATGAATACATCGAGGTATGTGGCTACATGAGCTCAACAGTAAATGCTCAAAGTGTTAAATGTTACCTACCGAACCCCCATATTTATAGCCCACAGTTCACCCAAAGGAATTGACTACTTTAACCCTAGGGTTTACATTGGATTTGTCTCTACAGAACTAAGGGGTACAAAAGGTAGTCCAACTTTATTCTGGAGGCTTCTCTGTCAGCTTTGCAGAGGGGACAGCGTCAGCTTTTTGCAGAGCAGACTGTCAGCCTTTGCAGTCTTTGACCTTCTGGAGCCTCCCTTCGCACGCGAGGGTGCGGTAGCTTCGGCGAGAAGCCTTGAGCCTGGTGGCCTTCGCTTCACCGAAGATAGCCTCCGATATAGTGACGGTTTTGAGCCGAAGCCGTCAAAGCCCTTGGGCCTTCGCACCAACACCTCCGGAGTGGACCACCACGGCTTCGCAGTTTCACCCAGCTCGAACTCCGTCAGTCCGTGTACCGAAGCCATGCAGGCCGAAGCACCACAAGACAACCACACTCCGGAGCTAGCCTCGCTCCGAAGCCTTCCTCACTCCGAAGCCCCACCTTCGGAGTACCACCCTTCGAAGTCTCTCCTTCGTCCAAGGCCTCCACACGAAGCATTCCTTGAGCCCTTCGTCGCAGTGTCTCTCCCCGAGCACACTCCTCGACGAGCCTCACCCGGACCATGCCTTCGATGCACCTCGACTTCTGAGACCTTTGTCGGGTACCTTCGAATGTCTCCCTCCGGAGCACACTTCGAACTCCTTGCCTCCGCAGAGGACTTGATCCATCCAACTTCGAAGTCACTCCTTCCGGAGTACCTTCGAAGTGCCTCACCTCCGAGGACTTTATCTCGGAGTACCTTCACCCGGAGCCATGCTCCGCACTCTCTGCCTTCACCTGGCACGCCTCGACCCGAGGACCGACCCGGACCACCTTCGCAGCCATCGTGACGGAGCTCCCCGCTCCCCTGGCATCAAGCCTCCCGCTTGACCCAGGTTCACCTGCTACGTTCGTCCGTCGCCTCCGAAGTCCCTGCGCACCACAGACAAACAGACAAGTGTATCCAGTACTCCGGAGACCTCTCTGGGTTAGCAACCTCCGGTACACACTCCGGTGTACCGCCCAAAGTACCGAACCCTTCGGTACACACCCAGTCATCGTGTACTGTCGGACCCCTCCGACACGCACACTCCACTGCAACAGCTGCAGCAACCAAACACCGAACACCCTTCGGTGAAACCACCTCCGAACACCCTTCGGAGGTACCCTCCTCCGAACATCCTTCGGAGGTACAACCTCCGAACCCCCTTCGGAGGTACCCTTCGAACAGAGGGTAAAAATCCTGTCAATCACTCATCACAAACACTGAAACCAACCCTTGGTTTCTCATATGTCAACACAATAAATAACATGATCATCAACAAGAAGTCAGTGGTAAGTTGTTTGCACATGTAGTTGGTTTATACAAATAGCCTTCTATAATAGCTTTGTTTAAATTTTATTTTATAGTAATTTTCAATGCAATACTTTGAAAAATATATCACACCTCACCTACACCACCAAACCACTGAGATTCAGGTGGCAGCAGCAGGGTCTGACACAATCCTACTATTATTTTTTCAAAAAGACCATGACATTAATGATGGGTAATAATAATCAATTGTTACTAATAGATAGTTTAGTGACAGGTGAACATCGTTACCTCTCACTAAAGGTTGATCCTGTAGTGACGAGTTTTAGCTATACCCGTCACTAAAAGCCCCTACATCATTAGTGACAGATTGTAATTACCACATGTCACTGATGACTCCTCCCGCTTATAAATAGGCTGGGAACCGAAGTGAATCGTCAAGCTTTTATTTTGTGCAACCCTAACACTAACTCCCACTGCTGTCATTGCCTTCGTCGTGCTCTTTGCCACTCCTGGTCGCATGTACCATCGGCCGTGGCACTCGCATCGTCGGCGCACGTGGCCGCCCTACTCGCCGCCACCTTGGTTGCATCCTCCTCATCCTATTAAGGTCATTATCCTCCTCCTCTTCCCCGTCTGAATGCACCGTCCATCGTTGCTAACTTTGTTTTAATTTTATTGTTACAGGGTAAAGTGACCTACTGCTTTTAGCCAATTTTTCTGATATAATTGATGGTCTTAGCCAATTTCTTCGAGATAACGCACTTGAAGTTGGCATGACTATTCATGGTGGTGCTCCTGCCCGGACGCTGCCATGGTGCTCTTGCTACCCACTGGACTTTTGTTCAAGCTGTACATGGTGGTAGTGGTGCAAGCTTGGATAGTGATAAGATACTATCCAAGCTCTTGATATCGTTATAGGTTAGCTATTAGTCAAAATTCATGAAACCATCTTGTATTTATCTTTGTTTTAGCCATATTCTTTGAAATAACAAGTTATAAATTAATATATGTGATACTAATTTGATAATGAATCTTCTGTGATGAATTGTCTGTGATGTGCTTTGGATGTTGCATATGTTGGCTTCTAAATCCTGGATATGATTCAAGATGCAGCCTAAATTGTTTTTTTTAAATGACCATACCATTAGTGATGGGTGATAATAATCACCCGTTAGTAAAGAGCACATTAGTGACGGGTGTAAAGTACTCCCTGTCACTAAAGATGATATTTATTGATGGGTAACCATGTTCACCCATCACTAAAAGATGACATGCCAGACGCGGCATGGACCTGGAGAGAGCCTTTGGTGACGGGTATTTACCCGTCATTAATGATAGGGCTTTACTGATACGATAAGGATGACGGGGGATATACCCATTACTAATGTATGTTATGACTCCTTACTACCGTATGTTTTTTCATAGTGATAGGCTGATTGGTTTATAGATAAATCTAAAAATTAGTAGAATAATTATATTCAGAAACAGAGGTACAAATTAATTTATGCTGATATATTTTTCTGGTGTTAGAATGACCGTTTCATTGATTCGCAACATCATTTTGGGGGAAAATGTAGTTGGAGAACATGGAGCAGCTTCTCCAACTGCGCTGTGTTGGAGTTGGAGAAGACCACACGCTCGGTTGATGTAGAATATTGCAAGAAAAAAAATAAGGCTATGTTTGGGAACCGGGAATAAAAAAACCAAGAAATTATGTCCCTTAAGGTCTTGTTTGGGAGGCCCAATCCCGGTGTGGATTTTGGTCCAAACTCGGGGGAATTTTTGGCCCAGGTTTTTTATTCCCATCAGCCCGTGATGATCATTTGGATGATGAGTGGGCTGAAATTTCCACGAGCCACATTAACCCTAACCCTGTCTATCCCCGGGGAGAGAAAAAAACACCTTCTCATTCGTGGTTTCTTCTCCCCGTATGCGGCGGCTGCTTCTCTCTCACAATAGCAGTAGGCGGAGGCGCAGCAGCAGCAACCCGCTCAGGTAGGCGCGAAGGCGCGCAGCCATCGCCGCTCGCTCTCCGCTCATGCAGGCGCGCAGCTGAAGCCGTCGGCTCTCACTACAAGAAAATTGAAACTTTTCATCGGCTAAAATAATTTCCGTCGGTTTTTCCAAAAACCAACGGAAATTAAATAACTTCCGTCGGCCTCAAGGAGCCGACGGAAGTTAACTTAACTTCCGTCGGCTTTAACTGGGGCCGACGAAAGTTAAGTTAACTTCCGTCGGTTCAACCCTCAACCGACGGAAGATGTTTTTTTCTTGCGCACTCCATTTTTACCCAGCCCAGCCTGCCTAGGTTTTCTAGCTCCGCATCCCCACTCTCGGTCTATCCGCCCGCCTCTCTCCCTCCGCCCGCCTCCCCTTCCCCTTCGCCGCCTCCCCAATTCCCGGTGGCCGCCTCCGCGCCCTCCGCCCGCCTCTCTCCCTCCGCCCGCCTCCCCTTCGCCGCCTCCCCGCCTCCCCGCCTCTCTCCCTTTGCCCGCCTCCCGTTCGCTGCCTCCCCTTCGCTCGCCTCCCCGTCTCCTCGACTCCCGGTGGCCGCCTCCGCGCCCTCCGCCCACCTCCCCTTCCCCTTCGCCACCTCCCCGGAGACGTGGGCGCGCTCTCCCTTTTCCCTCCAGCGCGGGCGTGGTGGTGATGGGTTGGTCGTGGGGTGTGCGCAGGGGAGATGAGCGCGGAGGCGGAGGCAGAGGGCGGCGTGGATGCGGCAGTGAAGGGGAAGGGGAAGGCGGCGCCCCTGGCGGGCGGCGGCGGCGGCGGGAGGGGGAGGTTCGTGGCGTACCCGCCGCAGATGCGGGGCACAAGGACGTGGTGGCGGACGTCGCGCTCTTCAGGGCGGCGCTCGAGAGGCTGCACGCGCACAAGTTCACTTTCAAGGACTCCTCCGCTGCCGACGAGGTACACCCCTATTCAGCGCTTCATTCATCTTCTTATTCTCCGTTTCAATGTATGGACGACAAGCAAACCGCTATAACATTTATCTCAAATGCTGCAAGTTTGCAATCTGCACTTCTTTGACAAGTGGGTCGGCATTTTTTTTGATAGGACGATGAAAAGAAAGATGAAGCTGGTACTGATGCGGCAAAGAAGACTGCAGGATCCGATTCAGAGGATGACGAGCAGGATGCACAGCAGAAGAAAGAAGGGGGCTTGTCTAACAAGCAGAAGAAAGTTTGTTCTTCGCATCTCTTCACCCTATTGTTGGCAGCATGTTATCATGGCTTCTTTTTTCCTTGTGTGTTCTGACATAACTCATAAGCTGATGTTTTCTTTCTGTTTTAAAGATACAACGAAGGATGAAGATTGCAGAATTGAAACAGATATGCAATAGACCTGATGGCGTACCCTTGGATGAATGTTTCACTGAATTAACTCTTTCTAAATCAATTTCGAATCAATTGTGTACTATTTACATTCATGATTGAAATCTGTGTTGATTGTTTCAGCTTCATTTGAATCCATTGTTGTTTTCATGTCCAACATATTTAATCTGAATGCTTGAGATATATCTTGTGAGTTGAATGTCTAGATCTATTTATGTGTTGTAATGGCTTTGAATTCAAGTGCGACCCCTCTGTGGTAACAGAGTTGATACATGTATGTATGCAAAGTGCCGAATGCTAGATTTGTATGCAAATTAATTTTACTGTTTTAATGTTCTGAACTGTCTAACTATAAGATTTTCTTTCTATCGAGTATGTTTAGGGTTTAGCTGTTGTATCTCCAGTGGCGTTATGAAAATAAAATGCTTGCAGTTTTGCTATATACTTATATGCTCATGTTGATTTTGCAGAAAAATTAATTAGCACAAAGGCAGTAATAGAGAGGGATAGAGGTTGTTTGCTGCACACCCTAGTTAACCTGTTCTAAGTTCCAAAGCAACATATAAAGAAAACATTGATATCCTACGACTGAAACTACTCTGCGTGTGCGCACACTGAAGAAGAGGAAATTACATCAGTACAAGGGCAAGGAAAGATGCCGAAGAAGGGGACCAAATCGACCAAAGGCATGGATGATGAGCCCCGGCAATAGCAAAACAAGCTTCCAGACCACCTTGAGCTCCAGCGCACCCGTGTTATCTGCAAAGCTGATGCTCCCACTCATGTATCCATTTTTATGCCACTCTTTCTTTTGCTTTCGAGTACTTATGTGGTTATCATGATTCATGCACATATATGCTCGTGTGAATGTTTCTGCAGTTGAACTAGGGGTTTTATTCTCCATTATTCAGTTTAGTTGTTGTTTTGCTTCTGATAAAGGCTTTTACATGCTCTCTGGAATCTCTTTTGCTTGTCGAGTTGCGTTATTTAAAAAGTAAAGGTGTTTAGTGGCGTATTTACTCCAGATGGCGTATTTTTTTAAAAGGAAAAAGTAATTTCCGTCGGCCACACATTAGCCGACGGAAGTTACTTTTTTCGTTTTTTCTATTTTCCGTTAACTTCCGTCGGCCATACATTAGCCGACGGAAATTAAGTGTGTTTTTGCTGACGTGGAAAAATACCCCGACAACTTCCGTTGGCCATGTGAAGCCGACGGAAATTAGCTAACTTCCGTCGGCCGCCGACGGAAGTTAGCTAACTTCCGTCTACCCGCTTCCGTCGGCCAAAAGCCGACGGAAGTTAGCCTTTTGCCGACGGAAGTTAGCTTCTTCCGTCGGGAAAGGGCTAACTTCCGTCGGCTTTGGCCGACGGAAGTTTTCTGGATTGTTGTAGTGTCTGCGCTCGCTCGGGCGTGCAGGCACACAGCCGCCGCCTCCCGCTCCGCGTTTGTTCCCTATCCTGTCATTCGTTCCCTATCCTGTCATTTCATTGGGACAGAAAAAACTCATGCAGTGACCAGGATTTCTCCTTGTGTAGCACTGTTGCGCTTAGGTTTTCCATGGCTGACGACCGTGGGGAGGAGGCGAGGGAGGAGCTAGCGCTGGAGAGGGTGGGGGCAGTCGTCCAACTGTTGGTGCTATCCTGACAGATTCAGCTCCTCGGGCCCTCCACCGTACAGGAGGGTGCACTCGAGCTGCCTTGGCTTCACCGCGAGGAGAGTAGCTTCACCAAGCATTGTTCATCAGATTTGATTGGAAATAATCAGAGAGAGGTAAATTAGACTTGAGGTACTAATGCTTCATAGACTTGAGCTTGATTTCCTGTTTGCCTGATGCTTCAGAATTTGTTGGATTTTGTTTTGTTTTTGTCCTGTTGGGGATCTCGAATAATGATCTGATTGAATTTGGTCTTGTCTTCATGCTCAATTTGATGAATTGATAAAGTTTTCATTTGGAATGGAATGCTGGTAGGGCAATAAATCTTTAGATCTCTAATAATGTGGTATAATATTGAATTTGTGCCAAAGTTGTGATTTGTATACCTTGTTCCCCTAGCAACTTGCGCTACCAATTTTTATAATCTTAAATTTTTATGCTGATTTTTTTGTTTTTTTGAATGGCCGGGATTCCCATCTCCCAAACAGTACTCTCCGGCAGGGATTTATAACCCTAGGTGGAAGGGGGTGTCATGTGCATGTAAAAAATCCCTATTGGGATTATTTTCTCTGTGGTTTTTCTTCCCTTTCTACCAAACAAACCCTAAGAGATTTTTTTGGGTGACATCCAACCCCTTCACTTCCATGTGAAAAACATCTGTGGATGAGATAATTTTGTTCTAAGGAAATTTTGTTCCACACCCCATCAGTGACAAGGACGAGGAATAAGTCAGCTTGTACTTGAGCCTGAACACCCTCCCATCGCAGATCTTGATCCTCCTAGCCTCCTCTGCAAATCCCAAAATCAATCGGTCAAATGCTCAAGAATCATCTATCCAATGCTGATTACTCAGAAGGCATGTTGATGCTAAGAAAGAAAGCACAAGCACTACGGGAACATGCTTGTTTGCCGAGTGTCTAGGGCACTCGGCGAAGGCTTCGCCGAGTTCCACACTCGGCGAACCCCACTCGGCACAAGCCTTATCGGCGACGTGGGTGTTCGCCGAGTGCTTTTTATCGGGCACTCGGCGAAGTTTTTGCCGAGTGCAATATAGACTTCACCGAGTGCCACGTGTAGCACTCGGCAAATGTGTCCGGCTGATGACCGGGGTGACTTGACGGACCTTCGCCGAGTGCCCCATGTGGCACTCGGCGAAGGGGGTTTACCGAGTGCCCTACGTGGAAGCACTCGGCAAAGCCACCTAGAATGCACAGAAACGTGCCACGTGGCACGTTTCTGTGCTATTTAGGTGGCTTTGCCAAGTGCCACACTCGGCAAATTTTTTTATTTTTTTCATTTATTCAATGCATATTTCATCCCAAAATTCACATTCAATCACAAAATTCATCACAAATTCACATTTAATCACCAAATTCATTCCAAAATTCACATTCAATCACAAATATTCACATTCAATCACTATATGAATCACAAATTCACTCACATCACAAAAATCACTCGCACATCACAAAAATCACATTCACATCATAAAATTCACATTCACATCACAAATTCACGTTCACATCACAAATTCAAGTTCACGTTCACATCACAAATTCAAGTTCACATCACAAATTCAAGTTCAAATTCACATCACAAATTCAAGTTCAAGTTCACGTTCACGTTGACAAGTGTTCAAGTTAATTCACAAGTTCACAACGACAACTCACACCATGCCTCACAAGTTAGGGAATCTCACATGTTAGTCTCACAAGTTAGCATTACCGCTATGCCCAGTGTGTGGAGATGGCTACGTGTTTGATCATGTTGCCGATGAATGAAACTGCAAAAAAAAGAAAATAGTTAGCACAATTGTATATAACAAAAACGACAAAAAAATATTAGAAACTCACATTGCCGCTCTGTGGAGTCCGCGGAGATTGTTTAGGTTGAGGAAGTCCAGGCACGCTCATATGACCTAAAAAAGATCCACCCATCTACGCAAGCCACTGCTGCATCTGGGCCTACATCTAAGCCTGCATCCGAGCCTCCATCTAGGTCTGCCACTCGGTCCTTTGTGATCTTTCTTCATTTAGTTGGGCATACAAAACATTAATTCACAGTCATTAACGTTCCAAAACAAACAAAATGAAATGTTCGATGATTGATGAAAATAAACTAACCTATAGATCAGCAATCAGACCCATAGATGTGTCTCGGCGAGGACGTATACCCGGACCGGAGGTCGAGCTCCGAGCTCTCACCTCAGATAGAGAGGGGGTACTACGGGTATCAATGGCGTCGTCGCCCATCAAATATCGCCCATGTCTCTTGCCTCCTCCAGCCCTCATGACCACCTTGCCATCGATGTCATGTGCGACTGGGTCATAATCGGGACCATGCACTTCCCTCGCCATCTCTGAATAGTCCTGGAGGCGTTGATATGCGTTTTGATTAGTGTACGACTCAGCGGGGTCATTTGGATTGTAAGTATTGCCTTCAACCGCCTCCCTTTGTGAGCCGGAGCATATGCCATGACTTGGGAGCATTCCTGACTCGCATTGGCCATTGACTGAAACAAGAAGATAGTTAGAGTTATATTGTGCAATTAAGTGAAAAAAAGAAACAAGTAACTACATACCCATCTCGCCCTGAACTGGTTGAGGTTCAGCGAGCCTTAATGGTGTGCTACCCCGGCATGAGTAGGCGTCTCTAGCGGCATGCATCATGACTGCTCTGCCACTCGACAGAACACCACCTATCAACAATTTGGCCCCAACATTCAAGATGAGCGGCACACCACTGTGGAGGGACCTATTTGATGCAAGTGAAGTTGTTAATGACATAATATTAAGTATTGAAAGATACACGATAATACACTTACCATCATGTATTCCTCTTGTGTCAGAAAGGTGGTCCGTGCATCCTTTTTATTCTTCCTCTCTCGGTGGTGCTGAGCATAGAAGTCGATAATGGCTTGAATGCACGCCTCATAATGCATGTCGGTGACAAGCTTCTTGGCGGCTCTATTAATAACAGCGGTAGCCTGATCCGCATACCCCTCATCACATCTATAAAAATCCTGCATATAGATGTAAAGAGAATGTTATATAATCCACATGTCAATAGTATTGACACATATATTAAGAAAATAAACTTACCCAGAGCTTAGCCCTGACTCAATCGACTAGGTAGGGAAATTGTCTCCCTTCCCGGTCAGGGGCGTCCGGCGCACTTTCGTAGTGCCTCCATGAGTACGCCGGCTCCATCCTCCCATCAAAAGATACCAAACCAGGAAACTTTTCCTTTATAAGAAGCCCGAGGATGCTATTTACGTGGCGTGAGCACTCACGACCTGCTCGTTCAAAAATTATCCAGTTCCTACCCTGGTATCATTAAAAAGTATTAATATGTGTTAAAAACTAAACTGACGAAAGGAATACATTATAGACTTTCTATAGCAACTTACCTATTTCCATCGAGTCGAATGAGCGCACGATCAGCTATTGTCACTGGTCACCTCGGGAGTGACGAAGGACCACGCAACCACACTACAACCGTTTCCATAGCCTGCTCCTCTCTCTCTGCCCCAACCTCCTCCCCATCCTCTGCCCTAACCTCCTCCTCCTCCGCCCTAGCCTGCTCCTCCTCCACCTCATCCGACACGTAATCAACGTCGCAACGGGATGCCGGTATCTGGCTGGTAGTTTTACTCGAGGGCGCGGGTGCCTTTCCTCTCACTGTTGACTTCTTCGTTCTCCCACCTCGAGGTCTAGATGAGGACCTGACCTCATCTTGAGAGCGGGTGGATTTACCGCCTTTTCCTACTACTGCACTTATCATTTTCTTTAAACCCCCCACCATATTTCAATCACCTGCTACGAAAAAGAGTAAATCACTTTAGATAAACCATGAAATGTGTTATAAACATATTTAATCAAAAATTAAACATAATTCTCATACAGCTGCTAGAAATAGTCATCACCATCCGAATTTGCTGGATCATATGTATCATCATCACTATCACGTGATATGATATAATCGTCCGGCTGATCAGGAGGTGGAATGTTGTCATCACTTTGATTGCCTAAGTGTAATCTCTTTAACAGTTCTAAGTCTCTTCCATTCTAAATCTTGTCTCCTTCGTTGGCATCGGCACCACGTTCGTTATCTACTTCCATCGTCTTCGTCAAGTCGATAACAAACATGCCTGGTAGCCCATCTTCTTGAAAGAACTCTCTGTCGTATGTGTTCGGGTCTATGTTATAGTCTTCGTTGTTGGGAACAGACAGTTTACCGTGTGGCGACACCTTATACATAACATCCCAACCTTTAAGATGTGCGACGGTTTTGCACGGGTAAGAGAGATAGTAAACTTGTGTTGCCTGTTGAGCCACGATGTAAACATCTTCACTCGGCAAGGTGGTATCTTCACTCGGGAGTCTGTCTCACTACTTTGGGATTGAACCAGTGGCATTTAAATATAACGGGATTAAGAGGTTTGCTCCCGTAGAAACTCAATTCGTATATTTCTTTGAGTCGTCCATAGTAGTCAACCTTGTCTGTGCCCGGAGTAAAAACTCTAGAATTAGTGGTTCTTCGGTTAGGTCGGCTCTGTTCATGGCTTGTTGTGTGGAAACGATAGCCGTTTACGTCGTAAGCTTTGAATGTCTTGACCTTATAGGCACAACCATTCGCAACTTGCCTCAACTCGGAACTCATTGTCGTGTCGGTTCTTCCCTATAGGTTTAAACGCGATGAACATGTATATTAGTCGCATATAAGATATAATTGAAAGGTAGAAGTAACTAAAAGTTAAGTTAAGAAATACCTTAGTTTTGAATCAAGAAATGAAATCGGGATTGCCATTTCCCACACCATACTTAAGAAGGGCAGTTGATTCCTCAATGTTAGCCTCCCTCGAACCACGCAAAAATCATCGATGAAATTCCTCAATGTACGGTTCCACTTCGGAAAGGTTTGTCAGGACATACAACATAATCAAACGCCACTCTTCATGCTGCAAGGTCTTGTTAGCAGCACCACTTGCACTTCCTAGTTGGCCCCTAAAGATGCTGATATTTGATTCTTCTTCTGGAAGATTGTAACGGGAAGGTGGATTATGCACGCTAGGAAGATTGTCCGCATAATATCTAGTTGTGAAGTTTGACACCTTCTCCAAAACATATGCCTCAGCTATGGATGCTTCAATTTTGCATTTGTTCTGACATTTATTCCGAAGAATCTTTTGGAATCTCTCAATTGAATAGCACCAACGGCTCTGGACCGGACCTCCCATCTGGGCCTCATACGGAAGGTGCAAGATCATATGTTGCATCGGATTGAAAAACTGGGCGGAAAGATCTTTTCTAGCTTGCATAATAATACGGGCGCTAGTGTCTCCATGTGTGCTACCACGGTGTGAGACAACTGTTTAGCACAAAGTTGCCGGAAAAAATTGCTCAATTCAGCTAGAACTCACCAAACATCCTCGGGGACATAGCCACGAATCATGACCGGGAGCAGCCGCTCAATTCATATGTGATAGTCATTACTTTTGAGTCTGTTTATTCACAGAGTAGCTAGATTAACTCCCCTCTTCAGATTAGCTGCATAGCCATATGGAAACATCAAGGTTTGAAACCACTCAAGTACTTCCCTCCTTTGTCCCCTTGTTAGAACAAAATCAGACTTTGGCTTCGTCCAGGATTTACCGCTTCTAGGAGGTATCATGTCAAGCTCAGGTCTATTGCATATAGCCGCTTGATCCACTCGGGCCTTGACGTTATCTTTTGTCTTCTTAGGAATATCCATGATTGTGCTGAAAATGGCCTCGGCAACATTTTTATCGGTGTGCATCACATCAATGTTGTGCGGAAGGAGAAGATCATCGAAATAAGGAAGATTCCATAAACATGGCTTGTGAGTCCATGCATGATGCTCACCATATCCGATAAAACCAGCTCCTTGTGTATTAATTTGCAAAGACTCTAATTGAGCACGAACATCGGCTCCGGTCATTTTAGTTGGTGCTGAGCCTTTAACAGACACACCTTTTGTAAAATTCTTCTTATCCTTCCTGAATGGATGGTTTCGAGGAAGGAATTGTCGGTGCTTGTCAAACGAGGAATATTTTCCACCCTTAGCCAGCCAAATGAACTTTAGAGTCGACCGATAAATCGGGCATGCGAACTTCTCATGCACGCACCAGCCGCAAAATATCGAATATGTTGATATGTCATGCAGAGAGTACATATACCAGACATGCATTCTGAAGTTTGTCTTTGTAGATCGGTCATATGTCAACACACCGTCTTCCCATGCACGGACCAAATCATCCATCAAAGGCTCCATATACACACTCATATTTTTCCCTGGGTATTCAGGCCCTGGAATTATCAAAGACAAGAAAATGTTCTGTCGTTGAAAGATGACGTCAGGAGGAAGGTTGAGGGGAATAACAAACATTGGCCAACAACTGTATGCGGCAGTCGTCATATCATATGGATTGAACCCATATGTTGCTAGAGAAATTCGTACATTACGTGGCTCTAAAGCTTTCTCGGGATGGAGCTGATCAAATTTTTTCCACGCTTCTCCATCTGATGGATGACCTAGCTTGTCTGGGTTGTAACGAAACCCATTTTATGCCATGTCATCTATTTAGCAGATTCCTCGATCATGTATAGTCGTTGGATCCTTGGTACGAAGGGAAGGTACCGAAGGATCTTCACGGGAATTGAGAGTTGTTTCTTCGCACCATCATCGGAGTCTACCTCAAGATACCTAGAGGATTTGCATTTCATGTAGCAGGTTGCACCTGCGTACTCTTTCCTGAATAAAATGCATCCATTGGGACAAGCATGTATTTGCTCATAAGGCATCTTAAGTGCACGGAGGACTTTCTTCGACTCGTACATGCTCTTCGAAATATTGTGACCTTCTGGAAGGAGGCTACCAACAACCTTCAGCATAACATGGAAGCATTCTCGACTAAAGCTAAACTGTGACTTGATGGCCATTAGCCGTGCGATGGCATCCAGTTGAGAAACCTTAGTATGACCGTGAAGAGGTTGCTTTGACGTGGACAACATGTCATAAAACGCTTTTGCCGTTGGCTCCGACACTTCCTCTTCACGTGCTTCGTCAAAATGTGCATCTTCAAAGTCATCTAGCATGAATCCAACCCCTCCCTCATCATCGTCCATGCGATGTCGCAACACCTCGTCTCTAGGACGCTGGGACTCACCATGATACGTCCAACGGGTATAGTTTGGCATAAACCCATATTTGCATAGGTGTTTACCCATGGCATCCTTTGTTTGTCGCCGCTTATTCTCGCACCGACTACATGGACACCAGGTCTTGTCACGTACATTCTGTCTACCAAACGCCGTCTCTAAGAATACTTCAGTGTTCTTGATCCAATCCATGGTCACCTCGGCCTAACTAGGGCGACCCGTGTACATCCACTCACGATGATCCATCTTGTACTAAACTAGGAAACAACACCCGTGTTTAGGGGTTAGTGAGAAACGAGATGCATCTAACAGTCTAATAGGTAAAGATAGGTCCTAATCCCACCAGAGAATGCATAGATTGAGCTCGTTTTCACGCTCAGTTTCGATCCCACCCAAATTTTCGGCAGCACCTCCCCGTTGCTCTCCAAACGCACGTCTGGGCAACATGCCAAGAGGATGTGCGTTCGGAGAACAATGGTGAGGTGCTGCCAAAACCATGAGTCAAATCGGAACGGGGCATGAAAATGAGATCAATCTACGCATCCTCCGGCTATCCAAACGTGGACAATTCAAAACAGTTACGGCCACATATATGCAAAGAAATGCATATTCCAAACCGTAACTCTTCTGAACAGGAGATGTCTAGGTTACGCAACAATAACCAAAAAAAATAAATTTTTGACAGCATCTCCTCTCTAATACATAGCAAATATAGCATGCATAAATAGGACGGCACGATGGCCGTCACCCACATACACACATCACGACGCGATGGCCGACATCCACACACACACACACACACACACACACACACACATATATATATATATATATATCACGGCACGATGGCCGGCATCCACATACACAAGATATTAATCAACATAACCATTAAAACATAAAAAGTATTACAATGATTATATTAAAATTTCTAAAACATGTATATTAGAACAACATGGTATTAACATGGCATTCTTAATAATTAAACATGTGATTAAATATGTGATTAAACATTACATTAAACATGGCATGTGGATGTAGCATCACCACAAAATTTAAACAAATTTCAAACAAAAACATAGTTTTGCCCGATGTAAGTTTTGTATTTATGAGAAGGATGTCATTTATTTGACAGTGACAAACATGAAAAAAAGAGAGAAAACCTAAAAGTTCTAAAACGTTTGATATTAGGAAAAGAGATAAAAAGTCTAAACAACTTGCATTTATTTGAGTAGTTAATTGTTATTCTAGTTCCTTTATTGATCATACAAGACAAGCAAGCAAGACATATATTAAAAACCTAAATTTCGCATGTCAAAAATACCGAAGGAGTTAGGAGGGGCCAGGTCAGAGGGGGTGGCATGGACGGCGGCCGGAGTGCGGGGGCTGGAGGCACCGGGGGTGGAGGGGCCAGCGGCAGGAGGTGGGGGCCGCAGGGGCGGCCGGCGGTGGGGGCGTCGGGGCGTCGGGGCGACTGGCGGCGGCGGTGGAGGCGCGGCCGGCGACGGGGTGCGGGGGAGGCCGGCGGTGGGGGAACAGGCCGCAGGGGGACGGCCGGCACAGCCGGCGGCGAGGTTCGGGGGCGGACGGCGGCGGGGGCGTAGGGGGGCGGCCGGCGGCGAGGGAGCAAGGTGGTGGCGGGCCAGGTGCAGGGGAGCAGGTGGTGGGGTGCGGGGGAGCAGATCTGGGCGCAATAAGTGCGCCCAGATCTACGGGGCCTTTTTAGCCCTATTCCAAGGTTTGCCGAGTGCCAAATTGGGAGGCACTCGGCGAACGCTAATTTTTTTAAAAAAAATTGCCCAGTACCATTAGTGAGGCACTCGGCGAATGTTATTTTTTAAAAAAAAAACTTTTTTGCCGAGTGTCAATAGTGAGGCACTCGGCAAATGTTATTTTTTAAAAAAAATTTGTCGAGTGCTAATAGCTCTGGCACTCGGCAAAGATGATTTATTTGTTCTTTGCCGAGTGCGAGGGCTAAATGCACTCGGCAAAGATTTTTTT
Organism: Zizania palustris; assembly: GCA_019279435.1. Classification (NCBI taxonomy): domain Eukaryota; kingdom Viridiplantae; phylum Streptophyta; class Magnoliopsida; order Poales; family Poaceae; genus Zizania; species Zizania palustris. The sequence goes on along the minus strand of JAAALK010000287.1, from coordinate 21,003,325 downwards.
TCCAAAAAAAGTAAAATAGGAAAAAGACAGTAAAAAATTCCATAATTTGGCATTACATAAGATATACTTAGTTTTCATCCTAGAAATTTTATTAGTTCAAAAAATCAAATTTAAAGCACTTGTGTTTCAAAATTGGGATCTCACAATTAAAACAATTAAAATCCTATAAATAACTTCAATTATCGAAAAATAGCAAATTAGCCCTAAAAAATACCAAATTTTGGCATGGTATAAGAAACATTGGGTTTTAGTAGTACAAAAAGTTTTAAGTTCAAAAAAATTTTACAATATCGACTTGGTCCTAAACCTAACTCATCCATCCCTAATTAAACTAATAAACCTTCTCGAAGATTGTCCAATTTCTTAAGGTCATACATGAAAACTTCATCGAAATATTATGAAATTTTTACCACAATATATATGTATGATATAATAACACCATGTCAAGTATCATATTTTTTACGCTTCAATTTAATTTTCTATAATTAAAAAACCTTGGTGCTCCATGTTGTCGGTTGAGTGTCGTAACTTAGATTTTTTTAATATTTAGTTATATGTAGTGCTAAAAGATTACAAATAGACTCATGAATATAAATAGACTCATGCAGTTCAATTTTGACCTACTTCAAATTAAAACCTAGGAACATGATTAATTATTTAAAAATAGCAAAGTAACTCAGAAAAATAGAAAAATATGAAACTTTACCAAGAATTAACAAATGTTAAATTAAAACTGTAAAAAAATCAATTTCAAAACATGTATAAAATGTCATATGTGCATACACTTATTTGCCGAGTGCTTTTTAAATAACACTCGGCAAAGGAGATTTATTTGCTCTTTGCCGAGTGCCAGGGATAATTGCACTCGGCAAAGATTTTTAAATTTGTTTTCAAAAAAAACTAAAATAGAATAAAGACAGTAAAAAATCTCATAATTTGGCATTATATGATATACACTAATATTGCATCCTAGAAAATTTCTAAGTTCAAATAAACAAATATAAGGCACTTGTAGTTTAAATTTGGGATCTTTTACTTAAAATCATATAAACAACTTTAATTAACCAAAAATAGCAAACTAACTCTAAAAAATGCCAATTTTTGACATGGTATAACATAAATTGAGTTTTAGTAGTACAAAAAGTTTTAAGTTCAAACAAATATTTGAATATCAATTTGCTTCTAAACCTAACTCATTTCATCCCTAAACTGCTAAACCTTCTCGAATATTGTCCAATTTCTAAAGGTCATACATGAAAACTTTGTCGAAACATTATGAATTTTTACCATATTATATATGTATGATATAATGACACCATGTCAAGTGTCATATTTTTTAGCCATCAATTTAATGTTCTATAATTAAAAAACCATTAAGCTCCATGTTGCCGCTCGAGTGTCGTAAATTAGATTTTAAATTTTAAGTTATATTTAGTTGTAAAAGATTACAAATGGAATCATGAACATAAATATGATTTTTCTACAATTTTTGAGTCATTATTTCATGTACATGCAGTTAAAATTTGACCCACTTCGAAGTAAATCCTAGAAACATGACCCGCTCGAGTGTCGTAAATTAGATTTGTGGCACTCGGAAAAGGCTAGGGTTTGACGAGTGTCCGTTAGTGGCACTCGGCAAACGCACCTTTTCACCCCTGCCATCATAATGGCGGCAGAAAAAAAGGGCGGGGGATTTTTTTTGGTTTTTTGTCGAGTGCCTATGGCGTGGCACTCGGCAAACTATGTCTTTGCCGAGTGCAACAAACTTTGCCGAGTGCATTTCATCGGGCACTCGGCAAACTAGAGGTTGCCGAGTGCCGATAGAATGCACTCGGCAAAGATTGTTGCACTCGGCAAACAATCATTTTCCGGTAGTGAATCTTGATGGTTGATGGTGTCTCTAAAGGAGCAGTCGATGTTGGTCTGAATCTTGAGCTCACCATCCATGGCGGCCCTCGTTGGTGCTTCTTCCTCGTTTATTTGGTTGGTTGGTTGCTTTCTTCCTCGTTCCAGTGACAAGAATGACAAGAAGATGACTGGAATCCCTGGGAATTGAGCTGCCAAATGAGGCCTAAAGGATTTAAAAACTCTTCAGATAAAGAGGTGCCTTGGCAGGCTCTACTACCACATTTATACAAGGCATAGGGACCATCGAATGTGTGCATGTAAAGTACTGGATAGTCTCAAGGATGAATGAACATGAAATAGTCTCACTGGATAACAAAGGTAAACTAACTGATGATGAAAATTGTCACAGAGAAGAACATTTGGCATTTCTGCCCTAACGGTGTATAGCATGATTGAACAAAACACATCTTGTGAACTAAGGATTTATTTGTTTTAGCTTAGAATTATAATAATCTACCTTATTTTCTACATGCTGAAACAAATAGACAAGCTTATTAAATTATTGTGTTAGCTTACTACAATCCAAAGACAAATTGCAATAATCTAATTAGTAGAGCTTGTCTTCTTGGGGCGTAGGCAATAGGTGTGATTGGGTTGCTGCCGACAGCTAGGGCGGCGGCGGCGTGTGGGCGTCATGATGGTGCAGCAGTGCGCGTGGAGAAAGGGGTGGCGCGGCTAGGGAGAAACCCTGAGCAATAAATGTGCTGCTAGGCTTGCTTCATTCCATAATCCTTATGGGGTATCTATAATCCTAATATAATCTAATCTTATTTCTATCTTCAATACAGAATAACTAGTTTAAAGGAAATAAATCATAGCCCCTCTATGTGGGCCTCTCGATGGACATGCGCCTCTCATAATAGAGGCATGTCCTAACATCTCTCCCTGCCTCTTCAAACAGCTCGTCCTTGAGCTGAACGTTGGGGTAGGTGTAGCTTCTCCCACGTGGCGTCGATGGCAGGCATCCCTTGCCACTGCATAAGCACATGTCACACGTACCGTCAAAGTTGAGCGTGCAATACACGTGCAGGTGAAGGCAGGAGGCAGACGTCCAATGTGGGAGGTAGTGATTGTGGTGTTGTTTGAGGGTTGTCACACTAGGGTTTCAACAATCCTACGTGGAATACGTCGTGAAGGAGGGCGCCCTCTGGCAACTAAAGCCGATAGGCAACCTGGCCGATGCGTTCCAAGACCTAGAATTGTCTTGTGTAGTGCGGACCAAGCTTTCCTTTTGCCCAGAGCTCAAGTGATTGGGTTGTTCGGTGGAGGAGGCGCAACCAAACCCAATCACCCTTCTCAAACTCCAAGTCGTAGTAATGAACATTGTAGTAGCGCTTGGAGAGCTGCTAGGCTCGAAGAAGACGCTCTCGAACCTCTACCAGAAAGTCGTTGTGTGCGCGCAGGAGCTCATCCACTATCTCTGTGTGTGTGGTACCCTCCTTGTGCGGCAGTAGAGGTGGTGGCGACTAGTCGTAGACCACCTAGAATGGAGTTGCGTGTAGGGCAGTATAGAATGATGTGTTGTTGCAATACTCTACCCACGATCTCTTGTGGCACAACACAATTACATGGCAATCACCTTGTTGACGACCTCAGACTAGCCATCCGTCTGTGGGTGAAATGCAATGCTCATGCAGAGGGATACACCTACCATTTTAAATAGGTCACGCCACACATTGCTCGTGAAAACTAGGTCCTTGTCGCTAGCGATGGAGGAGGGGAATCCATGCAGCCAAACCACCCCAAAAAAATGCTCTAGCAATTGATGTTGCGGAATAGGGGTGACTGAGGGTGATGAAGTGCACATATTTGGAGGAGCGGTCAACGATGGTCAACGATGGTTAGGATCATAGACTTCCCATGTACCTTTGGGAGGCCCTACTTGAGATGGTACATCTAGGGGGTGCAACAGGCTCGCTAGCTATAATGTCTCCATCTTGTTGCGCTGACATGTGTGGCATGTGCGCACCAGATCACGCACCATGGCGCGGTCGCCCGAGATGAAGAAGTCACCCCGAAGTCGTTGCAAATTCTTTTGTGTGCTCTCATGTCCTGGTGAATGCGCTAGGGAGAGGACACGATGGTGCAAGTCCTGTTGCACTAGTACGAAGATGTGCGAGCCGTGTAGGAGTCCCTCAGACGAGCGCCACGGCTCCTCCAATTCACCCTCCTGGAGTTACCCGAGGAGGTCACGAGCTGCCTCATTTGACAAGGTGGCCTCCAAAATCTCATTTAGCGGCTCAAATGAGGGCCCCGAGATTACATGTAGTTCTGCTGTGTTGGAGTCACGGCGGGAGAGGGTGTCTGCCACCATGTTCAAGCGACCTAGACGATATTGCACCATGAAGTCAAAGCCAAATAGCTTGCTGATCCACTGATGATGTGGTACGATCGACAAGCGCTGATCGAGGAGGAACTTGAGGGTATAGTGGCTGGTGCGAACGAGGAAGCGTAGGCCCCACAGGTACGGCCTCCAAATCTCCAATGTCGAACCACCTACATGAGGCTGATCAGCTCACGCTCATAGGCTGTCAACTTAAGGTTGCGTGCAGCAAATGGTCGGGTAAAGAAGGCGATCGGCCCAACGTCCTAGTGGAGGACGGCATCGAACCTTGCGCCAAGGCATCATAATCGACGATGAAGGGCATGTCGAAGATCGTCATCTAAGGACCGGTCCAGTAAAGAGGGCACGATGTAGTGCCTAGAGTGTCGTAGCCGCCTCCTTGGACCATGTGAATGAGTCCTTCATTAAGAGCCATGTGAGGAGTGCATCGATGGTGCCGAAGTTGCGGCTGAACTTTCGGTAGTTGCCGGCGAGGCCTAGGAAGCCACGTAGACCTCAAGATGAGCAGGGTACCAGCCATGTGGTGATGGCGTCCACCTTATTGTTGTCCATCACGATGTCATTGACGGTGATGACGTGATCGAGGTAGGTAACTGATAGTACTCCAAAGGATCACTCCAATCGCTTGAGATGGAGGTTGTGTTCCCGAAGTGCGTCGAGGATGAGGCGTACATGCTGCAAATGTTTGACCCACGACGAGATGTAAATCAAAATATTGTCAAAGAACACTAGGACGAACCTATGTAAGAAATCGCGAAGCACATCATTCATCTAGGCATAAAATGTGATCGGTGCATTCGAGAGGTCGAATGGCATGACGAGGAACTCAAAGTGGTCGTGATGAGTCTAAAATGTCATCTTCTCTATGTCCACTTGGTGCATTTGCAACTGGTAGTACCTTGAGCAGAGGTCGAACTCGGTGAAGAATCTCACACCATGGAGCTCGTCGACCACTGGGATCAAGAACTTGTCTTTAGGCATCTTATCGTTGAGGGCATGGTAGTCGATGCATAACCACTAGGAGTTGTCGGCCTTCCGCACCAGGAGAACCGACATGAAAAACAGCAATGTGCTTGGTCGAATAATCCATTGGGCGAGCCTGGCTACGCATTGTCGCTTGAGCTCATCCTTTTAGAGCTGCAGGTAGTGATATGGTCAGACGACCACTAGTGCTATCCCTGGCAATAGATGGATGCGATGGTCGTAGGCCCGAGCTAGGGGCAGACCGCGGGGCTCCACGAACACTGCCTCATACTGATGTAGCAGGCAATCTAGCAAGGGATGGTCGGGTGTCGCGACCACCATATGAATTGTGAACTCCTGATTGTCGATGTGGGGCGATCCTAAGCCCTTCCATTGCATCTTTCTAGATCCCTACCCGAACTTCATGGATAGATTCTCGAAGTCCCAAAGGATGGGCCCGAGAGTGCGTAGGAACTCAATGCCAAGGATGACATCGAATCCCCTGAGATCAATGCTGAGACAGTTGATGACAAAATCTTCATGGTTGATGTTAAGGGCGAAGCCATGTGCTACTCATTTGCAAGACAAAATCATCTTTTGCCATGGCGACACGAATAGTAGGATGTGCGGCCATGGGTAGCTGCAGCTGGTGAAGAACTCTTGTATTGATAAAATTATGAGTGGAGCCTGAGTCGAGGAGGGCGAGGAGGTGATGGTTGTAGATGTCGATGTAGAGATGAATTGTGTTCTCTATACAGATGCTTGCGATGGCATGTACGTACACCACTAGTTGATCGGTGTTATCATCGACTGTCATGTCAATAGTACCTTCCATGGTGCCCTCATCATCGAAGTCGGAGACCTCGATGTAGAACAACCGCTGGCACTTATGGTCGCGGATGTAGGGCTCATCGCAGTTGTATCAGAGTCCTTCGTGACGATGTTCTGCCAGCTCTGTTGGAGACAGTCGACGAAAGGCTTACGTCGAGGCCAGCAGTGCTGGAACTTGCAGGACTGGTGGCAACACGGTCGTTGGCCCATGCGTCGATTGGACAAGAGCGGTCAACCAGGGAGGTGTCGGTGTTGGCCGCTACGGTGTCCGAGTGATACACTACCCTAGCGATAGAAGAGTGGCCTCGGCTAGACGTTCATATGTGTGCACCAAGTGCATCGCTGTTTAAAGATCATGTGGTTCTTGAAGCTTTACGTCGATGAGAATCTGGTCAAGAAGCCCGACCATGAACAGTTCCACCTTCTACATCGGGACAAGTTATGGATGTGGTAGAGGAGTGTGTTGATGTGGACGATCGGCCTAAAATGCGGGTGACACAGCTCCTTAAATCTCTCCCAGCTAGGCATACCCTCATCTTGCTCCAAGGCGTAGTACCAGGTGTGGGCAGCGCCCACCAGATGGTACAATACGAGCCACGCATGATTTGAGCCTATATATGAGTTTGTTGTCCTCGAAAGAACTGCTCACATCGATTCAGCCAATTGAGGAGGTCTTCAGATCCGTCGAACGTGGCAAAGTCGAGCTTGTAGAAGCAAGGAACTCCGACAATCAGCCCAGTGTCGAGTGTGGTGTGGTCCCTAGTACGGGATCAGTGCACCCATGCCATGTAGGATCGGTCATGTCATGCTACTGAAGACGAGAGCACTGTTGTAGACATCATGTTGAGGAGCGTTTGTTCAGGGTGTGGCCACGCCACCACCCATGGAGAAGCCTATTGAAGAAAGTCCCACTGATGGAATTAGTGAGGGGGAGTGGGGGAACTGAATCTGGTGGATTGGTATGGGTGGTGGTACTGTGGTGGGGATGGCGCTTGGTAGGAATGACGCAATCAGTGCCGAACCTTGGCAAGTTGTAGGGGGGTCGGGCATCCATAGCTACTAGCAATTCTATCATTATTTTAACAAAAGAATTAGTCAACGAAATCGACGAAGCAGTTTTCATCGGTTGGTGTGGATCTCCATCGTCAAAGCCTAACATAATACTAGATCAATAAAGCTTGTCCTCATAGGGCATAGGTGATAGGGGTGATTGGGTTACTACCGACAACTAGGGCACCGCATGGCATGTGGGCATAGTGATGACGCAGTACGCGTGAAGAAGGGGGCGATGGCTAGGGAGAAACTTAGGTGACAAGTATGTTGCTAGTGTTGAGATATTTAATCTCACGAAGGACGTTTTCCCATGCGGGAAACCATGCGCGTGCAGGCGACGTGACTGCCGCGTCAGGCGACCTGACGGCGCGCCAAGCGATGCGCCGGTTGCAGCAGAACTTGCTTTTCTCAGGAAACGTGCCAATGGATCCAACATGCAGACACCACTTTTCCAACAGGCGTCTACTCATGAACCAACACTATTGTTCCTCTTGTATATATATGTATGTACCATGTACTGTAAAGATCAATAAAAAAGATAATCTTTCACTGTCATCTCTGTATCCCGTTTTTCTTCTAACACGTTATCAGCATGATAGCCTCTGCCATTTTTTCAGCGAAAGGTACAAAACTGTAGCAATTTTTCATTTTTTTTCACTCGATGGCTTCCTCCTCCACTTGTTGGGGTACTCCGGTCGGCCATGCCACCGCGTCGTTCTGGCGCGCTCGCATCACCGCCCCGGCTGCGCCGGCCTGGCGCCCGCGCCTCAACACCGGCTTGGCGTGGCCGCCCCTCCGCGCCGGGATGGCGCGCGCACGCCGCCCCGGCCTAGAGTGCTCGCGCCGCCTCGGCCAGGCGTGTAACAGCCCCAAAATTAAAAGGAAATAAAATAAAGGAAATATAATATTCAATGAATTTCTGAATTTTGTTATTAATGAAAATTCTAAAAGAGCCCTATTAAAGCCAAACAGAGACAAATATTCAAAATTTGGACTTGAAAATTTTATGGGATAAACTAGAGGCCAAGAAATAATTTTGAGAATTTTTACAAAATTTTTCCAACAGATCTTCAAGATTTAAGCAAATATTTGAATTTCTGGAATTATTTTAATTGAAAAATGAATTTTAAACCTTATTGGGCCGCCTCCCTCCTTTCTCCTCGGCCCGGCCCAGCCTTTCCGCCTCAGCCGCTGACAGGCGGGGCCGCCCTGTCAGCACCGCCGTCCCCTCTCTCCGCGCGCGCCACGCCCCCATAGGCCCACACATCAGTCCCCGCCACGCGCCCCCTCTCTCGCTGTCGAGTAGGGCCCACTTGTCGGCGCCGAAGCCCCCTCACTCCCGCGCCTCGACCGGCCCCACCTGACAGCCACCGACGCCACCCCTTCTTCCGCGGACCACTTGGACCCACCGGTCGGCGCGGTTGTTTCTCGTTCGGTCTATGACAGGTGGAGCCCACCTATCATATCCTTCTTCTCCGAAGGAAGGGGGCGATCCCCTTCCATGCCGGCGCCCCCTCCCTTCCATTTTCGCCGTCGACCGCCCGGATCCGCATGATTGAGCCTCGGATCTCCTTCCCTGAACACCGGTGATCCATTTCCCCCCTTAGCCACGCGATTTCGCCCTTTTGGAAGCCAATCCGAGAAGCATGGGAGCTCGCCGGAATAATTGGGGAATTCCCCTCGGTTTCCCACGATAAGCCTTCCATTCACGCCGTCGGTAAGTCCTTTAAATACCCCTGCACCCACCGCATCTCACCCACACCTAAACTATCCTAACCTTCGCCTACCCGAGCGCCGCCACGATTTTCTTCCGGTTTTCTCTGTTTTCTCTCCGTCAAGCCCTCGCCGGTGACTCAAGCCACCGTCGTCCTCGCCGTCGCCTCCGCCGGGACCGTCGTCGCGCCCTCTGCCTCGGCATCCCCTCCGCTGGGCCGGATCACCGCCGGATCTCGCCGCCGCCGTCGATCCCGAAGAGAACCACTGCCCTCTCCTCGACGCCGGCCACCGCCACGGCTCCATCATCATCGCCACCGGTATGCCGGGAACCTCCTTGAGCCCCTATTTCCATTTTTGGCCTTGGCCGCATCATGGGACCTCGCTGTCGCCGGGGATCCACCGTCGTTGCTTCGCCAGAGCCGGAGAAGAAGGGGTAACTAACCCCCTTCTCAGCATGCCGTGCCGGATCCCTCGTGGACCGCACGATTTTAATCTTAAGGCCCGGATTGAATCCTCGTGGGATTTAATCCTGGACCTTGATCTAAACCAAACCGGTACCATTAAATCGGAGCCGTCGATCACTATTTAAAAATCTAGATTTAATCTTGTGCGTCCATGCGTACCGGTTAGGTTTCTTTTAATCCCAGTCGTCCACTGTAACTTAAGTGACCCGCTGCGCTGGAAATCGTTGGATCTGGATCCAACGGTCCAGATCCGATCGGCCCACGCGCACAGTGCGCGGGTCCATGGTGGACCTGGCTCACCGTGGACCGACGCAGGTTTTCTGGTTTAAATTAAAATTCAGAAAATAGTTTGAACTTCAAAAATTCATATCTTGCTCAAATTAACTCCAAATTTCACCATTTTAATTTTGGAAGATTTGTCTTTTTATCCTCTACACTTTTATGCAATAAAAACAATATGTTTATTTGGCACATAATAATCTTATTAAATAATAAAGAAAAGTCCCCTTTAGGAATTAATTAATATTTCAATTAAATAATTCAGATAAACCCTTAAAAATTTATAAAGTAATTTCAGAAGACATAATGGCTCTATTTCACTGTTTGTAATACAATAAAAATTGAATATTCATTTTGCCCACTTTATTCTATTAAATAATATTGCAAAAGCCCTTTTAGGACATTTAATTAATTCATTTAATGAAAAGTCAACACTTTATGAAAATATCCTAAAAACTTATATAACTTCAGAAGACATAATAACTTAATTTCACTCTTTTTACTACAATAAAACATTAAGGTTAATTGTATACCTTTTTGCTTCATCTCTAAAAAGGGGAAATAAAAACCCCTAGGAAAAATAATTACATCAATTCAGAAATCTCATTAGAAATCAATCTTAAATATTTAAGTAACAATTCCCTAAAATTTAAGACTTTATCTCCTTTACTTAAATCCAACAAAAACATGTATGTTGATATGGTTTATTTGTTTTGGATTGTTTATTGAATGTTTTATTTACTTTTCCGTATCGAGAAGACTACGTTGCCATCAAAGAGCCGGAATATTTTCCCGAGGTTCCACCTTCACCATTCGCGGATCAAGCCAAGTCATCGACCACCTCTGTGGAAACAGTTGATCATATTTGAGCCCATGTTTTAATAAAATATCGCTATAACTCATAGGTTAATATTGCATTAGTCAAATATCAAAGCCTTACACTTATATTTATTAGATCCCCGTCCTGGTGTGCAAACCCAAGCCATGCTTATTGAGCCTTAACTCCTTGTCACTCTACTATAACAATATTAGCTAGTGCCCAATGTACCGGCACAACTGCTCTAGGATATAAAGAATGAGTCGTAGATAGATGGATTCTGGTATATGAAATACCCCATTATTCTTGTCTCTGGACTCTGTTGGAGTTGGCTAGGTTATAAGTATTGTGGGTTCCGGGTGCAAGCTCGGGCATTGGTTTGTCGCACCCGGGGCACTATAAGGACCGGTCTGCGGGATCTGTTGCAAAGCACTTCCGTACCAACCACAAGTCTAATGGGTAAGTCCTAACTGGAAGTATGGAATACTCCGGCTCGATGCACCATAGAGGAGGGGGCAAGGGGCTAGCCTGCGGGCGACTTGTACCGACGAGGCTCAAGGGGGGGTATGGTGGGGCTCCGATGCGTCGGGACACCATATGAAACCCATAAGAGGGTGCTGTTGAGTCGGGGAGGACTATATGGAAGGTTTTGGCACGAGTTCCCGTGAAATGGGTCATCTCGTTACACTTCGGTGTAGGTGATGAGTGCGTGCCTTGTGGGTACAGTGGTACATCTCTGATCAGAGTAATTTAATCTTTTCGAAAAGCCGAGCCCACGGTCAAGGGTGGGTTGTGTGACTACTCGTAGTTAGTTTACAACTGTTTGAATGATTGAGTTATTCATGGCATGTAAGGACTGTTGTGCGAGGAGGTAAAACGTACTCCTCGAGTTAGAAGATGATGATGCATACACATGTTTACTTTTCAGTACTAATAAATTGATCACACTTAATGCTTTACAATTATGCTGCTTCCGCAAAACTAGCCACTTTCTCTCTTGTTATTTCCTTGCATTATATTTGCATTCGGTGGCTTGCTGAGTACATCTGTACTCACCCCGTTGACTTACACCATCAGAGCCCGTCTACTACGAGGAGGATGAAGGTCTGGAGTAGCGACCCAGTCAAGGCGAGACTGGAAGGAGGCGTTCATCTAGGACCCTTATTTTATTAGTTTCTCTTCACCTTTATTCACTTTTGTATTAATGCGGTCTACGAACCGTGAATGATTGCCCGTATTGTACGAGGTCGCATGATGAACGTCTTGTTTTATTGATTTTCTATGGAATTTCAATAAAGTCCTGATTTATTAAATCGGGGCGCGATAAGATGGTATCAGAGCCGACTTGACCGTAGGAAGCCAAACAGACCTGACCCTAGGACTTATATTAACCATATTTTTTTTACAAACTACTTATCTTCTCATCTTCTGAAGTTTCACAAAAATTTCTCTCTTTTGTAGATGCTGGTCCATACCATGAGCGGGACTCTTCGTGATGAGGCCGGATTCATCCGCGAGCTTCGCGTGCTCGTCGACTTCTTGGGGTTTCCCCATGAGCCCGCGTTCCACGGGATCTTTCCCGATGCGAGCGAGAGCTACTGCGAGGTCACAGTTGTTATCCGCCCCTCCTCCACATAGCCACCCTTCTACACCCATGGAGTCGGAGGACCTTCCTTCGTGGTGGCCAGCCAGCGAGCCGCTCTTCAGTCCCTCGCCGAGCTTCGACTGGTCTACGACTGCCACCTCCGCGACACCGTCTACCGCTTCATGCCCATGCGTACACCCGGGAGTCACCGCAGTATCTACATCAGCTCCCTCCCTCAGAACAACTCCGCCATCGCCCGCACCATGATACTTTTGGAGGCCATGGACAACCTCCACATGGAGGCCGTCCTCGACGCAGATAGTCAGCACGACACCATCGACTTCTACCGCCACACTTCGGAGAACCTGACCCGTGAGAATGCAGAGCTCCGTCGATAGCTTCAACAAAACCCTCAGTTGACCCTCGAGGTGGAGGAATTGAGGCGTCAGAACGAGCTCCTACGCCAGGGCGCCATGATCAATACCCAGCTCCGCCAGCAGCTCAAAGACTTGAAGAAGGATCTTGAGGAGATCGCACATCTTCCGCCTCGCAAGAAGAAACCCCTTCGGATCCCCACCGTGAGGCCCAAGAGGATCTCCCGCAGTGCCCCACCCGCCGGACCATCCAACTCCTCGACCCCAACCATCTCCGTCGAGCCCATGGTCGAGTCGTCCCCTGAGCTACCGTAGACGTAGTTTCACGATTGATTGTTTTCTTTTTCTTGTTTGTATTGCCACTCATGTCAAATATAAGACATGAGTGAAGAAATTAAATAAAAGAAAATAAATGTAATCGCAAGAACGATACATTTTGAAATAAAGCTTAAAATCACATCCCTCTTCCTTCTATACCTATTAGGTCATAATCCCAATCTAAAGGAGAAAATATACCTCTAGTTTCGACTCCACGTAATTCGCTCGTCGTCGTTCTGCAAGATCCACTCCAATCATGAAGCCAAGACACGTTGTCAAGAAAGCCCTAACTTAGCCAAACCCAATCTATGAAGATGTAGACTCAAAGCCTCTATCATAAAGAAGTGATTCGTAGCTAAAGCATATCCATGGCTTTCTATTTCTAGCCTTTCCGAATCTCGGGACGAGATTCTTGTTAAGGAGGTTACGATTGTAACGCCTTGATTTATTCAGGCGTTAAAAATAAAATAAAGTAATTAATAAATGAATTGCAAGAAAAGGATTCAGTATAAATCAAGAAAGAGGAAAGCTAAAATACAAGCCTGAAAATTTCAATAAGCATTAAAATGCGTTCCAAAAATTTTCTGGAATTTCTGGGTACCAAGGAATTCAATAAGATATAATCAACATCATTTCATCTTAAACCTCTAACACTAATTAATAAAATATATTACAATGAATGTTGAGTGAATAAAATACATGATAAATCATTTATATCAAAAATAATATAAGGCATGAGTGTGAAAGTTAATAAGGGACTAAAATAAAATATATAAGCATCTAGGTCAAATTATTCATCCTAGGCAATAAAATCAGTAACAATTTCCCCTTAACTATTGGCACATTCTTTTTGAACCCTTCAACTTCAGGATGGCCAATGACCAAGGATCAGAAGCTCCACACGATGGAAACATCTCAGGCAATCTGCCTCAGTGGGGTGCAGCTGGACATCAGCAGACCCCTGTTGTCTATCATCCCACACTTGCGGAGATGATGGCAAAACAGAACCAACTGATCGCCACGCTGCTTACCAAGATGCAACAACAACAAAAGCAGATGCAAGAGCAGCAGGCACAGTTATTCTGTCTCCAACAACACTAACACGAGCTCTCCCTTCAGCTAATCTACGGGAACTTCGCCAACCTTCAAAGATTGGTGAACGAAGCAATTTTGCCAGGAACCAGAGCAATTCCATCTCAAGCCCCAACCCCTGGCATCCTACCCCAAGCACCACCAGCCAGAAGAACTCCGGCACAAGCTACCGGATACAAGAGGGACAGGAACGGCAAGCCAATTGTGTGCTTCAACTGTCGCCACGAAGGCCACTACGCCAACAAGTGCTCCTACCCCAAGCGGGCGCCATCCTCCATTCCAAACCCAGAGGGACATACCCTAGTTCACCACAAAGAGAACCCAGATACAACCGAAGACACTCTCAATTTGATCTCAACCAACCCAGATCCGGAGATCACTTTGCCTATTTCTGATGTAACACCATCTCCTAATCCGGAGCACCAGTAGAACTCAGTCCCTTAGTTTTCCCGAGGTTCGCTTTGAATCTCGAGGACGAGATTCTCTGTAAGGGGGATAGGATTGTAACAGCCCCAAAATTAAAAGGAAATAAAATAAAGGAAATATAATATTCAATGAATTTCTGAATTTTGTTATTAATGAAAATTCTAAAAGAGCCCTATTAAAGCCAAACAGAGACAAATATTCAAAATTTGGACTTGAAAATTTTATGGGATAAACTAGAGGCCAAGAAATAATTTTGAGAATTTTTACAAAATTTTTCCAACAGATCTTCAAGATTTAAGCAAATATTTGAATTTCTGGAATTATTTTAATTGAAAAATGGATTTTAAACCTTATTGGGCCGCCTCCCTCCTTTCTCCTCGGCCCGGCCCAGCCTTTCCGCCTCAGCCGCTGACAGGTGGGGCCGCCCTGTCAGCACCGTCGTCCCCTCTCTCCGCGCGCGCCACGCCCCCACAGGCCCACACGTCAGTCCCCGCCACGTGTCGCCTCTCTCGCTGTCGAGTAGGGCCCACTTGTCGGCACCGAAGCCCCCTCACTCCCGCGCCTCGACCGGCCCCACCTGACAGCCACTGACGCCACCTCTTCTTCCGCTGACCACTTGGACCCACTGGTCGGCGCGGTTGTTTCTCGTTCGGTCTATGACAGGTGGAGCCCACCTGTCATATCCTTCTTCTCCGAAGGAAGGGGGCGATCCCCTTCCATGCCGGCGCCCCCTCCCTTCCATTTTCGCCGTCGACCGCCCGGATCCGCATGATTGAGCCTCGGATCTCCTTTCCTGAACACCGGTGATCCATTTCCCCCCTTAGTCACGCGATTTCGCCCTTTTGGAAGCCAATCCGAGAAGCATGGGAGCTCGCCGGAATAATTGGGGAATTCCCCTCGGTTTCCCACGATAAGCCTTCCATTCACGCCGTCGGTAAGTCCTTTAAATACCCCTGCACCCACCGCATCTCACCCACACCTAAACTATCCTAACCTTCGCCTACCCGAGCGCCGCCACGATTTTCTTCCGGTTTTCTCTGTTTTCTCTCCGTCAATCCCTCGTCGGTGACTCAAGCCACCGTCGGC
Source organism: Zizania palustris (assembly GCA_019279435.1). Taxonomy (NCBI): domain Eukaryota; kingdom Viridiplantae; phylum Streptophyta; class Magnoliopsida; order Poales; family Poaceae; genus Zizania; species Zizania palustris. The sequence continues at coordinate 20,988,069 of JAAALK010000287.1, read as the reverse complement.
CTCGCCGTCGCCTCCGCCGGGACCGTCGTCGCGCCCTCTGCCTCGGCATCGCCTCCGCTGGGCCGGATCACCGCCGGATCTCGCCGCCGCCGTCGATCCCGAAGAGAACCGCCGCCCTCTCCTCGACGCCGGCCACCGCCACGGCTCCATCATCATCGCCACCGATATGCCGGGAACCTCCTTGAGCCCCTATTTCCATTTTTGGCCTTGGCCGCATCATGGGACCTCGCTGTCGCCGGGGATCCACCGTCGTTGCTTCGCCGGAGCTGGAGAAGAAGGGGTAACTAACCCCCTTCTCAGCGTGCCGTGCCGGATCCCTCGTGGACCGCACGATTTTGATCTGAAGGCCCGGATTGAATCCTCGTGGGATTTAATCTTGGCCCTTGATCTAAACCAAACTGGTACCATTAAATCGGAGCCGTCTATCACTATTTAAAAATCCAGATTTAATCTTGTGCGTCCATGCGTACCGGTTAGGTTTCTTTTAATCCCAGTCGTCCGCTGTAACTTAAGTGACCCGCTGCGCTGGAAATCATTGGATCTGGATCCAACGGTCCAGATCCGATCGGCCCACGCGCACAGTGCGCGGGTCCATGGTGGACCTGGCTCACCGTGGACCGACGCAGGTTTTCTGGTTTAAATTAAAATTCAGAAAATAGTTTGAACTTCAAAAATTCATATCTTGCTCAAATTAACTCCAAATTTCACCATTTTAATTTTGGAAGATTTGTCTTTTTATCCTCTACACTTTTATGCAATAAAAACAATATGTTTATTTGGCACATAATAATCTTATTAAATAATAAAGAAAAGTCCCCTTTAGGAATTAATTAATATTTCAATTAAATAATTCAGATAAACCCTTAAAAATTTATAAAGTAATTTCAGAAGACATAATGGCTCTATTTCACTGTTTGTAATACAATAAAAATTGAATATTCATTTTGCCCACTTTATTCTATTAAATAATATTGCAAAAGCCCTTTTAGGACATTTAATTAATTCATTTAATGAAAAGTCAACACTTTATGAAAATATCCTAAAAACTTATATAACTTCAGAAGACATAATAACTTAATTTCACTCTTTTTACTACAATAAAACATTAAGGTTAATTGTATACCTTTTTGCTTCATCTCTAAAAAGGGGAAATAAAAACCCCTAGGAAAAATAATTACATCAATTCAGAAATCTCATTAGAAATCAATCTTAAATATTTAAGTAACAATTCCCTAAAATTTAAGACTTTATCTCCTTTACTTAAATCCAACAAAAACATGTATGTTGATATGGTTTATTTGTTTTGGATTGTTTATTGAATGTTTTATTTACTTTTCCGTCGAGCCCATGGTCGAGTCGTCCCCTGAGCTACCGTAGACGTAGTTTCACGATTGATTGTTTTCTTTTTCTTGTTTGTATTGCCACTCATGTCAAATATAAGACATGAGTGAAGAAATTAAATAAAAGAAAATAAATGTAATCGCAAGAACGATACATTTTGAAATAAAGCTTAAAATCACATCCCTCTTCCTTCTATACCTATTAGGTCATAATCCCAATCTAAAGGAGAAAATATACCTCTAGTTTCGACTCCACGTAATTCGCTCGTCGTCGTTCTGCAAGATCCACTCCAATCATGAAGCCAAGACACGTTGTCAAGAAAGCCCTAACTTAGCCAAACCCAATCTATGAAGATGTAGACTCAAAGCCTCTATCATAAAGAAGTGATTCGTAGCTAAAGCATATCCATGGCTTTCTATTTCTAGCCTTTCCGAATCTCGGGACGAGATTCTTGTTAAGGAGGTTACGATTGTAACGCCTTGATTTTATTCAGGCGTTAAAAATAAAATAAAGTAATTAATAAATGAATTGCAAGAAAAGGATTCAGTATAAATCAAGAAAGAGGAAAGCTAAAATACAAGCCTGAAAATTTCAATAAGCATTAAAATGCGTTCCAAAAATTTTCTGGAATTTCTGGGTACCAAGGAATTCAATAAGATATAATCAACATCATTTCATCTTAAACCTCTAACACTAATTAATAAAATATATTACAATGAATGTTGAGTGAATAAAATACATGATAAATCATTTATATCAAAAATAATATAAGGCATGAGTGTGAAAGTTAATAAGGGACTAAAATAAAATATATAAGCATCTAGGTCAAATTATTCATCCTAGGCAATAAAATCAGTAACAATTTCCCCTTAACTATTGGCACATTCTTTTTGAACCCTTCAACTTCAGGATGGCCAATGACCAAGGATCAGAAGCTCCACACGATGGAAACATCTCAGGCAATCTGCCTCAGTGGGGTGCAGCTGGACATCAGCAGACCCCTGTTGTCTATCATCCCACACTTGCGGAGATGATGGCAAAACAGAACCAACTGATCGCCACGCTGCTTACCCAGATGCAACAACAACAAAAGCAGATGCAAGAGCAGCAGGCACAGTTATTCTGTCTCCAACAACACTAACACGAGCTCTCCCTTCAGCTAATCTACGGGAACTTCGCCAACCTTCAAAGATTGGTGAACGAAGCAATTTTGCCAGGAACCAGAGCAATTCCATCTCAAGCCCCAACCCCTGGCATCCTACCCCAAGCACCACCAGCCAGAAGAACTCCGGCACAAGCTACCGGATACAAGAGGGACAGGAACGGCAAGCCAATTGTGTGCTTCAACTGTCGCCACGAAGGCCACTACGCCAACAAGTGCTCCTACCCCAAGCGGGCGCCATCCTCCATTCCAAACCCAGAGGGACATACCCTAGTTCACCACAAAGAGAACCCAGATACAACCGAAGACACTCTCAATTTGATCTCAACCAACCCAGATCCGGAGATCACTTTGCCTATTTCTGATGTAACACCATCTCCTAATCCGGAGCACCAGTAGAACTCAGTCCCTTAGTTTTCCCGAGGTTCGCTTTGAATCTCGAGGACGAGATTCTCTGTAAGGGGGATAGGATTGTAACAGCCCCAAAATTAAAAGGAAATAAAATAAAGGAAATATAATATTCAATGAATTTCTGAATTTTGTTATTAATGAAAATTCTAAAAGAGCCCTATTAAAGCCAAACAGAGACAAATATTCAAAATTTGGACTTGAAAATTTTATGGGATAAACTAGAGGCCAAGAAATAATTTTGAGAATTTTTACAAAATTTTTCCAACAGATCTTCAAGATTTAAGCAAATATTTGAATTTCTGGAATTATTTTAATTGAAAAATGGATTTTAAACCTTATTGGGCCGCCTCCCTCCTTTCTCCTCGGCCCGGCCCAGCCTTTCCGCCTCAGCCGCTGACAGGTGGGGCCGCCCTGTCAGCACCGTCGTCCCCTCTCTCCGCGCGCGCCACGCCCCCACAGGCCCACACGTCAGTCCCCGCCACGTGTCGCCTCTCTCGCTGTCGAGTAGGGCCCACTTGTCGGCACCGAAGCCCCCTCACTCCCGCGCCTCGACCGGCCCCACCTGACAGCCACTGACGCCACCTCTTCTTCCGCTGACCACTTGGACCCACTGGTCGGCGCGGTTGTTTCTCGTTCGGTCTATGACAGGTGGAGCCCACCTGTCATATCCTTCTTCTCCGAAGGAAGGGGGCGATCCCCTTCCATGCCGGCGCCCCCTCCCTTCCATTTTCGCCGTCGACCGCCCGGATCCGCATGATTGAGCCTCGGATCTCCTTTCCTGAACACCGGTGATCCATTTCCCCCCTTAGTCACGCGATTTCGCCCTTTTGGAAGCCAATCCGAGAAGCATGGGAGCTCGCCGGAATAATTGGGGAATTCCCCTCGGTTTCCCACGATAAGCCTTCCATTCACGCCGTCGGTAAGTCCTTTAAATACCCCTGCACCCACCGCATCTCACCCACACCTAAACTATCCTAACCTTCGCCTACCCGAGCGCCGCCACGATTTCTTCCGGTTTTCTCTGTTTTCTCTCCGTCAATCCCTCGTCGGTGACTCAAGCCACCGTCGGCCTCGCCGTCGCCTCCGCCGGGACCGTCGTCGCGCCCTCTGCCTCGGCATCGCCTCCGCTGGGCCGGATCACCGCCGGATCTCGCCGCCGCCGTCGATCCCGAAGAGAACCGCCGCCCTCTCCTCGACGCCGGCCACCGCCACGGCTCCATCATCATCGCCACCGATATGCCGGGAACCTCCTTGAGCCCCTATTTCCATTTTTGGCCTTGGCCGCATCATGGGACCTCGCTGTCGCCGGGGATCCACCGTCGTTGCTTCGCCGGAGCTGGAGAAGAAGGGGTAACTAACCCCCTTCTCAGCGTGCCGTGCCGGATCCCTCGTGGACCGCACGATTTTGATCTGAAGGCCCGGATTGAATCCTCGTGGGATTTAATCTTGGCCCTTGATCTAAACCAAACTGGTACCATTAAATCGGAGCCGTCTATCACTATTTAAAAATCCAGATTTAATCTTGTGCGTCCATGCGTACCGGTTAGGTTTCTTTTAATCCCAGTCGTCCGCTGTAACTTAAGTGACCCGCTGCGCTGGAAATCATTGGATCTGGATCCAACGGTCCAGATCCGATCGGCCCACGCGCACAGTGCGCGGGTCCATGGTGGACCTGGCTCACCGTGGACCGACGCAGGTTTTCTGGTTTAAATTAAAATTCAGAAAATAGTTTGAACTTCAAAAATTCATATCTTGCTCAAATTAACTCCAAATTTCACCATTTTAATTTTGGAAGATTTGTCTTTTTATCCTCTACACTTTTATGCAATAAAAACAATATGTTTATTTGGAACATAATAATCTTATTAAATAATAAAGAAAAGTCCCCTTTAGGAATTAATTAATATTTCAATTAAATAATTCAGATAAACCCTTAAAAATTTATAAAGTAATTTCAGAAGACATAATGGCTCTATTTCACTGTTTGTAATACAATAAAAATTGAATATTCATTTTGCCCACTTTATTCTATTAAATAATATTGCAAAAGCCCTTTTAGGACATTTAATTAATTCATTTAATGAAAAGTCAACACTTTATGAAAATATCCTAAAAACTTATATAACTTCAGAAGACATAATAACTTAATTTCACTCTTTTTACTACAATAAAACATTAAGGTTAATTGTATACCTTTTTGCTTCATCTCTAAAAGGGGGAAATAAAAACCCCTAGGAAAAATAATTACATCAATTCAGAAATCTCATTAGAAATCAATCTTAAATATTTAAGTAACAATTCCCTAAAATTTAAGACTTTATCTCCTTTACTTAAATCCAACAAAAACATGTATGTTGATATGGTTTATTTGTTTTGGATTGTTTATTGAATGTTTTATTTACTTTTCCGTATCGAGAAGACTACGTTGCCATCAAAGAGCCGGAATATTTTCCCGAGGTTCCACCTTCACCATTCGCGGATCAAGCCAAGTCATCGACCACCTCTGTGGAAACAGTTGATCATATTTGAGCCCATGTTTTAATAAAATATCGCTATAACTCATAGGTTAATATTGCATTAGTCAAATATCAAAGCCTTACACTTATATTTATTAGATCCACGTCCTGGTGTGCAAACCCAAGCCATGCTTATTGAGCCTTAACTCCTTGTCACTCTACTATAACAATATTAGCTAGTGCCCAATGTACCGGCACAACTGCTATAGGATATAAAGAATGAGTCGTAGATAGATGGATTCTGGTATATGAAATACCCCATTATTCTTGTCTCTGGACTCTGTTGGAGTTGGCTAGGTTATAAGTATTGTGGGTTCCGGGTGCAAGCTCGGGCATTGGTTTGTCGCACCCGGGGCACTATAAGGACCGGTCTGCGGGATCTGTTGCAAAGCACTTCCGTACCAACCACAAGTCTAATGGGTAAGTCCTAACTGGAAGTATGGAATACTCCGGCTCGATGCACCATAGAGGAGGGGGCAAGGGGCTAGCCTGCGGGCGACTTGTACCGACGAGGCTCAAGGGGGGGTATGGTGGGGCTCCGATGCGTCGGGACACCATATGAAACCCATAAGAGGGTGCTGTTGAGTCGGGAAGGACTATATGGAAGGTTTTGGCACGAGTTCCCGTGAAATGGGTGATCTCGTTACACTTCGGTGTAGGTGATGAGTGCGTGCCTTGTGGGTACAGTGGTACATCTCTGATCAGAGTAATTTAATCTTTTCGAAAAGTCGAGCCACGGTCAAGGGTGGGTTGTGTGACTACTCGTAGTTAGTTTACAACTGTTTGAATGATTGAGTTATTCATGGCATGTAAGGACTGTTGTGCGAGGAGGTAAAACGTACTCCTCGAGTTAGAAGATGATGATGCATACACATGTTTACTTTTCAGTACTAATAAATTGATCACACTTAATGCTTTACAATTATGCTGCTTCCGCAAAATTAGCCACTTTCTCTCTTGTTATTTCCTTGCATTATATTTGCATTCGGTGGCTTGCTGAGTACATCTGTACTCACCCCGTTGACTTACACCATCAGAGCCCGTCTACTACGAGGAGGATGAAGGTCTGGAGTAGCGACCCAGTCAAGGCGAGACTGGAAGGAGGCGTTCATCTAGGACCCTTATTTTATTAGTTTCTCTTCACCTTTATTCACTTTTGTATTAATACGGTCTACGAACCGTGAATGATATCCCGTATTGTACGAGGTCGCATGATGAACGTCTTGTTTTATTGATTTTCTATGGAATTTCAATAAAGTCCTGATTTATTAAATCGGGGCGCGACAAGGCGCGCCTGCGCCATGCCACAGCCCACGCGCCTTCGCACCCAGCCGCCACCGGCGCGCCTTTGCGCCCCGCCACGGCACGCGCGACTCCACGCCCAGCCGCCGCCGGCACACCTCTGAGCCCAGCCGACGCTCGCGCGCCTCTGCGCGCCGCCACACCTACGCGCTGGGCCGCCGCGTGCGTTCAGCGTAGTGTCGCCGCGCGCGTTTCGCGCTGAGCCGCCACGTGCGCTCCGCCACCGAGCGAGCTCCGCGCCACGCCACCACACGCGCTTCGCGCTGCGCCGCCACTTGAGCTCCGTGGCGCGCTGCCGCCCACCCTCTGTGGCACGCCGCCGCTCCATGCTGCGCCGTCGCACGTGCTCCATGTCGCGCCGCCAACCACCCTCTGTGACACGCCGCCGCCTACACTCCACACCGCACCACCGGCCGTGCACCTCCAAGGAACGCCACCTACTACTATGGCCGCTAGGCGTGGTTGTACTGCACATGATTGGAACAACACACTGTTGTCCGGTTTCCAAGCATCGCTGCCAACTCCAACGGAGTCCCCACAGCCGACCCCTCTGTCCTATATACCAATACCAGGGCTCTCACCTACTACAAGGGCAGAAAAGAAGGAATATGGAGTGTACTTTTACACTCCTATGGAGGACTACATGGCGTTCCTCACAAGTGGTCCATCAGCACCACATATCTATGAATAGATCTTTAAATGTTTAAATTTCTGCCAATGTTTGTTTTAAATACTATCAGTATTGTAACCATCATTGTAATAAGGCAGAAATACAATATCGTTGTCATATATATGCATGTTCTCTTTATACATGTCTTTTTAAGCATCAGCTTCAAAAAAATGCTACATAAGCTTGATGACCATCACTTAAACAAATGTTGGATTAAAAACAAAATATTAGAGACTTGGATACGACTACAACGGTCAATATCATCCACCTTGATTAGACGTTATTCGTATTACAAGCAGCAAAATCATTTGCCCAATATTGATAGGTCTACACCATTTGGTGATTACCTTCAATATTAAAATACCAACTTGTTTTTATAAAATAAACTATATGTTGTTTAATCCATCAGGAATATTACACAACATATTAATGGTAAATCATTACCTACATATTAAAAAGTCATCTACACTATGTGTCATGCATAATAAGTTTTATGATTAGTATTTTACAACATTTATATATTTACTCTCTTTAGTAAATTAAAATATGTCCCTACATGTAGGACATGGCTGATATTTCAAAGAAAGAATTCCTCAAACTTGCTTTAGATGGTAGCAATTATTTGACTTGGGCACAAGATGTTAAAATAAATTTAACAGCCCATCGATGTATTAATACCATTATGGATCCAATACCAAATGCACCAGAGATCCCGGACTACAACAAATATGCCACACTCCATTTTCTGCGACATCACCTACACTCAGATTTAAAATCTGAATATGTGATGGAAGAAGACCCCCTTGCTCTATGGAAATCCCTTAAAGATCGATATGAGCAGCAGAAAAATGTCATATTACCTGAAGCCCAACGCGAGTGGTCACTAATTCGCTTTCAAGATTTCAAATCAGTACCAGATTATAATTCTGTCGTACATAAAATATTCTCTAAATTAAAATTTTGTGATCAACCTGTTTCAGAAGAAGCAATGATCGAAAAAACTTTATGTACTTTCCATCCAACATTCCGGGTATTGCAACAGCAATACCGCCAACAGAAATATGCAAAGTATTCTGAGTTAATATACACATTACTTCAAGCAGAGAAGCATGATGAACTTTTGATGAAAAATCATCAAAATCGCCCAACAGGCGTCGCTCCTCTTCCTGAAGTACATTTTAATTCTCAACGTACTAAATTTCATGGCAACAAACGGAATAAAAACTTCAAAGGAAAGTCAAAGTTTCAAAATAACAGACATGGGTATAAGACAAATAAAGGTAAAAGTCCATCTAAGGACAATCCTAAAGACAAATCGGAAATTTATCAAAGGTGTGGATGTACGAATCATCGTACTAATAAATGTAGGATCCCAAAACATTTGGCCGAACTTTATCTAAAGTTTGGTAAGGATAAGCAAGTTCGTCGGAATAAATTTGAGACGCACTTCAATGAACAACAAGTCAACGACTTACCTGCGGGACCTTCTCAAAGCGCTCATTAAAATGAAGTTCAAAAGAAAGAGCAAGACCCATCCAATATCGACAATATGATAATCGGATATCACACTGAAGATATATATGGGGATCTCAAATAAATTATACATATTTCATATGTAATGGCCAATTAGAACTATAAATGTTGTATAAATATATATTGTAATATACATGTTATCATAAACATCATATGTGTATATATATATGTAGATATTATATCTCTTTATCTCTCATTTATATATAGTATTTATTATCATTATTTATGGGATTTTACATAGAGGGAAGATGAGGAAATTTGTTTAGTAGATAGTGGCTCTACTAACACAATTCTACGTGAGCTTAAATATTTCCAAAATCTACATAAGAAACATGGAAATATCATGACTATCACTGGACGCGACGCATTATTTGTGGGCTTAGGCCGAGCCACGATTAAGCTCCCGATGGGTACGAAGTTAATAACTGAGGATGCACTCCTGTATCCCGATTTAACTCGTACATTGCTTAGCTATAAAGACATCCGTCTAAATGGCTACCATATTGAAACTCAAACTGAAAATAATGTAGAATACTTATTTCTCACTAAATCCAACGGATTAAACAAAGAGATACTTGAGAAATTTCCTTCATTTTCATCTAGTTTATACTACACATACATAAAACTCGTATCACATGTTGCGTTTAAAATAATTTTTCAAAATCTTGATAAATTCAAGACTTGGCACAATCGCCTTGGTCACCCCGGAATAGGGATAATGAGAAAAATTATTAGCAATTCTATAGGTCACAATATTAATCTTGTAAGATTTCCTGGGTCATCAGATTTTACATGCACTGCATGTGCCACAGGAAAATTAATTTTAAGACCATCATATCTTAAGATTAAAAATAAACAAATTAGTTTCCTTGAACGCATTCAAGGAGACATTTGTGGTCCTATACAACCATTATCCGGACCATTCAGGTACTTTATGGTGCTTATAGATGCATCTACATGATGGTCCCATGTATGTCTCTTATCTACAAGGAACCATGCATTAGCAAAATTAATGGCTACAATTATCAAATTAAGAGCTAGCCATCATGAACATAGGATAAAATCCATCAGGATGGACAATGCCGCTGAATTTAGCTCACGTGCATTTAATGATTATTGTATGGCTCTAGGTATCAATCTAGAACACTCGGTACCTTATGTTCATACCCAAAATGGGCTTGCTGGATCTCTAATCAAGAGAATAAAATTAATTGCGAGACCACTTTTACATAATTGCAAATTACCAACCTCTTGTTGGGGTCATGCGGTCTTACACACCGCAGATTTAATACAAATTAGACCAACTGCATATCATGTAACATCCCCGTTACAATTAGTACGTGGAAATCAACCAAGTATTTCCCATCTGCGAATATTCGGTTGCGTTGTATACGTACCGATATCACCACCGCAGCGTACCTATATGGGCCCCCATAGAAAATTAGGCGTATATATCGGGTATCATTCACCGTCAATCATCAAATACCTCGAACCCCTAACAGGGGATTTATTTAGGGAAAATTACTCACATGCCATTATAATTTTTAGAAATTGCCTATATGCCACTGTGGCGGCCCCCATATGTCAGTGACACATCGATGGCATATTGGCAAACCGCAAAAATTGTAATGGCACGGAAAAAATTAACCCATTTATTTACTGCTCGGTATGCTGATTGCATCTTCGATGAAGATAATTTCCCGGCATTAGGGGAAGATTTGTACCATAATAAATGCCAAGAAATTGATTGGAACGCCACTGGTTTTCAATCATTAGACCCACGTACTATAGAATCTGAGCAAGAAGTTCGGAGAATAATAAATTTGCAACAACTTGCAAATAATCTGCCAGACGCATTTACTGATTATAAAGGTGTCACAAAATCTCATATTCCTGCAGTTAATGCACCAGAAAGAGTTGAAATACCTCATTAAGCAACTCAACTCTCAAATCCCAAAATCAGGGGGAGAGATTTGGTTGCAGCTGATGCTTCTCAAAAGCAATCTACAAATGCTAGACCATCGGAAGTAGCTAACTCTATTAATATGGGAAATACTCAAGCTTTAGAAGAAATATCCACAAATTACATTAATTCAGGAGAATCTTATAATAGAAAGACTACAATTGTCGACATATATTTCTCCTCAAATATAGCTAAAGACCTCGAGGAAGATCCAGAACCTAAGACCATGGCAGAGTGCCTTAAGCGCTCAGCTAGATCAAATGGAAAGAAGCTATTGAGGCAGAATTAAGCTCGCTAAGGAAAAGAGAGGTATTTACATCAGTAATACCTACTCCTCAAAATGTTTTCCCCGTTGGATCGAAATGGGTTTTTGTTCGTAAACGAAATGAAAACAATGAGGTGGTGAGATACAAAGTGAGACTTGTAGCACAAGGGTTCACGCAGAGACTCGGCATCGATTATGATGAAATATATTCTCCAGTTATAAGTGGAATAACATTCCAATATTTAATATCATTGGCAGTACAAATGAATGTATCCATGCAGTTAATGGATGTTGTGACCACATACTTATATGGATCATTGGATTCAGATATATACATGAAGGTCCCTGAAGGACTAGATACTCCGAATCCAAATATAAATCGCAACAAATTTTGTGTAAAATTACAAAAGTCACTCTATGGCTTAAAACAGTCGGGTAGAATGTGGTACAACCGACTAAGTGAATTCCTACTTAAGAAAGGTTATTCTAACAATGATGATTGTCCTTGTGTATTTATTAAAAGATCCATCACTAGATTTTGTATTATTTCAGTGTATGTTGATGATCTCAACATAATTGGAACTACACAAGATATAATAGAAGCGAGCAATCATCTTAAGACGGAATTTGAAATGAAGGATTTAGGTAAAACTAAATTCTGTTTGGGTTTACAACTTGAACATCTTCCATCAGGAATATTAATTCACCAATCTGCATATATTGAAAAAATATTGCAAAAGTTTAATATGGATAAATCATATCCATCAAAAACCCTCATGGTCGTTCGATCTCTAGAAATGGATAAAGACTCATTCTGACCTAGGGAGGAAGGTGAAGAACTATTGGGACCTGATGTTCCATATTTAAGTATAATAGGAGCACTTATGTATCTAGCAAATTGTACAAGACCGGACATTGCATTTGCGGTAAATTTGCTAGCTAGACACAGTGCGGCTCCAACTAAAAGACATTTTGTTGGAGCAAAACAAATTTTAAGATATCTAAATGGTACAAGAGATCTTGGTTTATTCTATCAGAAAAATCAAGATTTATCCATAATAGGCTATAGTGATGCTGGATATATGTCTGATCCGCATAATGCCAGATCACAAACAGGATTTGTTTTCCTATATGGAGGTACTGTCATTTCATGGAAATCCTCGAAACAAACTCTTGTTGCTACATCGACTAATCATTCTGAAATTATAGCTTTGTATGAAGCTTCACGAGAATGTGTATGGCTTCGAAGAATGATTAATCATATACAACGAACATACGATGTTGGTTCATCAGAATCATCTACAGTTATCTATGAAGATAATGCAGCATGTATCGCCCAAATGCAAACTGGTTACATTAAGAGTAATATAACTAAGCATATTGCCCCTAAATTGTTTTTCCCACATGAATTACAAAAGAATGAGGAAATAACAGTTTTACAAACAAATCATGTGAAAATCTAGCAGATTTATTCACGAAATCACTACCAACCTCGATATTTCAAAAATGTGTTAAAGGAATAGGTATGCGAAAACTTCACGATTTACAAAGTTCAGGGGGGTCATATTATAAAATATGCTCCATTTATGCGGGAAACCAGGCGCGTGTAGGCGACGCGACCGCCACGTCAGGCGGCCTAACAGCGCGCCAAGCGATGCACCGGTTGCAGCAGAACTTGCTTTTCTCGAGAAACGTGCCAACGGCTCCAACATGCAGACACCCCTTTTCCAACAGACGTCTACTCATGAATCAACACGATTGTTCCTCTTGTATATATATGTTTGTACCATGTACTATAAAGATCAATAAAAAAAATAATCTTTCACTGTAATTTCTGTATCCCGTTTTTCTTCTAGCAGCTAGACTTGCTTTATTCCAAAACCCTTATGAGAATATAATATAGTCTGATTTCTATCTTTAAACAGAATAAAACATAATTAGTTTAAAGGAAATAAACCCTAACCCCCTATGTGGGCCACTCGACGGCCGGTCCTAACACTAATAAGCTAGTCTAATACAACTTATTTCTATAAAATGAACTACTATAATCCCAAAGTGAAATAAACATAGCTTAAGAGATGCCACCACAGAGCATAAATTTCATACATTTACGAGCACCAATAACAACAAATGTACACTGATCCAACCCAGATTTAAGGGAGAACCCTGCCCTTATGCTGGATGAAATACATACGGATGGAAAAAGGAAAACTGGATTATCATGGTGCTACCTGGAAGTCGTTAGGTTACTAACAGGAGTAGCATGTTCACAAATATTTCGAATGTCCAAATATATTAAGGTACCACAATGCCGCTTGAGCAGCATGTTCCTGGGCAGCTTTCTTCTGACGCTTAGGTTCACTCATGCACTCCAAAACTGTGTTTGTCCATGTCTCCACATGGATAGTCACCTTGCATGTGAACCTGCAGAGTTCTCACAACATTAATCATGCCCATATCTGGTGTTAAAATTAGTCTAGCTGCTGTACAAAAATATACAAGTGACCAACTAACAACAATACTAAATGGGCTATTAAAGGTAAATGACAAATTGACAATGCAAGAATATCATAGCATGATGATACGTGAGAGTTATAACTTGCATGCTAAGTATCTCAGCATTTGGATTTGGGTACGTGCAATTCAATCTACACCGAGTCACCGATCTATTAGCTGGAACAGTCATGAAGATCTTGAATAATCATAGAAACAAGCCATGGCAATTCTAGAAATAGATCTTTCGGTAGTTTGCTATTTTTCACTATTTTCAGGGCACTCAAATTATAGAAAGTAGAAACTGTGTTAGATAACCCAACATGGAGCAATAACATTTAATACTATATTTTTTGGAATGGCAACACCTATTTCTCAGCAAAAATATATCATGGATTCATGGTAAAGAATGGAGATACTATAGTTGGTTGAGCTCTGACACAGATTGGCAGATTCACACTTTCTATTTTCACATACTCAAGTAAAGCACCATACCAGTTCACCGTTGTAAACTGCAGAGAGCAATTGGAAATTTGGAATAGTGGAATATGTCTACATATGTGCATTTGAAGCTGCAATTTGCCAACAACCATGCATGTTCCAGTTTTGCCTTATGTCATTTATCAGTTATTTAACCGTACTATGAAAAGAACTTGTATTATAAACCACGTCGTGTGGGGGATTCGGTACCAACGCCAGCAGCCAGCTTGAAGCATGGTTTGCAAGGCAAGATGTGGGGGATAGAAAGTTTGTTAGGAATTCTGTTAAATTCTGTTGCTATGCTGAGTTGACTATTAGCTATGTGTGGGTTGGCTAAATGCCTATAAAAGAGATGTAAGGGGCACCCTTGAGAAGGCAATAAAGATCAGACTTCTCTACTCCTCTTCTTCCAGAAATCTCTCTCTTCCTCACCATTGGGCAGCCGGGCAACAATCCTGGCGCCTCTCCTCGCCGGAGCTATGAACTACGTAGCAAGGGCTGTGCCGTCTTGGACCATAAGGTCCTTGACAACTTGGTATCACAATCCAGGCGCTCTTCTGCTGCTGCTGCTTCCTCGGTTCATCTACCTCTGTTCGGCGCCCCATCATCTTCCACACCGTCCTCTTCACCGGAGATGGCAAACCTGTCGACAGCAGACTTAGCAGTACTCATCTCCAAGCTGACCACTACTGTTGAAGCGCTGCAGTCCAAGCTCGACGTGCTTGAACATTGCTCCTCTGACCTTTCTGAATCTGGTTCCAGAGGGTCACACGGAGGAGAACACCATGTTGATCGGCCACCGCGGTTCCAGAAAATGGATTTTCCCAAGTTCGATGGGAAGTCCGATCCGCTGGCGTTCATCAATAGGTGTGAATCATATTTTCGCCAACAGCGCATAGCGGAGGAGAAGGTATGGATGGCTTCATACAATTTGGAGGCTGGGGCTCAATTCTGGTTCATGTAGATTCAGACTGATGAAGGAACACCTCCATGGCGTCGCTTCACTGAATTGCTGAACATGCGCTTCGAGCCACCGTTGCGATCCAATCCATTGGGTGAACTGACGGCCTGCAAACGTACGGGATCAGTGGTCGATTATCAGGATCGGTTTGAGGCTTTATTTCCCCGTGCAGGCGCGCTTTCAGAAACCCAAAAAGTGCAGTTGTTCACTGCAGGTTTGCAGTCACCCCTGAGCTTGGACGTGGAGGTACTCAATCCACAGTCGCTTGCTGTCACCATGGGTCTTGCCCGCAAGTTGGAGCTGAGAGAACAGTGTGCCGGACAGTCCACATCTCATTTTCAGCAACACAATCAGAAGGGTCTCCTCCCTACACCAGTGCCGCGATCAGCTCCAGTTGTGGCTAACCCAGTGGCTCCTTCTCAACAGACGCATGCAACAGTGGAGGGACGACCGGTCAAGCGTCTGTCTCAAGGGGAAATGGAAGAAAGGCGTCGTTTTGGCCTTTGTTTCAACTGTAACGAGAAGTTTACTTGCGGCCACAATTGAGTGTGCCAGCATATTTTTCTTCTCGATTTGGCACCCGACGACGACGAGGAAGATCCCACAGCAGAAGACTTGACTAATGATGAGCCATAGATTTCAATACATGCAATCACTGGAATTCATACCAGTGAGGCAATGCAACTGTGTATTCAGCTCGGTGGTGTCTCCCTCCTCACCCTCCTTGACTCGGGCTCTACACACAACTTTGTGGCTGAGGATGCGGCTGCTCGCACTTCATTGCAGCTTCGGTCAGGGGGCTCGCTGCGGGTTACAATGGCAAACGGCGACCACGTTTCATGTCCGGGCATCTACCGCAGCGTGGTTTTTTCCATTTATGGCGAACAGTTTGCTGGTGACTTCTTCGCTCTTCCACTTGCCGGCTATGATGTGGTGCTGGGTACACAATGGCTGGCCTCATTAGGTCCTATCCTCTGGGATTTTGGCGCTCTCACCATGTCCTTTTGGAGGGATGATCACCAGGTACTCTGGAATGGCAAGCCTAGACCTCCAAGTCCATCACTTAGGACTTACATGACTGAATACCTGTTGACAGCACTGTTGGAGGCATTTTCCAGTGTATTGTCGAGCCTACCGGGATGCCACCTCCTCGCTCATGCAATCATGGCATCACATTACTTCCAGGGGCAGCATCTGTGATAGTTCAGCCCTATCGGTACACAGTGGCACACAAGGATGAACGGGAACGCCAGTGTACTGCTATGATGACACAAGGCATTATCCACAGGAGTTCATCGGCTTTTTCATCACCAGTATTATTGGTATGGAAGGCAGATGGCACTTGGCGTTTCTGCATCGACTACAGGGCCTTGAACGCCATTATAGTCAAGGACGCTTACCCCATTCTAGTGGTGGATGAACTTATCGACGAGCTTCACGGTGCACGTTTCTTCTCCAAGTTGGACCTCCGCTCGGGCTATCATCAAGTTCGGATGCGCGAGGAAGACATTGCCAAGACGGCATTTCGCACACATGACGGCCTCTATGAGTTTTTGGTGATGCCGTTTAGATTGTGCAACACCCCTGCCACATTCCAGGCCCTCATGAACAATGTACTCCAGCCCTTCCTCCGACGGTTCGTTCTTGTTTTTTTTGATGATATCGTCATATACAACACTACATGGACAGATCATCTTCGTCACGTACGTACTGTCCTCGACATTCTTCATCGACACCGTCTCTTCGTCAAGCATTCGAAGTGCCAGTTTGGGGCAGATTCTGTCGCTTATTTGGGTCATCTCATATTTGCCTATGGTGTCGCACTGTCGCCATAGATCCGGCCAAGATACAGGTCGTGCTGGATTGGCCGGTGCCCCGGTCGGCTCAAGGGGTGCGTGGTTTCCTTGGACTTGCAAGTTATTACCGCAAATTTGTCAAGGATTTTGGGTCGATAGTTGCACCCCTTACTGCCCTTCTTCGTCAGGACGGATTCTCTTGGTCTGCGGAGGCCGATGCGGCATTTACAGCACTTAAAACTGTTGTTACTACAGCACCAGTCCTGGCATTGCCCGATTTCAGCCAAACATTCATTGTTGAGTATGACGCATCGACGCATGGGTTTGGTGCTGTTCTTATGCAAGGACAACACCCAGTCGCTTTTTTCAACAGACCAGTGGTGCCAAGACACCGCTCGTTGACAGCCTACGAGTGTGAACTGATTGGCCTAGTGCTTGCTATCCGCCATTGGCGACCATACCTATGGGGTCGTCAATTCTTGGTTCACACAGATCACTTTAGCCTCAAATATTTACTGGATCAGTGTCTCGCCACCATACCACAACACCATTGGGTAGGTAAATTGTTGGGCTTCGACTTCTCGGTGGAGTACAAGGCCGGCAGCACAAACACAGTAGCGGATTCTCTGTCCAGGCGCGATACAGATGATCCGGCCATCTTTGTCATTTCTAGACCAAGGTTTCATTTCGTCACTCGCCTACGTGAGACATATGCCTCTGATCCAGTGTCATGTACGGTCAAACGTACAGCCGAAGGGGGCGCGCGCGGGACAGACGCCGCGCTGCAGAGCGCGCAGAGCGCGCGGAACGCGCGGCAACAGAACAAGCGGAGCGCGCAACAGAAGGAGGAAGGCGCGCAGGAGCGGATCAGGCCGAGCAGGCGCGCATGCGCGTAACAAACGCAGAAGATTAGGAGCTAAAACAGCAGATCCTAGTATTAAGGGAATGCTCTCCGTAGCAGTTTGGCCGCTGGCCTATTTAAGCTTGTAATCAGACTCCATTTGAAAATAAGAAAGAATCAATCTGCTTCTCTCCTCTCTACTCATATAAGCCTACGGTTGGGGGGAATAACCTCACCGGAGAAGACGGCCGAAGGCTACGAACTGCGTAGCCGAGGCCCGGCGAGTCAGGGGTTCAACGCCCTTGACAGCTTGGTATCACGAGTTCGCCGATCCTCGTCCGACCAGTCTCTGTCCAGCGAGACCTCACCACCACAAGCCGCATCCACCACCATGTCAGAGCCCACCCTAGCCGACGTGATCAAGATGATGAAGGAGATGCAGGCCGACATAGCCGGCCTAAAGGAGAGGTCCGAGTGCTCGACGTCCAACAGTGGACGCGTCGACGCCCCGCGCGACCTCGATCGCCCGCCAAGGTTCCAGAAGTTGGATTTCCCGCGATATGATGGCAAGTCCGACCCTCTTCTCTTCGTCAACCGATGCGAATCATATTTCCGTCAGCAACGTACGATGGCAGAAGAAAGAGTGTGGATGGCCTCGTATAATCTAGAGGGGATCGCACAACATTGGTTCATCCAACTCCAGGAAGACGAGGGGACGCCGCCATGGGGTCGCTTCAAAGAACTGCTCCACCTGCGGTTTGGTCCTGCTCTTCGGTCGGCACCATTGTTCGAGCTTGCTGAGTGCCGCCGCACCGGCTCCGTCGAGGACTACTCCAACCGTTTTCAGGAGCTGCTGTCACGCGCAGGCCGGCTGGACGAGTCCCAGCGCGTCCAACTGTACACCGGAGGGCTCCTACCGCCGCTCAGTCACGCAGTACGGATCCACAACCCGGAGTCGCTGGCGGCCGCCATGAGCTTGGCGCGGCAGGTCGAATTAATGGAGCTCGATCGGCCGCCGCAGGCTCCAATCCGGCACGTACCACGAGGGCCACCGCCGGCGCCAAAAACGTCGCCTCCGGCACCCCAGCAACAGCCGGTCCTGGCCGCACCTCAAGGGGGCGCTACTCAGGGCCGCAGCGAAGGCAACAGAAGGCTGTCCACGGAGGAAATGGCGGATCGGCGTCGCCAGGGTCTCTGCTTCAATTGTGATGAAAAGTACACCCGTGGCCACAACCGTTTCTGCAGGCGTCTGTTCTTCGTCGACGGCGTGGAGATAGATGAGGCTGAGGATGCCACAGCTGGGGCGGATGCGCCCTGTTTTTCTCTTCAGGCAGTGGCGGGGGTCGCAGCAGCAGACACAATGCAGATCGCCATCACCCTCGGTCCAGCGTCTTTGGTCGCGTTGCTTGATTCGGGCAGCACCCACAACTTCATCTCCGCAACAGCAGCACACCACTCCGGCCTGCCCATCCAACGTCGTCCACGACTCACGGCAATGGTGGCCAACGGAGAGCGGATCACCTGCGCCGGCGTCCTTCGCAACGCACCACTCCACGTCAACGGAGAAGTTTTTCCAGCTGACCTCTTCGTTATGCCTTTGGCAGGGTACGACGTCGTTCTGGGCACCCGCTGGCTCGGCGCACTGGGACCAATTGTGTGGGACCTGGCCGATCGTCGCATGACGTTCCAACGCAGGGGTCGCTCCATCACCTGGGCAGGCGTAGCAGGAAGCAAAGGGCCAGCAGCGCGAACCATGATTGCAGGCGACGCACTCCTAGAAGCCCTCCTAGAAGCATTCGAGGGGGTGTTCGCGGCTCCGACGACGCTGCCCCCCAAGCGCACTCACGATCATCGTATTCTGCTCAAACCAAACACACAGCCAGTGGCTGTCCGCCCATACCGGTATCCGGCGGCCCACAAGGATGAACTAGAACGGCAATGTGCAACAATGATTGAACAAGGCATTGTACGTCGCAGCGATTCCCCGTTCTCATCACCCGTCCTCCTGGTCAAGAAGGTCGATGGATCCTGGCGGTTCTGCGTCGACTACAGGGCTTTGAACGCCCTCACCATCAAGGACGCTTTTCCAATCCCGGTCGTAGAAGAACTCCTCGACGAGCTCCATGGCGCCAAGTTCTACTCCAAGCTTGATCTCAGATCCGGATATCACCAGGTGCGCATGCGGCCAGAAGATGTCCACAAGACCGCTTTCCGCACCCACGACGGTTTATATGAGTTCCTGGTGATGGCATTCGGGCTCTGCAACGCACCTGCCACTTTCCAATCCCTGATGAACGACGTGCTCCGACCATTTCTATGCCGATTCGTCCTGGTATTTTTTGATGATATTCTAATTTACAGCAAGACATGGGCAGATCATCTTCGCCATCTTCGGGCGGTCCTCGACGAACTACGCCGCCACCAGCTCTTCGTCAAGCGTTCTAAGTGCTCATTCGGCGCACCCTCCGTCGCCTATCTCGGCCACGTGATCTCGGCGGCAGGCGTATCCATGGACCCAGCCAAGGTTGCGGCCATCCACGACTGGCCACCACCTCGCACCGTCCGAGCTGTGAGGGGTTTCCTCGGCCTCGCAGGATATTATCGCCGGTTCGTGCACTCCTACGGCACCATGGCTGCCCCGCTCACAGCCCTTCTCAAGAAGGACGGCTTCACCTGGAGTGACGAGGCGAAGACCGCATTCTCGGCGCTCAAGACAGCCATCGCATCTGCACCCGTCCTCGCCATGCCGGACTTCGCCAAGATCTTCATCGTAGAATGTGACGCGTCTTCCGCCGGGTTTGGGGCGGTACTTGTCCAGGAGGGACACCCCGTCGCCTTCTTCAGCCGGCCGGTTGCACCCAGGCATCGAGCTCTCGCCGCCTACGAACGCGAACTCATCGGCCTTGTGCAGGCAGTCAGGCACTGGCGGCCATATCTGTGGGGACGACACTTCATCGTCAAGACCGATCACTTCAGCCTCAAGTACCTCCTCGACCAACGGCTAGCTACAATACCTCAACACCACTAGGTAGGAAAATTGCTGGGCTTCGACTTCGAGGTGGAGTACCGCTCGGGCGCCACAAATACCGTCGCCGACGCCTTGTCCAGGCGGGACACCGAGGAGGGCGAGCTGCTGGTAATTTCAGCCCCCCGTTTCGACTTCATCGAACGACTACGGCAGGCCCAAGCCACGGACCCAGCCCTTGCAGTGATCTGTGAGGAGATTCGCACAGGCAAGCGCAAGGCGCCCTGGACCATTGTGGGCGGCATGGTGGCCATGCAGGGTCGCCTCTACATACCGGCCAATTCCCCTCTACTACAGGAGATCGTGGCCGCAGTACACGATGATGGCCATGAAGGCATACACCGCACCCTACATCGACTCAGGCGCGACTTCCATTTTCCGGCCATGCGTCGAGTTGTGCAGGAGTTCGTCCAGGCATGTAGCACGTGCCAAAGGTACAAATCAGATCACCTTCGTCCAGCCGGGCTTCTTCAGCCTCTCCCAATCCCCTCCGGCGTGTGGTCGGACATCGGCATCGATTTCATAGAGGCGCTTCCCCGGGTAAGCGGCAAGACAGTCATCCTCACCGTCGTCGACCGCTTCAGCAAATACTGCCACTTCATCCCGCTGGCACACCCATACACGGCAGAGACGGTGGCGCAAGCATTCTTCTCCGAAGTGGTTCGCCTGCATGGCGTGCCGCAATCCATCGTCTCTGACCGCGACCCGGTCTTTACATCGTCATTTTGGAAAGAGTTGATGACTCTCACGGGCTCAAAGCTATACATGTCATCAGCTTTTCACCCACAGACAGACGGCCAGTCCGAAGCCGCCAACCGCGTCATCGCCATGTACCTGCGCTGTTTCACTGGCGATAGGCCCCAGCAGTGGCTACGGTGGCTTCCCTGGGCGGAATATATTTACAACACTGCATATCAGTCCTCACTCCGCGAGACACCATTCAAGGTGGTGTACGGCCGTGATCCCCCCACCATCCGTTCATACGAACCAGGCGACACGCGAGTGGCAGCAGTGGCGCAAGAAATGGAGGAGCGGACTGCCTGCCTCGAGGACGTTCGCTATCGGCTGCAGCAAGCCCAGGAGTCCCAGAAACAGGCCTACGACCAACACCATCGACAGGTGGCCTACCAGGTGGATGACTGGGCGCTCCTTCGTCTCCGTCAACGGCCGGCGGCATCACTGCCTCGAACACCTACGGGGAAGCTCAAGCCCCGCTACGTCGGCCCCTACCGCGTCACGGAAGTCATCAACGAGGTGGCAGTACGACTACACCTACCAGAGGGTGCCAAGCTCCACGACGTCTTCCACGTTGGAGTCCTCAAGAAGTTCATCGGGACGCCTCCCGCCGTGCCTCCAGAGCTGCCTACGACGTTCAATGGCGCGGTGGTTCCGGCCCCTGCCCGCGTCCTGGCAGGGCGAGTAGCCCGTGGCATCCGACAAGTGCTGGTGCAGTGGCAGGAGGAACAGGCAGCATCCGCAACATGGGAGGACCTAGACAACTTCCGTGCCCGTTTTCCCAACTTTCAGCTCGAGGACGAGCTGGACTTCGAGGAAGGGAGAGATGTCATGTACGGTCAAACGTACAGCCGAAGGGGGCGCGCGCGGGACAGACGCCGCGCTGCAGAGCGCGCAGAGCGCGCGGAACGCGCGGCAACAGAACAAGCGGAGCGCGCAACAGAAGGAGGAAGGCGCGCAGGAGCGGATCAGGCCGAGCAGGCGCGCATGCGCGTAACAAACGCAGAAGATTAGGAGCTAAAACAGCAGATCCTAGTATTAAGGGAATGCTCTCCGTAGCAGTTTGGCCGCTGGCCTATTTAAGCTTGTAATCAGACTCCATTTGAAAATAAGAAAGAATCAATCTGCTTCTCTCCTCTCTACTCATATAAGCCTACGGTTGGGGGGAATAACCTCACCGGAGAAGACGGCCGAAGGCTACGAACTGCGTAGCCGAGGCCCGGCGAGTCAGGGGTTCAACGCCCTTGACATCCAGCCTTAGTGGCACTCAAAGATGAGATCTCTACAGGCCAACGTCCTGGTTCCTGGACGATTATTGATGACTTGGTGGCTTTCAACAGCCGACTATACATTCCTCCATCATCACCACTACTCCATGAGCTTATTGCCGGCATACATGATGATGGCCATGAGGGGATTCAACGCACTATGCATCGAGTACATCGTGACTTCCATTCCCCCAATCTCCGGCAAGCAGTCCAGGAATATGTTCGAGCCTGTCCCACATGTCAACGTTTCAAATCAGATCATCTGCATCCGGCGGGATTACTTCTACCATTACCCGTGCCCAGTGCAGTATGGGCATATATTGGACTAGATTTTGTTGAGGCTCTTCCACGTGTGGGAGGCAAATCTGTTATCCTCACCGTGGTCGATCGCTTCAGCAAATACTCACTTTATTCCCCTCGCACATCCATATACGGCGAAGTCTGTGGATCAGGTGTTCTTTGCTGAAGTTGTATGTCTCCATGGTATTCCCCAATCTATGGTTTAAGATCGGGATCCAGTCTTCACTTCGTTATTTTGGCGGGAATTGATGCGTCTGGTCGGGGCCAAACTTCATATGACATCGGCTTTTCATCCCCAGTCAGATGGGCAAACTGAGGATGCCAACAAAGTGATTATCATGTACTTGAGGTGTTTCACGGGTGATCGTCCCCGTCAATGGTTGTGTTGGCTCCCATGGGCAGAGTACATTTACAATATTGTTTACCAGTCATCACACCGCGACACGCCATTTTGGATGGTGTATGGTCGTGACCCTACATCTATTCGTTCCTATGAACCGAGTGAAACAAGGGTGGCAGCAGTTGCTAAAACCATGGCCGAACGTGACGAGTTCCACGCCGACGTTCGTCTCCGTCTTGAACAGGCCCGGTCCATCTATAAGCATCATTATGATAAACATCACAGGCATCTCCAGTTTGAGGTTGGCGCTTGGGTATGGCTCAGGCTACACCACCGTGATGTGCATTCTCTTGCAGTACCAGCAGCAGGGAAGCTCAAGCCACGCTTCTACGGACCTTACCGCATCATTGCAGTCATCAATGATGTCACTTATCAACTGGAGCTGCCTCCCCGAGCCCATCTTCATGACGTCTTCCATGTTGGGCTCCTGAAGCGGTTTGTTGGCACACCCCCAGACGCCCCACCAGCACTCCCACACATCCACCATGGCGCTGTCATCCCAAAACCAGATCAGGTTCTTCGCTCTCGTCTGGCCAAGGGGGTACACCAACTTCTTGTTCTCTGGAAGGGCCAAACCACAGCTTCAGCAACATGGGAAGACACTGGCGACTTTATTGCTAGCTATCCAGAATTCCAGCTCGAGGACGAGCTGCTCGTCAAAGGGGGAGAGATGTCATGTGGGGGATTCAGTACCAATGCCGGCAGCTAGCTTGAAGCATGGCTTGCAAGGCAAGATGTGGGGGATAGAAAGTTTGTTAGGAATTCTGTTAAATTTTGTTGCTATGTTGAGTTCGCTATTAGCTATGTGTGGGTTGGCTAAATACCTATAAAAGAGTTGTAAGGGGCACCCTTGAGAAGGCAATAAAGATCAGACTTCTCTACTCTTCTTCCAGAAATCTCTCTCTTCCTCACCATTGGGCAGTCGGGCAACAATCCCGGCGCCTCTCCTCGCCGGAGCTACGAACTACGTAGCAAGGGTTATGCCGTCTTGGACCATAAGGTCCTTGATAACCACACAGTACCATGATTAACCTTTTAAATTATAGTGGGAGCTAACAAAATTGCAATCAGGTTATCATCCTTACTCGTGTTACCAATATGGTAGAATAGACTATTAAGCAAAAAATGACAAGTACTCATCGAAAACCCTATCCGAAGCATGTACAATGATAAGTACCTATGAATTATGATAGGATGATGTTATCGACTTCTCACACTTGTAATATAATTCAAAATGATGTCATATATCTTGGGTGTGCATGAAAATAAAACATCAACACTTCACTAGTCAATAGGAAAACTTACAGTTTGGCATGGGAAGGCCCTTGTTCTTCAAAGTTATACAATGGTTCCTTCCAGTGAGCTGCAGAGCAGATTTCATGCAGCCTCAACCTTGCTGGTTCCTTACTTGTACATGTACTCCCTACAAATTTCACCCAAACAAACATCTTTTTAAAATCAACAGTTTTCCTTTAAATATTAGATCATATAATATGCAGCAACAGTGTATATGATGTCTAAATTCTAATCATATCAAAAGTGCCATACAAATTGTCCCATGACCTTGTATACTTATAAAAGATCACATTTGGATCAAGAGTTCAGGATTCTCGAATTCAACACGGAAACAATTGGATTAGCATTTACACTATAATATTGATCAGCCCGAAATCCATGTCTTAGGAGTTTGGGAGTTTGATATGTCCATACTCAACATGCACCAACTTTGTTATTAAAATCCACATGTAATAGCTAATGTCTTGTATAACCCAATCACATGTCCAAGTAACAATCAAGGCAGCCATCTTATCTAAAGTCATATTAAAAGTTAAACCATTGTATAGTGTTCAACATCCAACAGGGTAAATCTTTATCTGAATCCAAATTAAGGGGCTGCAAATATCCTCCTTAATCCTAATATTAGTATAAAGCAGAGATTGATCCAGATACCATTGGCATGCTCCTTATTGTAACCATTTGCTCTATCACCGCTCAGGTCTACATGATCAATGGCCCCTTCTGTTTCATACTTGACAACAGAAACTCCAAGTGGAGGAGCAGCAGTCGCCTCCTTCACCTTCTCCGCGACTGCGATTTCAATTCCCTTTTTCTGTGGCATGGTGGAATCTGAAAACTTAGCCCTTTTACGCTTGCATATTAAACCCTTAAAGAAACAAGGGAAGAAAAAAAATTAGCCATCAGAAGAATTCAAACATATATTTGATCCTTGGGAAGAAAAATGGAAGAAAATCAAACACATAGATTTTATCCTAGCCTCCTAGGGAAGAAACCCTCAATGTGACTGTAAATAAGATGGAAAAGGAGGAGGCTTTGAGTTCAAACTTGGCCATATTTTTTTACCTCCCCTTCTTCCAACTCCAGTTCATCCTCCCACCACGTGTTGACCGGAATGAAAGCCGATTTCTGGTGCACGGGAGGAGCCATAACTAGCGAACCCTAACAAAACCCCCGGAGCCGGCAGAAGGGCGCCGGACGAATGGATGACAGCGTAGATAGCGGGAGAAATCACTGGATTGAGGAAGAGACCGCTTCCGGAAGCAGCACCGGCGACGGCTTTACTTGGCGGCGGCGCCGACGGCGACTCGGCGAGCGGGCGCAGATGGAGGAAGGGGAGAAGCCATGCCAATACAGGGAGGACCGTGACTCTGTGAGAGCGGGTTTTGCAAGGAATTTTTGTTTTAATTTTTTTATTCAAAATTTCAAATATAATATATAGATTTAATAATTTGTAAAAATAATCATCTATAGATGATTGGTCTGCCGATCTAAGTCGATCGGCTATAGATTGATAAATGGTATGTTGATCTAGGCCGATTAATCTAGATCGACTAGCCAGACTTTCGTTGATGTTTGATATACTGATCTTTATCGATTTAGGTTAGATTGGCATATTATTTGTCGATCTAGTCTTATTAGCTAGCTAGATCAATAGATGATCTATCGATTTAGCGTCAATCGATCTAAATCGTTCAACCGTCTATTGATAGAGGGCAGATCAATTACTGATCGAGCGCTATTTTTTGTAAATTATGAAATTTACGATGGATTTGAAATTTTAAAAAAATGTATTATTAAAAAAATCTTGCGAGACACGAGACCTATGGGCCGAGATCTCGTGGCCCGGCCTCTCCGTGCATAAGCATAACTCCGAAATCCGAGTCGGAGAAGATGACTGTAACACCCCAGAAAATAAAAAAGGAATAAAATAAAAGAAAGTATTATTTAACTCAATTTTGGATTAGGAAATTCACAAAAGAACCCAAATAAAACCAAACAGGGAGAGATACTCAAAATTTGGACTAGAAAATTTTATGAGATGAACTAGAGGCCAAGATATAATTTTAGGAATTTTTACAAATTTTTACCAACAGTGGTTCAACCCCTAATCAAATATATGAATTACTGGATTTATTTTAAATCGGAAAAGAATTGAAAATACTTAATGGGCCTCAACCCCGAATCCACCCTCAGCCCAGCCCAACCCAACCGTAAGCCACTGACATGTGGGACCCCGGTGTCGGCGCCGTTTTCCCCTCTCTCTCCCGCCCGCGCCTGCCTCGGCCCCACATGGCAGCTTCCCGCCTACGCTCTGCTCTCTCTGGCAGACATGGCCCACCTGTCGGCCCTTCTATTTTTGTTTCGACCACTGACAGGTGGGGGCCACCTGTCAGCATCGTCTTCTCCATGGAAGGGGATCCCCCCTTCCCTCTTCCCGGCGATCCCCTTGCCATTTCTCGCCGCCGGCCGCCTTGATTCGCCCGATCCGGCCCCTGATCGCCTTCCTCGACCGCCCCGACCTCCTTCCATCAAGAATCGACGCGTTTTCATGCTTTTGGAAGCCAACCCGAGGAGAATGGAAACCTCGCCGGAGAGACTTGGAATCCCCTCGGATCTCCACGTTTCCCTTCCGTTTAAACGACGACGAAGCCCCTATTTAAACCCCTCCGGCCACCGCACACCGCTCACACCACGTTAGCCTGACCCAGAGCAAGAACTGAGCGCCCCGCCCCCATTTCGGGTTTTCTCTCTGTTTCGACTCCGGCAAACCCTCGCCGGCGATCCAGGCCACCACGCCCCTCGCCGTCGCCACCTACGTGACCACCAAGGCCCGCCCGTCCTTGGCCACGCCTCCGCTGGTCGGAAGGACCACCGGATCGCCTCGCCGCCGGCGAACCCGAGGAACTCCACCGCCCCTCTTCGACGCCGGTCACCGTCAGCTCACCGTCACCGCCACCACCGGTACGACCGAATTCCCCTGGCCTCGCCAGTCCCATTTTAACCCCTAGCTTGGTCGATTACCCCTCGCCGTCGCCGGAATTCGTCGCCGTCGCTCCGCCGGAGCCAGAGACAAAGGGGTACTTACCCCTTCGCCGCGTGCCGTGCCGGACAGGACCTCGGCCGCGCGATCCGCAGCGCACGGCCACGATTAGAACCCGAGATCGAGGGCCCAGATTGCTTTGACCGATGTTGACCGGTATCGGGCAATCTGAGCCCTCCAATCTCATTTAAGCACCCCGCTCCGCTAGTGACCGTTAGATCTTGATCCTACGGTCCTGATCACCCCGGCTCACGCGCGTAGTCGTCGGTTCACGGTGAACCCAGTTCACCGTGGACCAGAGACTGTTTTCTGGTTTAAATAAAAATTCAGAAAAATAGTTTAAACTTCAAAAATTCATATCTTGCTCATTTTAACTCTAAATTTCACCATTCAAATTTTGTTAGAACCAGAACATTATTCTCTACACATTAATGCAATAAAAACAGTATGTTTCTGTTGCCCAAAATATTATTAATCAATAAATGAATAAGAACCCCTTTAGGATAAATTATTATTCCAACAAAATAAATTATAAAAAATCCTAAAAAGGTTAAAATTCACTATTTTATGAAAAGACTCAGAATGATAAATATTACTTCACCCACAACAATGTATGTTCTTTATTTGGTGAATTTTATCTGTTTTATTGAATGTGAATATATTGTTTACTTTCCCGAGGTTCCACCTTCACCCTTTGCTGAGCAAGGCAAGTCATCGACCATCTCTGTGGAAACAGTTGATCATATTGAGCCCATGTTTTAATAAATTATCGCTATAACTCATAGGATAATATTGCATTAGTCCAATAATCAAGCCTTACACTTATATTTATTAGATCCCCGTCCTTGTGTGCAAACCCAAGCCATGCTTATTGAGCCTTAACTCCTTGTCACTCTACTATTAAAATATTAGCTAGTGCCCAATGTACCGGCACAACTGCTATAGGATAAAAAGAACGAGTCGTAGATAGCTGGATTCTGTATATGTATTTCCCTGTTATTCTCGTCTCTGGACTCTGTTGGAGTTGGCTAGGTTATAAGTATGGTGGGTTCCGGGTGCAAGCTCGGGCACTGGTTTGTCGCACCCGGGGCACTATAAGGACCGGTCTGCGGGATCTGTTGCAAAGCACTTCCGTACCAACCACAAGTCTAATGGGTAAGTCCTAACTGGAAGTGTGGAACTCTTCGGCTCTATGCACCATAGTGGAGGGGTACAAGGGGCTAGCCTGCGGGCGACTTGTACCAAAGAAGGCTCAAGGGGGGGTATGGTGAGCACTCGACATGTCGAGACACGATACGAAACCCATAAGAGGGTGTTGTGGAGTCGGAGGGAACCATATGGAAGGTTTTGGCACGAGTTCCCGTGTGATGGGTCATCTCGTTACACTTCGGTGTAGGTGATGAGTGCGTGCCTTGTGGGTACAGTGGTACATCTCTGATCAGAGTAAATTCAATCTTTTCGAAAAGCCGAGCCCACGGTCAAGGGCGGGTTGTGTGACTACTCGCAGTTAGTTTACAATTGTGTGAATGTTCGGATTACTCATGGCACGTAAGGACTGTTGAGCGAGGTGGGGTGACTGTACCCCTCGAGTTAGAAGGTGATGATACACATGCACATGTTTACTTTTCCGTACTAATAAATTGCTCTCATTTAAAGCTTTACAATTATGCTGCTTCCGCAAAATTAGCCACTATCTCCCTTGTTATTACCTTGCATTATATTTGCATTCGGTGGCTTGCTGAGTACATCAGTACTCACCCCGTTGACTTACAACATCAGAGCCCGTCTACTACGAGGAGGATGAAGGTCTAGAGTAGCGACCCAGTCAAGGCGAGACTGGAAGGAGGCGTTCATCTAGGACCCTTGTTTTATTAGTTTCTCTTCATCTTTATTCACTTTTGTATTAATGCGGTCTACGAACCGTGAATGATTGCCGTATTGTACGTGGTCGCATGATGAACGTCTTGTTTTATTGATTTTCTATGGAATTTCAATAAAGTCCTGATTTATTAAATCGGGGCGCGACAAGATGGTATCAGAGCCGACTTGACTGTAGGAAGCCAAACAGACCTGACCTTAGGACTTACATATATTCACTATACTTTACAAAAAGATTACTTATCCTCTCATCTTCTACGATTTTCACAAAAAATTTTCTCTCTTTTGTAGATGCCGGTTCACACCATGAGCGGGACTCTTCGTGACGAGGCCGGATTCATCCGCGAGCTTCGCGTACTCGTCGACTTTTTGGGATTTCCCCATGAGCCTGCGTTCCACGGGATTTTTCCCGATGCGAACGAGAGCTACTGCGAGGTCACGGTTGTGATCCGCCCCTCTTCCACGCAGCCACCCTTCTACACCCATGGAGTTGGAGGACCTTCCTTCGTGGTGGCCAGCCAGCGAGCCGCTCTCCAGTCCCTCGCCGAGCTTCGCCTGGTCTACGACTGCCACCTCCGCGACACCGTCTACCGCTTCATGCCCATGCGCACACCCGGGAGTCACCGCAGCATTTACATCAGCCCCCTCACCCAGAGCAGCTCCGCCATCACCCGCACGATGAGACTTTTGGAGGCCATGGACAACCTCCACACAGAGGCCGTCCTCGACGCAGACAGCCAGCACGACACCATCGACTTCTACCGCCACACTTCGGAGAACCTGACCAGGGAGAACGCCGAGCTCCGTCGACAGCTAGAGCAGAACCCGCTGTTGACCCTTGAGGTAGAGGAGTTGAGACGTCAGAACGAGCTTCTGCGCCAGGGCGCCATGGTCCATACCCAGCTTCGTCAGCAGCTCAGAGAGTTGAAGAAGGACATAGAGGAGATCGCACCTCTTCCGCCCCGCAGGAAGAAACCCATTCAGACTCCCACAGTGAGGCCCAAGAGGATCTCCCGCAGCGCACCACCCGCCGGACCGTCCAGTTCCTCGACCCCGCCCGTCTCCCACGAGCCCGAGATCGAGCCGTCCCCCGAGCTACCGTAGACGTAGTTTTTCGGTTGAGTGTTTTGCATTTTTGCTTGATTGTATTAGCATTCATGTCAAAACATAAGGCATGAATGAAGTAATGAATAAATGTAACCGCAAGAACGGCATTTTTGGAATAAAATTTAATAAAAGTATCCGCTAAAAGAATGTTGTCTAATTTTGGAAACCTCAGGATGTCGAACAACCAAGGCTCCGACGCTCCCCAGAACGGAGGAGAGAACGGCAACTTGCCACAGTGGGGAGCGACCGGGCAAAGGCAAGCCCCAGTCGCCAACCACCCCACACTGGCTGAGATGATGGCTACTCAGAACCAGTTGGTTGCTGCCCTATTAAACCAGATGCAAGAGCAGCAGGCTCAGTTTTTCCGCCATCACCAACAGCCCGAGCTGCATCATCACGCCGCCCCAGCTCCCGCTCCCGCGTCCCAGCTCTCGGAGTTCCTCCGAGTTCGCCCTCCAACCTTCTCAAGTACCACCAACCCCATGGAGGCTGGGGATTGGTTAAGGACCATTGAGAAGAAGCTAGATCTGCTGACCTGCACTGAGCAGGAGAGGGTGGCCTTCGCCACCCACCAACTTCATGGTCCCGCCGCAGAATGGTGGGACAACCTGCGAGAGACTCTGCCCGAAGGACATGTTCACACTTGGGCAGAATTTTCTGAAGCTTTCCGTGCCGCTCATATCCCAGAAGGCATCATCGCACAGAAGCAGCAGGAGTTCAGGGACCTGCAGCAGGGGAGCAGGTCCGTCACAGAGTATTTACACGAGTTCAACCGGCTGGCTCGTTACGCGCCTGAAGAAGTCCGTACTGACGCGGCTAGGCAGTCTAAGTTCCTTCGAGGTCTTAAGGATGAGTTGTCCCTTCAACTCGTTTCCGGAGATTATGCCAACTTCCAAAAGTTGGTTAATAAGGCTATTATTCAGGAGACTCAGCAAAATAAGGTCGACCTGAAGAGGAAAAGAATGATTGCTTTCAGGCAGAACCAAGGCATGGCGCAGAGGCCTCGTTTCACCCCTCCTCCTCCGACGCCACAATACCACCCCCGCCCAGTGCATCGTCCGGCACCACCTGCCGCCAACACCGGAGCCGGACAGCCTCGCCCCGCTCCTGCCGCGCCAGCTGCACCACCCGTCCCGGCAAAGAAGGCAGAGATTCTGCGCGACAAGCACGGCAAGCCCGTGGTATGTTTTAACTGCCGCCAGGAAGGGCATTTCGCCTATCAGTGCCCCATCCCAAGCGCGCACAGGGAGTCACGACGAACCCCGCCATCCGTGCTCGCGTCAACCATGTCACTGCCGAGGAAGCCCAGGCTACGCCCGAGATCGTTATGGGTAAGTTCATGGTAAATTCAGCAATTGCAATAGTTTTGTTTGACACCGGAGCTACACACTCCTTCATCTCAACTGAATTTGTGGAAAAGAACAATCTAAGCATAGAAGAACTACCCAGAGCCGTACACATAGTTACCCCAGGGAAACAAACACTAGCCCTAACCTATAGCCCAAAAGTATGGATAGATATCCACGACACCATATTTTGGGCCGACCCCATCCTTATTGAATGCCAAGGCCTGGATCTCATTCTAGGAATGGATTGGTTAAATAAATACCAAGGAGTGATAGAATGTGCCCAGAGAAAAGTGACTGTGACCAGCGAAGAAGGGACTGCCGTCACATTTCAGATGCCAAGACTAAAGATCAGAAGACCAAGACTGCACCAGATTACCTTGGAAGAAATACCGATAGTCAGTGAGTACCCGGACGTATTCCCAGAGGATCTACCAGGGATGCCACCTAAGAGGGACATCGAGTTCAGGATTGATTTGGTGCCCGGAACCACTCCTATTTATAAGCGACCATACCGGATGGCCGCCAATGAATTAGCTGAGATGAAGCAGCAGTTGGAGGATCTTGAGAAGAAAGGTTATATCAGACCAAGCACATCACCGTGGGGTGCTCCCGTCATCTTCGTCGAGAAGAAAGAAGATAAGGCAAAGCGTATGTGTGTAGATTACCGCGCCCTGAATGAGGTGACAATCAAGAATAAGTATCCGTTACCTCGGATCGATGATCTCTTCGACCAGCTCAAAGGAGCTACGGTATTCTCGAAGATCGACCTGCGGTCTGGTTACCACCAGCTAAGAATCCGAGAGGAGGACATACCCAAGACTGCTTTCACGACCCGCTATGGATTGTATGAGTGTACGGTTATGTCTTTTGGATTGACCAACGCCCCTGCATTCTTCATGAATATGATGAATAAGGTATTCATGGAATATTTGGACAAGTTCATCGTGGTCTTCATAGACGACATCCTTATCTATTCCAAGGACCAGAAGGAGCACGAGACTCACCTCCGGTTAACCCTAGGAAAGCTAAGGGAACACCAATTGTATGCCAAGTACAGCAAATGCAAGTTTTGGACGGCAGAAGTAAAGTTCCTTGGACATATCATCTCTGCGCAAGGAATCGCAGTAGACCCTGCCACCGTAGAAGCAGTTACGGATTGGTTGCCACCCACGAACGTATCTGAGATACGAAGTTTTCTGGGATTGGCCGGATATTACCGAAGATTCATCGAGAATTTTTCTAAGATAGCCAAGCCAATGACCAGGTTGTTGCAGAAAGGAGAGAAGTTCGAATGGACTCCTGAATGCGAGAAAAGTTTCCGCACTCTCAAGACTCGTCTGGTGTCTGCACCTATACTGACCCTACCGGATATCCGCAAAGACTTCCATGTCTATTGCGACGCATCTCGCCAAGGATTGGGATGTGTTCTTATGCAAGATGGGAAGGTTATCTCTTATGCCTCCCGTCAGTTGAGACCTCATGAGATGAATTATCCGACCCATGATTTGGAATTAGCCGCCGTAGTGCACGCCCTTAAGATTTGGAGGCACTATTTGGTTGGGAATCGCTGTGAGATCTTTACAGATCATAAGAGTTTGAAGTATATCTTCACACAGCCAGATCTGAACTTGAGGCAAAGACGATGGTTGGAACTAATCAAGGACTATGACTTAGGTATTCACTACCACCCAGGAAAAGCAAATGTGGTAGCTGATGCCTTGAGTCGCAAGGGATATTGCACGACCATGATGATTCAAGGACACGCACCCTTGTTATGTAGGGAGATGGAAAAGTTGAATCTTGGGTTGACCACCGGAGCATATCTAGCCACCTTGGAGACCCAACCTGTCTTGTTTGAGCAGATTCGTGAAGCTCAGTCAGAGGACCCGGATATAGCTGCCATTAAGAAGAACATGAGGCAAGGAAAAGCCCCCGGATTTTCAGAGGACGAGAATGGCACCATATGGTTTGGAACTCGGATATGTGTGCCGGATAAACCTGAGATAAAGACTCTTATCCTGAGAGAAGCCCACGAGACATTGTACTCCATTCATCCCGGCAGTACCAAGATGTACCAGGATTTGAAGGAACGCTATTGGTGGGTTAGCATGAAAAGAGAGATTGCCCAGTTCGTCGCCGAATGTGACACCTGTAGAAGAGTCAAAGCTGAACATCAGAGACCTGCAGGATTGTTACAGCCACTTAAAGTACCGGAATGGAAGTGGGAAGAGATCGGTATGGATTTTATCACCGGATTACCAAAGACCCAACTTGGATATGATTCTATTTGGGTGATCATCGATCGGCTTACGAAAGTGGCTCATTTCATAGCCGTCAAGACGACCTTCAGTGGCCCTAAGCTAGCAGAGCTATATATGGCCCGGATAGTATGTCTTCATGGAGTGCCCAAGAAGATAGTGTCTGACCGAGGAAGTCAGTTTACCTCTCGCTTTTGGAAGAACCTCCAAGAGGAGATGGGCACGAGATTAAATTTCAGTACCGCCTACCATCCTCAGACAGATGGACAAACAGAAAGGGTAAATCAGATACTAGAGGATATGCTTCGGGCATGTGTTTTGGACTTTGGAGCCACTTGGGACAAGAGCTTGCCATATGCAGAGTTTTCATACAACAATAGTTATCAAGCCAGTCTTCAGATGTCTCCTTTTGAGGCCCTATATGGACGTAAGTGCAGAACGCCTCTACTTTGGGACCAAACGGGTGAATCCCAAGTATTCGGAACCGACATTCTTCGTGAAGCTGAAGAGAAGGTACGGATCATCAGAGACCGACTCAAGACAGCCCAATCGCGACAGAAGAGCTACGCCGACAATCGCCGTCGAGACCTAGCCTTTGAAGAAGGAGAACATGTCTATCTTCGAGTTACACCTCTTCGTGGGACTCAACGGTTTAACATGAGAGGAAAGTTGGCCCCTCGATATGTTGGACCATTTCCCGTTGTTCGACGCCAAGGCGAAGTTGCATATCAGTTGGCATTACCGCCCTCATTGGCTGGAGTGCATGATGTGTTCCATGTATCTCAACTCAAGAAGTGTCTCCGCATCCCCACAGAGCAAGTGGATCTTCAGCAGTTAGATGTCCAAGAGGATCTGACCTATGTGGAAAAGCCGGTTAAGATATTGGAAGTCAAAGAAAGGACCACCAGGAGTCGAGTCATCCGCTTCTGCAAAGTGCAGTGGAGCAATCATCCGGTAGAGGAAGCTACATGGGAAAAAGAAGATGAACTCAAGGCACAGCATCCTGAGCTATTCGAGGATTGATCCGAATCTCGAGGACGAGATTCTCTGTAAGGGGGATAGGATTGTAACACCCCAGAAAATAAAAAAGGAATAAAATAAAAGAAAGTATTATTTAACTCAATTTTGGATTAGGAAATTCACAAAAGAACCCAAATAAAACCAAACAGGGAGAGATACTCAAAATTTGGACTAGAAAATTTTATGAGATGAACTAGAGGCCAAGATATAATTTTAGGAATTTTTACAAATTTTTACCAACAGTGGTTCAACCCCTAATCAAATATATGAATTACTGGATTTATTTTAAATCAGAAAAGAATTGAAAATACTTAATGGGCCTCAACCCCGAATCCACCCTCAGCCCAGCCCAACCCAACCGTAAGCCACTGACATGTGGGACCCCGGTGTCGGCGCCGTTTTCCCCTCTCTCTCCCGCCCGCGCCTGCCTCGGCCCCACATGGCAGCTTCCCGCCTACGCTCTGCTCTCTCTGGCAGACATGGCCCACCTGTCGGCCCTTCTATTTTTGTTTCGACCACTGACAGGTGGGGGCCACCTGTCAGCATCGTCTTCTCCATGGAAGGGGATCCCCCCTTCCCTCTTCCCGGCGATCCCCTTGCCATTTCTCGCCGCCGGCCGCCTTGATTCGCCCGATCCGGCCCCTGATCGCCTTCCTCGACCGCCCCGACCTCCTTCCATCAAGAATCGACGCGTTTTCATGCTTTTGGAAGCCAACCCGAGGAGAATGGAAACCTCGCCGGAGAGACTTGGAATCCCCTCGGATCTCCACGTTTCCCTTCCGTTTAAACGACGACGAAGCCCCTATTTAAACCCCTCCGGCCACCGCACACCGCTCACACCACGTTAGCCTGACCCAGAGCAAGAACTGAGCGCCCCGCCCCCATTTCGGGTTTTCTCTCTGTTTCGACTCCGGCAAACCCTCGCCGGCGATCCAGGCCACCACGCCCCTCGCCGTCGCCACCTACGTGACCACCAAGGCCCGCCCGTCCTCGGCCACGCCTCCGCTGGTCGGAAGGACCACCGGATCGCCTCGCCGCCGGCGAACCCGAGGAACTCCACCGCCCCTCTTCGACGCCGGTCACCGTCAGCTCACCGTCACCGCCACCACCGGTACGACCGAATTCCCCTGGCCTCGCCAGTCCCATTTTAACCCCTAGCTTGGTCGATTACCCCTCGCCGTCGCCGGAATTCGTCGCCGTCGCTCCGCCGGAGCCAGAGACGAAGGGGTACTTACCCCTTCGCCGCGTGCCGTGCCGGACAGGACCTCGGCCGCGCGATCCGCAGCGCACGGCCACGATTAGAACCCGAGATCGAGGGCCCAGATTGCTTTGACCGATGTTGACCGGTATCGGGCAATCTGAGCCCTCCAATCTCATTTAAGCACCCCGCTCCGCTAGTGACCGTTAGATCTTGATCCTACGGTCCTGATCACCCCGGCTCACGCGCGTAGTCGTCGGTTCACGGTGAACCCAGTTCACCGTGGACCAGAGACTGTTTTCTGGTTTAAATAAAAATTCAGAAAAATAGTTTAAACTTCAAAAATTCATATCTTGCTCATTTTAACTCTAAATTTCACCATTCAAATTTTGTTAGAACCAGAACATTATTCTCTACACATTAATGCAATAAAAACAGTATGTTTCTGTTGCCCAAAATATTATTAATCAATAAATGAATAAGAACCCCTTTAGGATAAATTATTATTCCAACAAAATAAATTATAAAAAATCCTAAAAAGGTTAAAATTCACTATTTTATGAAAAGACTCAGAATGATAAATATTACTTCACCCACAACAATGTATGTTCTTTATTTGGTGAATTTTATCTGTTTTATTGAATGTGAATATATTGTTTACTTTTCCGTATCGAGAAGACTACGAGTTCGTCGAGGAGCAGGAGTTCTATCCCGAGGTTCCACCTTCACCCTTTGCTGAGCAAGGCAAGTCATCGACCATCTCTGTGGAAACAGTTGATCATATTGAGCCCATGTTTTAATAAATTATCGCTATAACTCATAGGATAATATTGCATTAGTCCAATAATCAAGCCTTACACTTATATTTATTAGATCCCCGTCCTTGTGTGCAAACCCAAGCCATGCTTATTGAGCCTTAACTCCTTGTCACTCTACTATTAAAATATTAGCTAGTGCCCAATGTACCGGCACAACTGCTATAGGATAAAAAGAACGAGTCGTAGATAGCTGGATTCTGTATATGTATTTCCCTGTTATTCTCGTCTCTGGACTCTGTTGGAGTTGGCTAGGTTATAAGTATGGTGGGTTCCGGGTGCAAGCTCGGGCACTGGTTTGTCGCACCCGGGGCACTATAAGGACCGGTCTGCGGGATCTGTTGCAAAGCACTTCCGTACCAACCACAAGTCTAATGGGTAAGTCCTAACTGGAAGTGTGGAACTCTTCGGCTCTATGCACCATAGTGGAGGGGTACAAGGGGCTAGCCTGCGGGCGACTTGTACCAAAGAAGGCTCAAGGAGGGGTATGGTGAGCACTCGACATGTCGAGACACGATACGAAACCCATAAGAGGGTGTTGTGGAGTCGGAGGGAACCATATGGAAGGTTTTGGCACGAGTTCCCGTGTGATGGGTCATCTCGTTACACTTCGGTGTAGGTGATGAGTGCGTGCCTTGTGGGTACAGTGGTACATCTCTGATCAGAGTAAATTCAATCTTTTCGAAAAGCCGAGCCCACGGTCAAGGGCGGGTTGTGTGACTACTCGCAGTTAGTTTACAATTGTGTGAATGTTCGGATTACTCATGGCACGTAAGGACTGTTGAGCGAGGTGGGGTGACTGTACCCCTCGAGTTAGAAGGTGATGATACACATGCACATGTTTACTTTTCCGTACTAATAAATTGCTCTCATTTAAAGCTTTACAATTATGCTTCTTCCGCAAAATTAGCCACTATCTTCCTTGTTATTACCTTGCATTATATTTGCATTCGGTGGCTTGCTGAGTACATCAGTACTCACCCCGTTGACTTACAAAATCAGAGCCCGTCTACTACGAGGAGGATGAAGGTCTGGAGTAGCGACCCAGTCAAGGCGAGACTGGAAGGAGACGTTCATCTAGGACCCTTGTTTTATTAGTTTCTCTTCATCTTTATTCACTTTTGTATTAATGCGGTCTACGAACCGTGAATGATTGCCGTATTGTACGTGGTCGCATGATGAACGTCTTGTTTTATTGATTTTCTATGGAATTTCAATAAAGTCCTGATTTATTAAATCGGGGCGCGACAATGACCGGCGAGTATATAGCCGCCAAGTCGTCCGCTCCACCGCGACATCACGTCGCGCCTGCTCAATGATGAAGCGCCGCCTTCGAACCGTCACCAGTTGGCAGTTTGCTCCGAATCGGCGGCGTAGCCATGCTAGGGGTGACACTCCGGCCCATGGACTGCCTCGCTGGCGGCGGCGACGGAGCAACATGCCACGGTCGCGTACGCGCACCACCGTCCCGACGGTCGGATCAGGAGCAGGAGACGGCTGAGGCTCCCGTATCCGCTGCCACAGCTCCTCCGCATGCGTGCATGCAAGCGCGGCCGCCGGGCTGCCATGGTCGCGCGAACGGGCGGCAGCGCAGGCGAGGATCTCTCCGCGACGCCGCGCCAAGGCAACCGCAGATGTGCGACATGAAGAACGTCGTGATCCTGAAGCGCGGGGATTATATCGCGCCGGAGATCAGGGCGGCATTGACAGTACCGGCCCCCAACCATTGCAGTGCCGCAGCGGTGGAGAAGGCTGGGCCTGTGCCCGCGGAAGACCGAGGCTGTGCGCCGGCGGAGATGGCCGAGAGAACAGCGGCATCCCGGCAGCGCGACACGCAGGAGAAGAAGGCCGAGGTGATGGTGGAAACACAGCATTGCATCTCCTCGGCGAAGAATATCGAGCCCATGATGACGGCAGAGCAGAGCATCTCCCCCGCGGAAAACGCCGAGCCCGTGGTGGCAGCAGAGCAGAGCATCTCCTCGGCGACGAACGCCGAGCCCGTGGTGGCCCGTGGCCACAGAGCAACGCATCGCACCGGCGGATAATGCCGAGCCTGTGGTGGCTGCAGAGCAGTGCATCGCCACGGCAAAGAACGCCGAGCTAGTGGCGGCTGCAAACAGGCGAGACGCACCGGCGACGAAAGCCGACACAATCGACCCTGTGTCCCTGTCCTGTACTGGGACACGTCGTTCGCGATCTCGCCGGATCCCTCCGTTCTGCCCATCCCAGGGTTCTTGCTGAAACCTCATGGATGTTACTCCTGATGACTGCCGGCCCGCAGCACGCCGGCGCCGGCGGCGATATCACATCGATTCGAGTTCGAGCAACACGAGAGACAAGAAATCTTGTGGTGTTCATGCTGTATACTTCCCGTAGAATAGTATGGTAGAATCAATTTTGTCTGTCTCCTCGCCAACCTTGCAACGTGCATCACAGATTGACGGTTCATACTGTGAACTTGTTACGTGTCAAAATAAAACAAAAAAAAGTTTTATATGCGTGTCTGATTATGTTTCAACCGGCTGATCTCAGTGCAAATTTGCTGCATATGTATCCAAATCCATCAGTGCATTCCAGCTATCTCATCAGTTCTTGATTCAATCCAATACGGTCTGAATTGCTCAAGCAGCTAAAAGCCCTCATATACTCCAGATTTTGAAAATCTCTAAACACAATTAATTACAACTCAATATACAAGTAGCTGAGAAGTCGACTCTTCAGATTTTACACTAATCTCTTGACAAACGTCATCAAAAGTTACCGAAATTACCAACTAATGGGTTTTTATTCATTAATACCAAAGTTTTAATGTACCTATTTTTATTTTAAAATAATCTTAAAAGTGTGAAAATTGAAAGGCATCTACTCAACACATAATTAGGACATCAATAACTCCGAAAATATTTCAACTTTCAATAGGCTCTTAAGGCACTAGCTAGCCACTAAACTTGGGTTATCAAACAACAACCGACTCTCATCAACTAGCTAGCAAGATGCTTGATGTTTGGACCAGTTGATTATTAGAACCTCTAACTTCCTTAGGGTGTGTTTGGTTCGATGACTAAACTTTAGTCTATTTCACATCGAATATTTAGATATTATTTTAGAGTATTAAATATAGATTATTTATAAAACATATTCATAATCTGTAGATTATTTGCGAGACGAATTTAATGAGCCTAATTACGTCATGATTTGACAATGTGATGCTACAGTAAATATTTGTTAATTATTGGTTTATTAAGCTTATAAATTTGTCTCGTGAATTATCTTCCGATTCTACCATTGTTTTTATAAGTAGTTTGTTTTTAGTTATTTGATTTGATGTCCAAACATTCGACGTGACACGGGCTAAATTTTAGTTCAGGGAAACAAATACCCCTTAAACTGTTAAACATGCTCATTAGTTTTTTTATAGATTTTGTGTTTTATAATATTAGAGAAAAATTGAACTATTTATATGAGCTAGAAATTATGAGAAGTTACGAATATTTGTTTTCGTAAAAAGTTGCGTCTTGTGAAGGATTTGCCGTCTTCTACTTATGAGCAGAGGCAGCATCGGCGGCGGCCCAGCCGTCGTCGAGCGGCGGCAGGTCGGGCATGACCTTCTTCCAGAACCAGTGCTTCCTCCAGAGCAGCACCATCTCCTCGATGGGCACGCCCTTGGTCTCCGGCAGGAACACGTGGACGAACACCGTCATCACGGTGATCCAGCCGGCGAAGAAGAGGAAGATGCCGAACTTGAACGCGCACAGCAGCGACAGGAAAGCCTGCGCGATGACGAAGGTGAAGAAGAGGTTCACCGCCACCGTGATGCTCTGCCCCGCCGACCTCGTCTCCAGCGGGAAGATCTCGCTCGGCACCGTCCACCCCAGCGGGCCCCACGACCAGCCGAACGCCAGCACGAACAGGCAGATCACCAGCACCACCGCGATCGAGTAGCTCTTCGAGAGCTCCTTGTCCGTCCCAAACTTCACCCCCAGGATCACCGCCACGATCACCTACACGGATGCACGGATCCACGGATCAGTGATTCAGTGATTCGTTCCGGTGCAAGTTCATGGCGGCGGCGGCGGCGTGCGTTGTGCAGTTGTGCTATGGTTTTGATACCTGGCAGACGATCATCTGGATGCCGCCGCTGATGAGGAGCTTGCGGCGGCCGAGGCGGTCGACGGTGGCGATGGAGATGATGGTGGAGGAGAAGAGGACGGCGCCGGTGAGCACGGAGGAGTAGAGCGACGCGCTGTTGCCGAAGCCCATGCTCTGGAACAGCACTGGCGCGTAGAAGAGGATGGAGTTGATGCCCGTCAGGATCTGGAACGCCGGCATGCAGATCGCCATCACCAGCTGCGGCCGGTTGCGGGGCTCCAGGATATTGCGGAACGGGTGCTCGATGGAGTTTGCCAGCTCGCTGGCTTCCGTCATGTCCGTGAACTCGGCGTCGACGTCGGCGGTGCCCCGGATGCGCTCCAGCACGCGCCGGCCCTCCTTGACGTGCCCGCGCTCGATGAGGCTGTTGGGCGTCTCCGGCAGGAGCATCCCGCCGACGGTCATCAGCAGCGCCGGCAACGCTGCCAGGCCCAGCGAGAGCCGCCACCCCCACGGCTTGATGTGCTGCGTGCCGTAATTGATCATGTTCGCCGTGAAGATGCCCATCGTCGTCGCGAGCTGGAACATCATGTTCAGCGCGCCGCGGATGTGCGCCGGCGCCATCTCCGACAGGTACAGCGGAACACCCTGCGACGCCAACAAACACCACGAATATGACGTCCCAGCGCAAGCACCACAACTCCGTCACCGCAGGCGAGAGCTCATGCATCAATGCCGCACCTGGTTGCCGAAGCCGATGCCGACGCCGAGCATGATGCGCCCGAGGATGAGCATCTCGATGTTCACGGCGGCGGCGTTGAGCGTCGCGCCGGTGAGGAAGCTGAGGCCGCCGCAGACAATGCTGGCGCGGCGGCCGTAGTTCCTCGTCACCGGCGAGGCGACCAGGGAGGAGACGAGGCCGGCCAGGTAGAGCGAGGAGGTGAACGCCGCGAGGCCCTGGTTGTCGTACTTGCAGTAGTTGTTCTGGCCACCGTCGTTCTTCTTCCGGAACACCACGGGGAAGAACTTCTTGAGGAATGGGTCCATGGAGGTCACTCCCCCTGCAGCATTCGGTGCAGTCAGATCGCCGGAGCTCAGCTGTGTTTCCCCGGTGATTCTCCATGGCAAACACAGCAAAGTGAAACATGGTAAAATTGGCAGCTTGGATGGAATCTGATGTCAGTGGCATACTACTTTACGCACGTTTGAGGCTACGGCAGTTTATTTAGAGACTGTAATTGTGTCTGATTATTCATTTATATGTGGAGAAAAAAATCAAATAGAATTAAGTTTTATTTCCCATTTCATAATTGATAGGTAGACAAACATAAATATAAATATTGATCTTTTACCGAATCCATTTACCGAATACTTGTCCTCGCTTGATCTTTTTAAGGTCATCCAACCCAACTTGGCGCACGACAGATACAAGTACTTATAAATCTAAAGTTGAAACAAGTATAAATAAACAATATAAATTTTAGACTCACAATGTAAGAATCAATACTACAGAATCTAAAAATAAATTAGAATCTAAAATATGAGAAATATCAATTTCTCTAAATTCTCACAAGTTAGTAGGCTAGATAATAAGCTAATTCGGCTCATTATAACTGGTTATGTTAATGAGCTAGCTCGGCTCAGCTCATTAACATAATGGGTAGAAAACCTAGCTCGGCTCGACTCAGTACAACTCGTGAGCTAGCTCGTATAACTTGTTATGTTAATGAGCTAGCTTAGCTTAGCTCATTAACATAATGAGTAGAAAATCTAGCTCGGCTCGATTCAATACAACTCGTGAGCTAGCTCATTTAGCTCACGAGTCAACTCTTTAAAAGATTATCAAATAAGAAATATTCAAATAATCACATATCAAATATTAAAATATAAAATAAATAGAATACATAAAGTTCCAAAATCCAAACATCATAGTTCCATTACTATTTCTATAGTACCATCAATTCATCACGCATATTATTTGTCACATATTTTCATACGATAATTCTATAGTCCAAAATTATTTATCCCATGTTTAAAAACAGTTTTTATATAGTTTTAAATATGGATCTGGATATAGATATTTTTTATACATAGATAAAGATTACTTTAGATATGATTATAAATACAAATTCAAATAATTCGAATAACATATATTTGGATGTCCACATTAAAAACTCATAAGCCAAGTTGGACCAAGTTGGTTGTGTGCACAAGAGAGAGGGAGTTGGGCTGTGTTTTGGCCCCAAGGAAAAAAAGAGTTATTTTTAAGGATTTACTATTTTAAAATTACTGAAATATTATTTATTGCATTAAAATTACTTCTTTTACTTGATTTAAAAAAAATCTAGCACATATCTAAATGCGTAGAAAAATTACTAAAAATATCTCTAGTTACAATTTATTAAGGAAAAATATTTCTTGTTTTCTCGCGCTTGTTAATTTAACTCTAACTTATAATATTTTATTACATA
Organism: Zizania palustris; assembly: GCA_019279435.1. Classification (NCBI taxonomy): domain Eukaryota; kingdom Viridiplantae; phylum Streptophyta; class Magnoliopsida; order Poales; family Poaceae; genus Zizania; species Zizania palustris. The sequence continues at coordinate 20,944,083 of JAAALK010000287.1, read as the reverse complement.
TACATTTATTTTATTTTATTTTGAATAAACTTTCCCCCAAATTAATAAAGTGCAAAATATTTAGCAATTAGTATTCTTAATTGATTGATTTCTATAAGCTAGCCCCGCAAGTAAAATTTTAATCATGCACATAAATAAAAATGCATACACAATAGTCAATTTATTTTGGTTGTGATTTATTCCTCAACGTATAATTGTCGTATTCTGATAAATATCTGCAATTATATTCACTCCGATTCATATTTGTTTTTTATTCATATTCATCATCATTTGTTTATATACTCCGTTGATATATTATTTGTTTATATATTGATTTTCTAAATCTAACTCTAAATCTGATAATTTATATGATAAATATAATATTATTATTTTTATCCGATCTGCATCAAAACAAATAATGGGAATTTATTTCCCCATTATGTCGCCTTGAACTGAGAGACGACTCATATGGCGGGTCGCCGGCCACGTGTAGTTTAACTGAAGATGATTTTGCGTGTCAGTTTTTTTTCCTTCTGAATATCACATCATCAAACCGGAGGTGAAACAAACGAACACGAACCGAACACAAGCAATCCTAGCGCCTGAATCGCTTGATCAGTTGAGAAAAGGCGCGCAATTTTTATTTTTTTTGGCACCGCTGAATGTCCGTATGTCTGACGGGATCAATCAGAGGGGAGGGGGAGGAAGATCTCGCGAACGCGAAGCAGGCAGATTCTTGATTCCTTTCCATGTGCTGCAAGCGCTAGCTCCAAAATCCATGGGGGACCACGGCGAGAACGGACGCTAATCATGGAGCTAGCTAGCAAAAGTTGCTGTCCTCGTCTTCTTCAACGGCCCCGTACGTGGTGGCTGACGACGAGCAGCCGGAAGCCCGGAAGCGACCGGGCGGCTGACGCGTACTCTACAGTGACGACGATGCAGGCGCAGCCAAGAAGAGGAGGAGGAGGCGATGGAGGTTTTACGTACCGGAGATGCCGATGTCGTAGCCGAAGATGGCGCCGCCGACGGCGGCGACGAGGCAGACCATCCCGACGGCGACCGTCATGCGGCCCTTGTACTCCGCCGCCCGCTCCTTCTTCACCCCCAGCGCCGCCACGCCGCCGCCGGCCATCTCCTCGATCCCTCTCGCTTCCCCCTTCCTCCCCTGTCCGGCCCGCAGGCAAGGGCGTCGACGGAGTGGCGGACAGTAGCTAGGAGGACGGCGAGCAAGCTAAGCTCGCTCACGCCGAAGAAATGCTCTAACCAACCAGTAATTCGCTGCTATATACAAACATACGGTCAGTCTGTCACTCTCCCTTGACTTGACGATCTCTCCCCTGTCCCGGCCACGAACTCACGACGGAGCTAGGTCGTTTGATTTGGCCAAACAAGTTTGAGTGTCAGAGTGTGTGCGTGCGCCTGTGTGGGGTATAAATCTACAGGGGGGATGGGCTGGCAACTGCACGTACATAAGCAAGCAGCACCCATTCGTTGACCCATGACCCATCCCCAACCTGCCGAGAGATGCGTGGAGCTGGAGGAGAGCTTGGCAGCTTGCAATTGCATGCGTGTGCAATAAATGGGCGAAGAGCTAGAGTTGTTCGTAGAGCGGCGGCCGGCGGCGGCCGCGCGTGGCGCTAAGCGAAGGCGTTTGTCTGCAATCTGCGGATGGGTTCTTGATTAGGACATCATTTTGCTGGGTGGTCCATTTTGGATCATGACAACTGCGCTCGATCAATCAATCACCAATCTTAATATAATCAAATTTCTGTTTTTTAACACGCCACGGGCCGGAGGAGTAAGAACGCCGGCAATAGCCCCTGACCAAGGTGCGCCGACCGCCGGCCGAGATCTAGAGCGGTGACCGTGGCAATGGCAGGGCGGCGGATCATCCCGAGGCCAGAGCTCGACCACGGTGGGAGGCTGGAGCGCGCGACAGAGCGCGCCGGATCCGGTGAACTGCGGAAATTTGAGGATCCGCCACTAAAAAATTTGCATACTTTGATTATTTGCTACCTATGTGGATGACAAGTGGGACCATTTGAGTGCATGACAGTGGGCCAAAGTGTCAAATAATCGAAGCCCATTTTTAAGAGTGGCAAATCATCAAATATTCCGGTGAACTGTGTCGAGCGGAGGAGCAGGGGCAATCGACATCCTAATATTACTATTTTAATACTTTAAAGATGTGCACTTTGTTATAATAGTATTTTTTTGATGCTAACATATAGCACCGTCTAAGTCAAAGAAAATAGATCCAAATACCAAAAATACGAAGCCACTTTTTTAGAGTGTTAAAATAGTAATTCTCTCGTCGACACAAAGAGGGAGTAACAAAAAGTTGTCTAATCATATATACGTGGTTCATATGGTAGGTGACTGGTCACCCTAAAAATATAAATTAGTGTTAATTTTCTTATATCGACCATAGGTATATCTTTAATTTTAACATATACATCTTCTAGTTCATAAAGTCTAGTCCATATATGGTCAATAAATTTAATTAGCTCTGTCTCTATTCATATCTCCCAATTGATTCCGTTCTTAGGATCGGTTCGTGACCGCTCTTTTCCACTAAAATCTGTCATATTTCACAAAATTCTTCAATGGTCAGACCTCGAGTAGATTTGTAGCTTCACTGATACAAAATATGAAGCAGAGAGAACATGTCAACACATGGAATTATGCTCCGTTTAGATTGGGGTTGTTTATTTTTAGAGACTAAAGTTTAGGCCTATTTAGTCCCTAGAATCCCAAACAACATTGTTTACGGAGACTAAAGTTTAATCCATTAGTCTCTTAGAAGTTACTTATCAGTATCATGCATACTTTATACTCATTTATGTAACATTGTTTACGGAGACTAAACTTTAGTCCCTAAAGTTTAGTTCATTAGTCTCTTAGAAGTTGCTTATATGGACTAAAAGTATCATACACACTCTATACTCATTTATGTACTCCTCGTTAAATGATGTTTAGTTGCTACATCTAAACAAGAGAACTAAACTTTAGTCCATATAAAAATAAACAAGTTTGAGTCCTTAAAAATAAAGGAGGTGATGCAAACAAGGCCTTAACTTTACCATAGCGGTGGGTGCAGTATGCTATACCCAATAATGAGAGTAGAGCGTTCAGTTCACCAAAATGGAAATGCATGGTAAGCAGCCACCGCTCAACAAATTCGGTTCTAAGTTGCTGAGTATATATACTGTGGTTGCTTCATTAGCTTAATTAGCAAGGTTGTTTCCGTTTTGGGTTCGACGTGGCACGTTTATGCAAGGGTGGTCAAATCCATGTACATATTTGGAGTGCAGATTGCACCGTAGCCGGCGTGTTTTCGGGGCCAATTGGACGTTGTTATACGTTCGCCATTGCTTGCTTGCAACAGTGAGCATGTGCATCTGCATCTTGCTACTTGCTAGTGGCAGGCAACTAGTGTGTAGAGAGCCATTTTTTTGTTTTTGTTTTTCACCAAACTTCAATCAGTCTCTCACCAAAAGCAAGCCATGGCTGCTAAGTTTGACTGATCGGAAATTTATTTTTCAGTAGTGCACGTGCAACTCATGATGCAACTCCGGTGGGGGTGGCTACTCATTAGCCATGCGAGCAGTATTTGTGATTTAGGGTATATTTGTTATTATAATAATTCAGCTTATTTTCATAAACCAAAATAAATAGATCAAAAATATATAGATCGATTTATTTTATATTATAATTTAGAAAGTATATTATAACAATTCAATAAAACGATTCAATTTTTTCTATAAATTAAGCTAGCATAATCTAAGCTAAAACAAACGTGACTTAGGCCTTCCATTATATATGCTCAGAGAGTATTTTGTTCAGACTTGACAATTCAGTGTGTGGGAGCTAAAGATTTGCCAGGATATACCCTTTCCGTCAGGATGAGAATCCTCTTTTCTCTTTGACATGATTCCCAAAAGTTAAAATCAACCTTTAATAATGATTTGTTAATCATTTATTAAGGAGAAACTTTGTTAGTCGTAAAGCAAAAGTGGGACAATCTTGAGTCGTCCAAGTTTGTTGAAATATTTGAAAAGGAGAGACAGAATTCACACTGTGAGTTTGTGACAACTGATCGACCACCCAAAGAGATGTAATTCAATTTGTGCAGACATCAAACACTTGTGATGTTACGAAACTAGCTACACTTCCACGCACGCAGCTTCCTGAGCTTTATGCCAAATCATTGCGAAAGCAATGGAATTCCATGGTGCAGTGTGCGTTTGGTTTTGCTTTTAAAATCTGTTTCTGTTGTAAAAAAACAGAAGCTAAATCAAACGGGTTTATCAAAATTGTTTCTGTTGTGAAAAAACAGCTTTTTTCTAGTACAAATTTGGAAGCAGTCTGGACCCTGTTTTTCTGCTTTTGCTTTTCTGATTTTTAGTACATGTTAAATAATTGAATTCAATGTGTCTTAATTGATCTAACATTATCATGGTTTGTATTGCATTGCACAAATTCATGAGATAATATATGGTTGTCGGTTACTTTATAAGATGAGATATGAACTTTTTTATTTATCTAATATATTTTTTAGTTATTTAGTTGTAGCAATACTGAGTGTTTCCTATTTATATATATGTATAGAATATTATAATGATGAAAATTATGTAAGTTATAAAAAACAGTCAGCTCACAACAGTTTTTTCACAGTAGTTTCAACCAAATAACTTTTAGCTTTTTCACAGCAGACAGCTCACAACAGCTTTTTCACAGTAGACAGCTCACAGCAGAACCAAACGTATCCTAAAACTCCATCAAGCTGAGGTGCAATCTAAAGTCAGAATATATTTATGTGAGATAAGCACAGTCATAGTGGCTTTATATCTTTATCATTTTGACCTACATTCATTGATACAAATTGTGCTATATATCAATCACAAGGAATGATATTATAATCAAGGAAAAATCTTAAAAATAACTGAATGATCAAATTTTTTGTGGAAGACCTAGTGGGGACTATATCCCATGAGATTGACACCTGAAACCGATCGATCAAGCAAACCATCACACAGATAGGCCTACCAAAAAAGAGCATCACTCACATTCATCAGAGCTCAGCCACTACTCTACTAGTCGAGGCACTGTTAGTAGAGCCGTTTGCTATCTGTACGTGCCTAACTGTGCCTGCCTTGTTCGTCGTCATGGTGATGCCGCGTGATGCAGGAATTATTGGGCTCATCTACCACCCCAACGAGTGAGACCGGCCGCCGGAGCCGCCGGAGGCCGACGAAACCATCACTGACGTACGCTTTTGAACGTCCACAATCCCGGTCGAGCTTTCTCCGTCCGTTGATCAGATCCGCCACTATGCTAATTAAGGGTGGCAATTAACCCAATAGTGCCGGGTACCCATCGAGGACCCGACCCTACAGATCTGGGTCCAGGTCTAAATTTAGATCCATGGGTCTATCGAGTTGGAGCCGCATCAAATTAGATATGGGACCTGGTCTCTTATTTATTTATTTTTCTGCTTTTTTCCACCCATATCTTAACTTCTTGCTTCATTCACCAAATCTAACTTCAACAGTCCCTACCCACATAGGCTACTGTGCCTCTCCTACCATAGTACCGCGCCCGCTACTGTGTGGTTACAACCCTAGCAACACCGGTGACTGCGTGGCCACACACCCCTGCAATGCCGGTGTATGCGGCCCTCTCGTTGGCGATCGTGGCCCATTGCGGCGACGGCAACCGCACAGCTATGCTCCTCTATCACGACGGCGGCTATCGCCTTCCTGCCAGCGACCGCAAGCCGCGGCCCCCTGCTACGTCGGCGACCTCATGGCCGTGCCCCTTGTCGTGACGATGGTCGCCTCCCTTGCCGTGCCAGTGGCTACGTTGTCTCCTCCCGCATCTCTTCAGTTCTTGCTTCTCAACACCCTAAATCTTTTCTGCTCATTAAGGCTACCGGGTTTGTGGGGACCCAATAAAGAAAGCGGGGCGGGTCCAAATGAGAACAGATTGATCCCTGGACACCCTGGCAAAAGTACGTTGACAAAAACCCCATGGCTACACGGCGCATCGCGGGTCAGGGGTCCCGGACTAGAGATGGCAACGGGTACCCGAAACCCGAGTACCCGATGGGTTTTACCCGGTAAGAAAACAGGTGTGGAACAATATCTTCACCCGCGAGTGCCTTATTGGGCAAAAACCTCTACCCAACAGGTATAGCGGGTGCGGATGCGGCTGCATAGTACCCGTACCCGCGGGTAAAATACACCCGAAGGCTCATGTGCATTTCCCTACAAATTCAGCCCATTCGTAATATGCTGGTGGTGACTTGATATTAGTGTGGAAGTAATATGCTCCAATGATCTATTAGACTATATTTGTTGGTGTAAATTGTTGTTACTTGTAGATGCATATGCTATTTTTCAGTGATATATTTATAATTTATCGCGGGTCTGAAATCGGGTGTGGGTTACCCGCCGAATACAAATACCCTCGCGAGTGCGGGTGTAAGTAAATTTTTGTACCCGCAGGTTATGTAGCGGGTGAGTTTTTATCTGGCGGGTGCGGGTGTGAATGGGTAATACCCAGCGAGGACGTACCCGTTGTCATCTCTATCCCGACTAAGTTAAAATCTGGACCGGGCAAGCTGCTGGAAAAGCTAGCCTGGAAGAAACAGGATCCACGTCTCGCCGAGCCTTGCGTGCGCCGGCGCAACGGCGTAGGGGCGGTGCCGAGCTCGCCGCCGCGCGCGGGGAGGGAGGAGTTCTTGGCTTGTGAGTGAGACAACGATGCAGCCTCGGAATTTTTGAGAAATTTTACCATTCATTCCATTCTGCCAGTACAATAAATCATAAAGATTCATCACGTTTCATATAAATGCTAAAAGAGCCGTACATTCTACTGATAATATTCGATAAATCACAGTCATCGAATAAAAGGTGGTTTGTTACTTTTAATTGACTATAATTAATACATACTAAATTAGCTAGTTTTCTAGCCTCTGACAACCAGAAAGCACCTCGTACGTGTAAATTGTATAGAGTTTTCAGAATGGAAAAAAAGTTTAACCTTCACATCAAAATTCTTTTGGACGATGTTGCCGTCTATTAATTGTAATAGAAATTAATCTGAGTCAGTCACAAATTAAAGATGTATCTTTACTTTAACAGAAGTTGACAACTACTTTTAATTGAGATATCAAGCAAAGTCGTAGGACGAAGCCTTGAGATGAAACTTATAGTGGAGCAGCTCAGAATGAGTACAAGATGAACCCACCCTTTAGCCACCCTTTAGGATGAAGATGCTTCAATACGGTTAAAACCTCTTAGATGTGACAGTTTATAACTGTGGATTCTAAGGACCATTGGAGTTTGTTCACACGAGAGCTTACCGAATTACTTCTACGAAGATTAATGTATACATTGTAATAGTTGGTTTGACGTTGAGAATAACTTTGTATTACCCTATTATAATTTTGCCTATAAATACCCTATTATACTCAATTTACTAATCAATACAGTCTATATTCGAATTATTATTCAGAACAGAGCCTCCAATTTAGTCTAAGCTTTTAACAATACAACTCGGATCCTTCGAGATCCACTTTCGTTTGAACCTGTTGTGTAATTCTGTATTATACCGACACACCTTAAAATTTGTCTAAAAATAAACTATACTATTATCTTAACTAGTAATTAATAATATAAATAAAAAAGAATAACACCTTCCAAAAATTAAGTTCAGTGATGGCAACAGTTGCCGGGCAGTAAGGGGCACGCTGCGTCGCTGTGAGCTGAAAAATTCGTGATCGTGAGGTGTGATGACGACTGACGAAGAATTGAAGACGCTATGAGCAATAAAAGTCTGCGACGACTGCGTTTACACTGGAGAATTGCCATTTGGGAAAAAAACAACATGAGAAAAGGGCAGCGAGTAAAACTAGAACAATAAAATAAATATTGCTATTTATGAATTGTCTGATTTTGTTCGTTTATCAGTTTAAACCTGTACAGTTTAAAAGAAGTTACAGCTCCAGTACAAAAAAAAATTAAGAGTGTGTTAGGATGCTCCTATTACCTATCAAGAGTTCAAATTAATTTAAACCATTAATTAAAATTAAAATTAAAATTAAAATTAAAATTAAATTAAAAATTAAAAAAATATGTGACCGGCGAGAACCAGCCGGCGACGAGTTGGTAATAGAATCCTAGAAAATCCAGATTCCATTCTACAGATTTTTTTCATTTTTTTAAAATTTATATTTCAATTTTGAATGAAACTTATTGGTTTATACTAATCGTCTGACATTTTAATATTTTTTAAAAATAATTTTCGCAATAAATCATAATAAATAACCTAGTAATTAAAATAATTTATTATTTTTTTCATTTTTTCAAATTTATATTTCAATTTTGAATGAAACTTATCAGTTTATACTAATCAGCTGAAATTTTAATATTTTTGAAAATAAATTTCACCATAAATAATCATAAATCACTGGTATTTAGAATATTTTTAAAGAGTTTTTTTTTTCATTTTTTTAATTTATATTTCAATTTTTAATTAAACTTATCGGTTTATACTAATCATCAGAAATTTTAATATTTTTGAAAATAAATTTAACAATAAATCATCATAAATCACCTAGTATTTAAAATGATTTTTAAGATTTTTTCATTTTTTAACAATAAATCATCATAAATCACCTAATATTTAAAATCTTTTTTTTTTCAAATTTATATTTCATTTTGAACGAAACTGATCAATTTATACTATTCATCTAAAATTTTAATATCTTTAAAACAAATTTCACCATAAATCGTCGTAAATCTCCTAGTACTTGAAAGAATTTTTAATATATGTTTTTATTTTTTCAAATTTATATTTAATTTTTGAAAGACATTGGTCATACTAATCATCTTTTGCCGGAATTTTTTAAATAAAATATAAATAACCACATGTAAGAGAAAAATAAAAGTAAAATTGGAATGTTGAGCAAAATTAGTAGGAATAGGGAGTAAAGGAAAAGGAAGGAGTCGCTAGTATTGTTAATTACCTTTGCATGCAAGTGCAAAAAAAACTGAAACGTAATTCTAAAAATGATGAGAAAAATCAGGGTTGATAATAAGAAAATCCCTAAAAAAGTGGGCACTGTATTTCTATCAAATAAAAAATAATTATAAAAAATAAAAGGTGACCTATTACCTCATAGCCATTAGATCAAAATAAATGAACGATCCACGAAAATATGCCTTATTTAATTATTAAATTAGCATATATGTTTTATTATATTTTTGTTGATAAGATTAAGGAGTCCGCCTTTCGACGTTACATGCAAGTCATGATCCTAACCGTTACGTATCTGACGGTGCGCAACCATGCATTACCGTTCCACACACTGCCACGGTGCCACCTCAACCTGACCGCCGGATGTCGCCCTGCTCCGCACCGGCCCCGGACCCCACCACACCCTGCTCTGGCTGCTCCGCCCCTGGATGTCGTGTCCTATCTTAGCTATCGTGAAGCCACGTCGGACCGTTTTCTGTCCCAGCCTCCACAGAGTCGGACCCTGATGAAACGGATGAGATCTAGACTTTCCTATGATGATCTCGTTCCAAGGAGTAAGGGCTCACACATAAGCACAATTTTTAATTTTTAATTTACAACATTATTCCTTTCACCACAAGAAGAAAAGTTTTGCATTTGGATATAGTTTATTAAAAAGTGATTAATAGATAAGAATCCCTGATTTTTTACCGGGATAAACACACAGATGAAAACGACACCTAATCACCTAAACTTACTTGGGCCAAGGCCCAATTGTCCAACACGCGACTTAGGCTTTCTGATCTAACGGCCCCCTTTCGTACTGATGTGCTGATCGGACGGCTCACCTTAACCAACGGGAAAATGACACACCATCTCCCGCTCGGGTACCTGGTGGGCCCACGCCTCCCGGAGTCCCGGTCCCTGACACAATAACCGCCATGGTGGTCCCACTCACGCCAACTGGCCGGCCGGGCCCACCCCTACCTCGCCCGCTTCCTCTCTGTCTCCGCCGCGCCAACTCGTTGTCTCGTCAACGCAGGCAGCGAAGCGCCGGTGCCTCTCTCGCCGCGATCCGCGCTCCGTCTCGCCGGCTCTACTACGCTCTAGGTGAGATGTGTGCTCCTCCCCGATTCCATCGTCTCCCTGGCACGCGCCCGCCGGATCCCCGGCTCCGCTCGCGCGACGATCTAGCGCGCATTGCCCTCGTCGGCTACTATCTTGTCGTACATCGGAACGGGTGGTTGGAATGCCATCTCCGGGGCTTGCCGGGTTCTGGGTTCGGGGCTGGAGTGGGTTTTGGTTCGGTGGCTCCCTGCCGTGCCGGGTTGCTCGGGATGGGGATGTCGGATGCGTGGTGTTGGTATGGAGTTCAGTTTGGGGTTTTGTTGTTGTGTTGCCGTGTTGGTACCCTTGTTCAGTGTCGGACGTGGTTTGTGTGACTGTGAATCTGTGATGCTGCTGCATTAGCTGATCATGTGTGTTCAAATGAGATTTCCCTGCATCGTGTAGGTTTTGCTTTCGTTCTTGCATTTGCTGATTTCTGAAATGCGGCTGGATTCCATTGCCACATCGATGGCAGTTGATCAGTTGATCCGTAGGTCTAGAGACTCTTCGAGTTTTAGGGACCGGCAGTATATTGAGGGTTCGTGTAAGATAGTCAGATAGGTGTGTTTAGCTGATTCTTCTTTGCCCTGCAATTGTGGATTTAGATTCTCTCTGTTGTAGGCAGTAACAATTGGATTAGTGATTTGCCTTTCTGCATTGTTCATTACCTACATTTCTGTTGTTTCATCCGCTAGGACATCTCTCTCTCTCTATATATATATATATCTATATATCTATATATTGTTATAAGTCCATTCTTCAAGTTTTTTGCATTCTCTGCAAATTCTTCAGATCCTTACTTGATTTTCTATGCAGATTAGTGGGTCCACTGTATTTTTCATATGTCCTTATCTGGGATGGCCATTGCTTTTAAAGCGAGCACAAATTCTTCTGCCCCACAGCAACAATGGCTGCATTCAACTAAGTACCCATGTCAATATGGTTTCACTCACTTGAATGAAAAAAAGAGCAGAAGAAGTCTTATGGTACGGCATGTAAGAGCTGTTTCCGGGAAGTTAGACTTAGATTTCAGCGATCCTTCTTGGAAGCAAAATTACCAAGAAGACTGGAATAGGCGTTTTAGTTTGCCGCATATTACAGATATATATGATTTAAAGCCAAGGCTAACTACATTTTCTCTGAAGAAAAACAGGTTTCTTTCTGTTCACTGTATCTTCTTGAACTTACTGGTTCTTATTCTGAAGAGATAAAACGGTAATGGTTTCCTCATTTACAAAAGAAACATCTATACTATGACAGGACTGATGGCAGTAATATATCAACTGATATGTGGAATGGCTACGTAAATAAGAACGACCGTGCACTTCTGAAGGTCAATGCTGAGCACATATAATGTAAAGTATTTTTTAAGTATTTGTAAATGCACGTGTTAAAAAAGCTAGTCTTGAGACCTTGTGTAAGTTTTTGTATGAATCTATTTTGGATGGCAGGAAGTAGTACACTGTACAATTGCCTCAACTTTTAGTTACTGATTTAGTCACCTGGTCGCTTCTTGTCAGACATAATTAGATAATCTTGATGATGTCATTATTGGAATTCAATATGCCGACTTCACAGCGGACTAATTGTTTCTGTTGATTTTCTGTGCTGCTTAGTGCAGAACGTTACTTTAGATGGCACCAATAATACAAAAAATGTGTAGATGCTTCGGTAGAACTGTGAATATTCAAGTAAATAAACTTTCCTTAGAGATTATATTTTGCTCTTAACATATTTTGTTTCTTCAGGTGATAAAGTATGCGTCCCCTACTTCTGCTGGAGCTGAGTGTGTAGATCCTGATTGTAGTTGGGTGGAACATTGGTATGTTCTGATGCAGCACATTAGTTAATCTGCCTTTCCTCTGCCTCCTTTTTCAGGGAAATTGTTTTCCCCTAAGATGTTTAGTGAAACATTAGCTTATGTCACTATTCACCCCTATGTACCAGTAAATGAACAGTTAAGAACATTTACATTCTCGTTTTTAAATCTTTTTTATTTTTAACTTTTAAGTATGGGAAATTGGTGAGGTAGTCATAATTGCTTTTGGTAGGGTTCATCGTGCAGGACCTCGTAAGGAGATATACTATCAACCTGGGGAAGTAAAAGCTGCTATTGTTACGTGTGGAGGTCTCTGCCCTGGTTTAAATGATGTCATTAGACAGGTAATTTGGCATTTTCAACTATTGTTTCTTTAACAGTTCCTCTGTTGTATTTCTCTAAAAATATCTTGGAATTCATGTTACTATGGTGAAGGTTCCAGTTTCGTTGACTCTGTTTCGAGTAGGTAGTCATGTTTATTGTATGAATATTTAATCAAATGCCACAAGAGGGGAAACAGAATGACAGATTATAATTTATCAGATTCTATGTGTAATGCTTATGTATCAATCATGTGGATATTTGTTGGTTGGTACTGGTGACAGCTAACTTCTGAATAAACCTTCTATAACATTATAACTTCAAAGATATACTTTAGGTTTAGGATATTTTCTTATCCTGAATCAGAACTTCCCTGCATTGAAGATCTTGCAGATGGAGTTAAATATGCACTTTTAGTTAATGTCGACAGATGTTTATTAAACTAATGTTGTGTTGTATTAAGAATACAGTGGCCACATCATTCTGGTCATCACTTCATGTGACATAACCTAGTTGTCCTATATTTCCAGATAGTATTTACATTGGAGATCTATGGTGTTAAGAACATTGTCGGAATTCAGTTTGGTTATCGTGGATTTTGTGAGAAAGGCTTGAAAGAAATGCCGGTGAGTATGCTTTTCCATATCCTCTTAGATGCTGATGGGGGCTTAATGCTGTTGTGGAATTACAATTTGATGACAACATTCAGCTTTCGCGTAAAGTGGTGGAAAACATAAATCTTGCGGGTGGAAGTTTCCTAGGTGTCTCTCGTGGAGGAGCTAAAACTAGTGAGATTGTAGACAATATACAAGTAAGTGATTTGAAATGAAAGACTTTGATATATGTTGTGTTTGCTCGCTGCTTTGGTAGTGTTTAACGTTATCAACTTATGTTTGTAGGCTAGAAGAATTGATATGCTTTTTGTAATTGGTGGAAATGGTAGCCATGCGGGAGCTAATGCTATCCATGAGGAGGTAGATCTTTCTATGTTGCATCTTATTCCATTGTTGTTATTTATTGGTCTAGGCACTTATCGAGCACTTTGGAGCCTCTTTGAATGTGGCCCATTTAGTTCAATCACACTTTGAGTACAGCCTAGTAAATATCAGTTACCCATATTTTAACTTGACTGTACACCTAGATGGGGCATACCTGGAATTATAGACACCCACATGCACCCGTATTTAGCACTAAAAATGTTGGTACAGGGAAAATAAAGACATAATACTATCTATTCTATGATAGAAAGAGATGACTTGATCCCAAAATATCCAATAAATGTGATAACTTATGACAACTTTTTCCAGAATTAAAAATCTTGCATTATGTGTGTTTTCATGTCTAGAAAGGCCACTTTAAATATCCCTCATCCAAAAACTCTTCTAGACTTTAAACACATACTTTATGCTTCATGGAATACGATTGCTCATGCTAGTTTATGCTCGTGTATTTTGCTGATTTGCAGTGTCGTAAGAGAAAACTGAAAGTTTCAGTAGTAGCAGTTCCAAAGACTATTGATAATGATATACTTTTCATGGATAAGACTTTTGGTTTTGACACAGCTGTAGAAGAAGCTCAACGCGCCATCAATTCTGCCTACATAGAGGTAGGGTGGTATTTCTCACTTAGTATGTTTTAACATGGAAACTTCAAGGAAAGAAAGATTTTTGTATGGTTGTTCCTTCTGTTTTCAGGCACGTAGTGCATATCATGGAATTGGATTGGTGAAATTAATGGGAAGAAGCAGTGGATTCATAGCCATGCAAGCTTCTCTTTCTAGTGGACAGATTGATGTCTGCCTAATACCTGAGGTCTGAACTCTGAACACTGCTGACGACTGTCAAATTTCTTTATGCTTCACATCTACTCACAGGACCTCTTACTATCTGAATGAAGGTATCTTTTACACTTGATGGAGAACATGGCGTCATGCGACACCTTGAGCATTTACTGGAAAAGAAAGGATTCTGTGTGGTTTGTGTTGCTGAAGGTGCAGGGCAGGTAAGATGCTGTGCATAGTGTCTTAGGATTTTGCATAGTTGATTGCTCCAAAACTCAGATTACTCATTAAATTAAATGGATGGAAATTTAATGTGATTCTTGCATTTGACTCTGCAGGATTTACTGCAAAAATCAAATGCAACTGATGCGTCAGGAAATGTAATACTTAGTGACTTTGGTGTCCACATGCAACAAAAGGTATCTGCTCATACTACTTCCCTTGGGCAAATAGATTTTGCATCTAGCACAATAAGTTCTTGACATCATCTGATAACCAGTTATCCATGCTGGAGCTAGCACTCACTAATTTCCTAGAACCAAAGACCTTTCTTTGAAATGGTTGTATGGATGATCTATACTGGCCTGAGAAATTTCATGTTATGTAAGATAATTATATTCCCCTAATATAAAACAGCTATTGCTCGCAAGCATGCAAAATTCACAAACTGCTGAGTTTTACAATTAAGCCGCCACGTATTGTCTGAGTACTGAAAGTTCGTCATTCTGCTCCAACATTGGACATTGCCATTATTCTATTCTTTTCAAATGTTCTTTTATGAGTTTACCTAGTATTTCATCACTCAATGACTTACAGATTAAGAAACACTTCAAGGACATCGGTGTCCCAGCTGATGTAAAATACATTGATCCGACGTATATGGTTCGGGCCTGTCGAGCGAATGCATCAGATGCTATCTTGTGCACTGTACTTGGACAAAATGCTGTGAGTTCATTTCTCCATGTGCTTGTATTTTTTTTTCTTCACGGATGTATGAACATCACGCATCGATCTTATCTAGTTTGAGTGTTCGAGAACTGTATGATTTTTTGTAGGTTCATGGAGCGTTTGCCGGGTTTAGTGGCATCACATCAGGCATTAGCAACACACACTATGCCTACCTTCCGATCACAGAAGTCATCACAACAACGAAGCGCGTGAACCCCAACAGCAGGATGTGGCACCGCTGCCTCACGTCAACTGGCCAACCGGATTTCCACTGACTCGTATTTGGCATTTACTTCACTGCTTAGTTTGGACCTAAATTGATATTATTCTGCCAATCAATAGACTAGTAACAGCTCATGGTACCACAATTGTTGTCAATAAACAGTGTAACGCTGACGAGAAACTCAATTACTTTATTTTCAAGACTAAATTTGCATCGTCCGTGATCAATAGACTATCCAAGATCGGATGCGTGATTTCATCAACGAGACGATTTATTATTTCTTAAGCCAAATCTATTATATATCTTGCTGCTCCTGCTTTCATTTGTAACTGCTACTATGAGGCTATAAGCCGAATAGTATTTCTAGCACTAAGCAGTCTAACCTGGACGTCCTGTTCTGTAGGTAACTGATTACACAGCGGCTTGCACAAGTTGCGCCATCAAGAAATTACCGTGACTACTGACAAGCAACCTTGAATTGAGCAACGTAGCTAGTTCACACTTGAGAGTGACAAATGAAATGACAAAACTGTTACAACAATATACTTCTGCCGATGCCCAGAGCAAGCAACAAAGCACTGGTTGCTCCGTCGCCATCCTGACAAGATTTCCTTGCCTCACAAGATGCCTCCCTATGTTACCTCCTGGAAGTCAGTTCAGGATGGATTGCACAGTTCCCTCTGTTAGAATACGCTTGCTTCATGCTGCAGCAGTCTGGTTTCCTCCTACCCAGTACTGCTTCACAGCATACAACACCTTCTCACGCACGAGGGGGCCATCCTCGTGATCGACCAGCTTCGTGTTCCATTTCATGCCCCGGGCAAGCCTGTTCACCTTCGTCAAGACATCGACATCGTCCCTCATTATGAGGGCGCCTTCTGGTCTCAAGATGCGATCCATCTCCAGTAGAATGTCTTCCATGCTGCACCTGATGTCAGATTTTAACCCAAAGAAAATGAATCGTCGTAGGTAATTCGAGCCGTGAAACAGATATCACAGGACTTGAGGATCTTACTTGGTTTTATACATGGTGAAAAGACCGCTGGCATGGATCAGATCATATGTCCTTGGGTAAGTAGAGAAAGCTTCACACCTGAGACATAGTTATCATGATGGTTAAGTTCATGATACCCTTTAAATAAAGTGCAATCCAAGCAAAAATGGGGGCATACCAGTCATGGTATATACCAATCAATCCTCGCTCATAAATAGCCCCTAGAGTTGATATCTTTGAAATTGTTGGCACAACATTCATCACCCAAGATTTTGGTGACTCGATGGCTGCAGCAAATCCCCCAAAACCTGCATTCATATCCATAATGTTTCTGTATCTTCCAGTAAGTAGATACTTGTTCACACTGCTATACGCCTTGACATGTTTCTTCCACATTCTGTTGTCTTTCTGATAGGCCTGAGATGAAACCTCTGGAATCAGACCATTAGCAATTCTTGGGGGAATTGCATTGAGTCTGCTTGGGAAGGGCTTGATTGCTCCTCCAGCAACTTCACTTGGATCATTTACATCAGGAATAGGTGTCACACAGGCCTCCATCTTCTTGTACCTGGTGTTGCCACAGTAAGTAAAAATTAGGATAAAATTATCTAATGTTTGAACTAGAACAGCATATTTATTGTCTATTAACACATCTAAATACGCAACCATAAAAGAATATGTTCCCTGAAACATCAAATCTACAAATGCTTTACTATCATACACCGTACTCGAGATCCAGTGAAAGGATCTTCATCAGATATTAGCAACCGTGTCCTAAAGGATGTTTAACAAAGTTACAGGAATGACATACCAGACATCATCTGCATTTGTTGAGTCACACATCTGCACACTAGATTCGTCTTGCCTAGAAGGACAAGACTCGGTGTTTAATCTTTTCCTCCATATTGCCATTTCACCCTTCTGTGAGACCTTTTCCCAGCACAGAAGCTCAGCAATTTCCTCTATTTTATTCTGCTCCGCCTCAAGATCTTTCTTTGTACGCTGCCAACCCTTGTAGTTTGCTTCCCAATTAATCGGAGGCCCTGATAACACCCAGTATCCACCAGGCCTTAGAACCCTATCAACTTCCATCATGTATATTCCACCTGCAAAATGATAAACCAATTATGACTTCTGAAAAGAAATAAATAATTGCAGTATTGCACAAGAGTGGTACATGAGCAATACTAGTAACGGATTGTCCCTGAAAAATATTATCTTTGATGCAGAATACCAAAGGCTACAACACTACATGATTAGACTCACCATTTCCTCCCCATGGAATCAAACACCTGGAACAATGGGCCATGTCAAATGCTCTAGATGGGTAAGGGAGTTTTATCGTCCCAAGAACACCGATAACAGCTGGGACACCCCTCTCCAGAGCAAACTGCACTTGTGCCTCATGTGAATCTCTTGGTGCAAATGACATTGCCAAGACATTCCTCTTTAATAAGTAAGCTCCCCAGCTAGCCACCTGAAATAGTTTCATCACCTTAAGACATGATCTATACCTTGGTATTTAAAAAGTTTCATTTTTAGCCTGCAAAGTAGCAATAAGCTCTTACCCCACAGCCAGTGTCCAATGCAGTCCTGACAGTTCCATTGGCGATTGGAATAACTGATGCTAGTTGATCGATGTACTTATCAGCACCTTGAGGGAATTGTGTCCCTCCGCCAGGGAATCTGAAGACATTGCCTTCATACTGCACCCAATTCTGGATCGCTTTCTCAACCGTCAAGCTCTTATAGGGACAATTTGCAAAAGGAACATAGTCCCGACTTTTTGGCCATGGGAATGGAGCCACATATCCCTTAGGTGGTGGTATCAAGCAGTGTAACTTTTCTTTCTGTGGTGGGCAATGCCGCTCTCTGTAATTCATATCCTCCCGAGGAAATTTCATTGCTCTATTCTGATCTTGGCAAGGGGTATAATCCGTGTAGTGATCTGGGCACGGCTTGAATTTCTTCACCGGCGAAACAAGATCCCTAGAGCTGGCTTCTTTAGAATGGTGAGTATCGAAACTAAGGTTAGGCAACATGGCACAATCCGTCCGCTTCGTGATCTCCAGGGCAATGCTGTCCCCCTTTCCAAATCCACTCTTTTGCCAAGCTCCTAAGATGTAGAAGAAGCAGCACATGCCAATCACTATGCATAGTGTCACAGTGCTTCTGGTCCTGTTATCTCCAGAACTCCCCTTCACAGCCATGGCTTACCCTGAGGAATTGGGCATTCAAGAAATCAATCATGAGGGTGAATACAATGCAAATCTATGAAAAGAAACTCAGCTAAATCCAACATGGCCAAGACCCAGAGGCAGACCCGACGTGGAGAATGGGGAAAGCTCAAATCTTTGTAAAATGAACTGCTGTTACCAGTAGTAAACTCCACTGTTTTGTAAAGTTTATTGTACTCCACTACGCAGCAACCAAATCCGCAACTATGAGCTCAAATCCAAGGCGATTAAGATTTGGATTCGATTGTTCGCAGCAAAGAAGACAGACCAGAAGAAACCTCTCAGCCGTAAGCAAACCTCTCTCTCTCTCTCTAGCAAAACAGATCGATCCAAGCCCGGACTAAAAATGCAAGCAAGAATGCCTCACAGCAGCATCGCCGGATCTATGCAAGGAGCATCAAGAACCCATCTTTTTAACTAGGAAGGAGGAGAATGGGTCTCACCGGTTGGATCCAGGAGACAGCTGCTCCTACGCGGGCGCCAGCTTCCGCGGCCGCTGCTGCGGCAAGAGAGGTGTGAGTGAGGAGGGTTCGGGCCGGATTCCTGGGGGTTTTCAGCTGGGTTTTGCGATTTCTGTAGGGGGAGGAGAGGAGTGGGGATTCGCCAAACCCACAGGCTTTACAGTTCGGCCTCCACTCCACCGACGGCCGATTCCAGCCGAACGAACAATACGCGCGCCCGAGGAAAATGCTTCCCGTCGTATTTTGGAGAGAATAAAGGGGAAAGGGCTTTTTTAAAAAAATCCGGTTTTTTTAGGAGAAATTGGTGCTTTAAAGACGGTTGTTCTTCCGGGTACTTGGATCACGGAAGGGGCCAAAAAACTTAAAACCCTAAAACCAGGGCCGTTCCTGAGTTTCGTGGGGCCTAGGGCGATACTATAAATAGGGGCCCTAATTACTAGTGTCATTCGTATTCACGTAACGTTGCGTGTGGCGTGGCTTGGTTCTCCTCATCCCCTGATTATCGTGACCTACGATGGCCTGCCTGGCTGTCTCATGGTCACGGCCCACGGTCTGTGGTACCTGTGCGCGCTACTTTGTATGTGGTGGTCGGGTGGGGCCCCTGAGAAAGTGGGGCCCAGATCGAGCGCACTGCTCGACCCCCCTCAGGCACGGCCCTGCCTAAAACCGCATTGACGATGCTCACTCTCGTGCAGCC
The DNA here is from genome assembly GCA_019279435.1 of Zizania palustris. Taxonomy (NCBI): domain Eukaryota; kingdom Viridiplantae; phylum Streptophyta; class Magnoliopsida; order Poales; family Poaceae; genus Zizania; species Zizania palustris. The sequence goes on along the minus strand of JAAALK010000287.1, from coordinate 20,924,493 downwards.
GTGTAGGGGTGACAATGGGGCTACGGGACTTTTTTTTTTACCAAAAGCGGCTTCAACTACAGTGTTTTATGTACTCTGGATAGAAAAATAATTCATTTAGAATATGATTTAAGATACGAATGAGTAATTAATTATGGATTGTTTTCTATGTTTACTTCAATTAAATAGTATAGTATAAACTAGTTCAAACGTCAATAAACTACTCCCTTATTATTGGTTAGGGGACAACTGTTAGCTCATAATATTAATGCCATAGAATCGATCTAGTCTAGAAGCATGAACACATTAAAAAAACACTACATTAGGCGGAAAGTGTTACCCTGTCCAAGAGCTTGATCGTCGGCCATCTTGGTTGTTGGTGGAGAGGAGACGGAGGCAGCAACGGCGTCGGCCTGACGGTGTTGTTGCCGGATCAAGTCCCTCCTCCCTTCGGGGCGCCACCGGCACTGTCCGGGGACGGATCTTGAGGTCGTCGTCGCCACGACGATGGGTAGCGACCTTCAGATCAATCCAGCGCCCTTTTGGATCGGTGTTAGAAAGTATGGGGTGGTTTTAACAGAATGAGAACGTTAGCCTCAAAATGTCGCCTTCTACCCCTTTTATATGGCGCTGTTCGATCTGGGGCCGCAACCATGCAGTTGATTGTGCCTCCGATCATGGCGCGATTTTGGGAGATCTTAATCAAGCTTTCCATAACCGAAAAAATCAATCAATTTCCTTTTAATCTGATTGATTCCTTATTTCCGTTTGCCTAATAGATCACCTTCCAACATTCTCCCCTTTGATCGTTAGGCTAACATGAGTCCACATTAAGTGAGATCAATACAAGAGATGATGAGCAACAACAGTGAATAAAATCCCATTGCCACTCATGTATCTACTATGTATCAATTCACCTTGATAGGATAGCAACATTACTTTAGTCATAATGGGAGTTGGTTGTTTAAATGGCCCGTCCAGGATCAAAAGGCTTTTCAATAATCCCATGCCGGCAACATGTTCTTGAAAAATATTGGGAGGTAAGCCTTTAGTTAACGGATCCGCAAGCATTTTCTTAGTACTTATATGCTCCAAATTAATGGTGTGATCCTGGACTCTTTCTCTCACCACAAGATACTTAAGGTCAATGTGCTTGGCAGCCCCACTTGACTTATTGTTGTGTGAGAAGAAAACTGCGGCTTTATTATCGCAGTATAATGTTAGTGGCTTACTTATGCTGTCCACCACTCTTAAACCGGGGATAAAGTTTTTAAGCCACATGGCCTGCCCCACGGCCTCATAACATGCTATAAACTCAGCGTACATCGTAGAGGATGTAGTGATCGTTTGTTTGCAACTTCTCCACGATATGGCTCCACTTGCAAGCATGAAGACATATCCTGATGTAGATTTTTGAGAGTCTGCACATCCTGCAAAATCAGCATCTGAATAACCAATTACCTCAAGGTTATCAGTTCTTTTGTACGTTAGCATGTAATGTTTAGTTTCTTGCATATAACGCAAGACTTTCTTAGTGGCCTTCCAGTGCTTCAATCCTGGATTAGATTGAAATCTACCAAGTAGCCCGGTAATAAATGCTAAATCAGGGCGTGTGCATACTTGAGCATACATAATACTTCCAACAGCTGAAGCATAAGGAATCGACTTCATTTGATCGATCTCTAATTGATTCCTTGGACTTTGGAATGCTCCAAGCTTATCACCCTTTACCACTGGGGCAGGCGTACCAGAACAGTTGTGCATATTATATCTCTTAAGCACCTTTTCAATATATGCCTTTTGAGATAATCCAAGCATACTTTTAGTTCTGTCTCGGTAAATTTCTATGCCCAAAACATAAGAGGCATCACCTAAGTCCTTCATATCAAAATATGATGACAGAAATCCCTTTGTCTCATGCAGTAAATTTTTATCACTGCTCGCTAATAGGATGTCATCCACGTATAATACTAGGATGATGAACATACTCCCCTTGGTCTTGATATATATACAATTGTCCACTTGATTTTCAATGAAGCCAAATTTCTTAACGACTTCATCAAACTTAAGGTACCACTGTCTGGATGCTTGTTTCAATCCATAAATGGATTTCTTAAGTCTGCATCCCATATGTTCCTTGCCTTCTGGTTGAGCCATGTACACATTCTCTTGCAAGTCACCATTAAGGAATGCGGTTTTAACATCCATTTGGTGTAACTCTAGATCATAATGAGCTACAAGTGCCATTACAATTCTGAATGAATCCTTCTTGGAGACAGGAGAGAAGGTCTCGGTATAGTCAATTCCTTCTTTTGAGTAAAGCCCTTAGCTACAAGCCTTGCCTTGAACCTTTCAATCTTCCCCTTGGAGTCATATTTAGTTTTGTAGACCCATTTACAGTCTACCTTCTTGACTCCATCGGGAATTTCTACTAAGTCCCAAACATCATTAGAGCTCATAGATCTTAACTCATCCTCCATAGCCTCAATCCATTTTTGTGAATTTTCACTCATCATGGCCTCTTTATATGAAGCTGGATCATCCATTTTCCCTATGTTGTTTACGTCTTCACTTATGTACACGACATAGTCGTTAGGAATGGCACTTCTTCTTTCACGTAGTGATCTTCTTACGGGTTGAGGTTCATTATTTTCTTTATGGGACTGTTGAGGCTCCACCTCTTGTTCATTATCAGGTGGGGCCTCATTTATCCCGGAACCCTCAATTTGTTGCTCATCCACTATAGGTGCATCCTCAGTTTCAATAATTGCAGGTGCATCGCCAATATTTTCAGTTGAAGGCGCGGTACCCGCATGAGGTGCAACTACAGTTGTAGGGATAAAATCATCATGATTCATCAGTGAGGAATCAAAGTTCCGAACCTCTTTAAGATCAATCTTTCTTGGAATTGAGCTTACATCACACTCCAAGAACACTGCATGTCTTGTATCAGTAAATTTTGTGGTACGGTCTGGACAATAAAATCGATAACCCTTGGACCTTTCGGGATATCCAATGAAATGACAGCTTATAGTCTTGGGATCTAATTTCCCAATTTGTGGATTAAATATTTTGGCCTCTGCCGGACAGCCCCACACATGGAAATAATTTATGCTAGGCTTCCTACCAGTCCACAATTCATAAGGGGTCTTAAGGACTGATTTACTTGGAACACGATTAATTATGTGTGTGGCAGTTTTTAACGCCTCCATCCACAAACTCAATGACAATGTAGAATTACTAAGCATACTTCGCACCATATCCATTAGAGTGCGGTTTCGCCTTTCAGCTACACCATTTTGCTGCGGTTCATAAGGCAGCGAGTACTGAGCGACTATGTCATTCAGTTGTAAGAATTTCGCAAAAGGGCCAGGAATTTGTCCATAAGGGGTATGTCTCCCATAATATTCTCCACCTCGGTCTGATCTTACCACTTTAATTTTAACATTATGCTGATTTTCTACTTCAGCCTTAAATATTTTAAATTTTTCAAGAGCCTCAGATCGTTCACGTATGGGATAAATGTAACCATACCGGGAGAAATCATCGGTGAAAGTAATGAATGAGTTATAACCATCCACCGTTGTAACATTAAAGGGACCACATATGTCGGTGTGAATAATTTCTAAGACACTCGAACTACGTGTAGCTCCATCTTTCTTGATATGCTTTACAAATTTTTCTTTAATACATTCCACGCAATGGTCTAAATCAGAAAAGTCAAGTGGTTGGAGTATCTCTTCCTTAATGAGACGCTCCATTCTCCCCCTCGAAATATGGCCTAAACGACAGTGCCATAATTTCGAAGAAGTCTCATTTTCACTAGTACTTCTCTTACGCTTATTTGTGACATCGCACACATTCATCACAGGGAAGTCATTAAGGGATAACATATAGAGCATTCCTTGCCTAGGAGCAAGGCCAACAACTTTATTATTATGTTTAATAATGCACTTATTGTTCCCAAAGACACACTCATAACCCTCATCTTCTAACAAAGCGACAAAAATTAAGTTTCTCTGTAATGAGAGTACAAATAAAACATTATTTAAAATGAGTGTAAAGCTGCCATGAAGTTCTAATGGGAGAGTCCCGACGGCTTCAACCTTCGCTTCATGCCCATCAGCCACTTTGAGATTTCTCTCCCCTCTTGTGGTCCGGGCGCCAAGGAATCCATGTGATGAATTCGTGACGTGCACAGTGGCACCAGAATCAATCCACCACGTGTTTAAGGAATAATAAGTAAAGAAGGACTCGTCAATGAAAGAAATTATGTCATCATTACCTTTCTTAGCGAGCCATGCCTTAAATTCAGAACAGTCCCTTCTTATGTGCCCCCAATCCTTACAATGGAGACACCTAGGACCCTTCTTCTCTTTTGAGGCATCTTCCTCCTTAGGAGCTTCTTTCTTGGGGGGATCATAAGGCTTCTTCCCTTTTCCTTTCTTGTAATGAGAAGCTTTCCCACTAATCTTGCCATGACCAAAATTTTTCTTCAGATCTTGACTTATGAGATTTATAAAGTCTTTATTCTCAGCCCTGAGCCTTTCCTCTTCTTGGCTACATTTTGCAATCAGTTCAGCCAAGGACCACTTCTTATCGCTCCCATTATAATTAATCTTGAAGTTGTCAAAAACACCGGGGAGCGACAACATAATGTAGTGGACAAGATATGGCTCCGGAAGAGGCATCTCAAGATCCTTCAATTTGTTGGAGACATCAATTAACTTAAGGATGTGCTCCCTCACACTTCCACATCCATCATACTTAGCATGCATCATTTTTGTCATGAGCATGCTAGCATTAGCTTTAGAGGATCCTTGGAAGTGTTCCTCAATTTTGGCCATGAACTCCTTTGCACTTGATGGAGTCTTGGGAAGAGCCCCTCTTATGGCAGGGTTGATAGAGTGGTCCATGATCATTAATGCCACTCTATCAGACCTCTCCCATTGGGCTTTAGCCTTTTCATATTCAGCCATACGATGTACCAAGGTGGCATCATTATCACCTTCACCTACTGGTACAACAGGCTTATCTTCACGAAAGGAGTGATCTCGGTCGATAATGGCCAAGATTAGCATTAGTTCACCCTTCCACTTAGTGAAGTTAGTTCCCCCTAGCTTTTCAACACCGTTCATGTATGTAACGATGCTGGAGGGCGTCATCACTGATCAAATAAATAATGAATGATTAGTAAGGTAAAATTGACATAAATAAAGCATGTAATTAACCTACGTTGGCTTGATTAATTAAACATGCACAAAAAATCACACATGAACATACTTCGCATCACCGTTGGGCAGAAACGAAATATTCATAAACAGTGGGTAGAACGCATAAATAAATCAGCTTTGGCCAAAAATTATTTATACGCAATAACATAATCCCATAATGCAAGTAAATTTAAATTAAATCATAAACAATCTCTAAATAAATTTCCCGTTGGTTCCATTTATTCAGAGACATCATCAGATAATTTTTCATGAATTCTACGTGATTTTCTAGCATAAAGAAATAATTATGCAATTAATACAAATAAAACGGGAGGAAATACTCGTAAAATAATCTGGAAATATAAATTAGTAATGGGCTGAATTTTTCACTGGTTGGTCATTTTCTCACCCAACGAACACGGGCCGCATTCAACCCAGCCCATTTAATGGCTGCGTGCACCTGCATGGGCTGAAAATGTATAAGGCCAGCTCCCCCCTTACAGATTAATCTGAGCCATTTATCTTGGATTGACGGTCCTTATTGCACGCGCTAGGAATATAAAATGACTGCCCGGCCGCGAGCCCCCATCAAACCGTAGCTCATTTCATTTCTCCCTCACCCGGTTTCTGCGGTGCGGCGCGAGGGAAGCGAGTGAGCGGCGTGGAGGCTGGAGCTGCCCGTGAGTCACCGGCGCAGAAGCTGTTGGGGTTGCTGCCATGAAGCAACCCCAGAAGCGATAAGCGAGGAAGGCTGTGGGAACATCAGGTCTGAATCCCACGGGCGTGAGATCTCTCCGCAAATCACCAGATCTGCCAGCAACCACGACAACACTTCATGCCATGGAGCTCATTACGGCAGATCGGTAGTCAGCAGTGCACGACGTGAAGTAAAGGCAAGGACAGGGCACGCCTAAATTTTTTTTTTGCTGCCCAGATAAATCCTGCAACCATCTCTTAGGATTAGGGATTTTGGGGATTTTTTTATATGTATATGTGGGTTAGCTACCGAGGGATTATATTATTTGATTCACTTGATTTTCCCCTCCTTCTGTATGCTACCCTAGCTCAAACACAAAAGGTTAGAACCCAAGCATAATCTGAGTCCCCGTCAAGAAAACAAACCCTTTAATCCGAGTAAAAAAAAAATTAACCCGGTTTGATTAAAACTAATCCTAATCATAAACAAGATCTTATGGTGCGTAAACATACCATTAACTTACATTAAAACAAATTAGCAGTAACCTAATCATGCACAAATAGCCATAATCCGTGAGTGATTAGGCAAAATAGAACAGTAATCAACTAGAATTTGGCCTAATCAGTGATGTTAACTTAAATAAACCATAATCTTACTGCATCAACCAATCAACCGAGGCAATAAAACATAAACCTCTAGGCACAGGATCATTATAAGGTTCAAGATCCAGACTAGCATGGCTCCTGTCCAAGAGCTTGATCGTCGGCCATCTTGGTTGTTGGTGGAGAGGAGACGGAGGCAGCAACGGTGTCGGCCTGACGGTGTTGTTGCCGGATCAAGTCCCTCCTCTCTTCGGGGCGCCACCGGCACTGTCCGGGGACGAATCTTGAGGTCGCCGTCGCCACGACGATGGGTAGCGACCTTCAGATTAATCCAGCACCCTTTTGGATCGGTGTTAGAAAGTATGGGGTGGTTTTAACAGAATGAGAACGTTAGCCTCAAAATGTCGCCTTCTACCCCTTTTTATATGGCGCTGTTCAATCTGGGGCCGCAACCATGCAGTTGATTGTGCCTCCGATCATGGCGCGATTTTGGGAGATCTTAATCAAGCTTTCCATAACCGAAAAAAAATCAATCAATTTCCTTTTAATCTGATTGATTCCTTATTTCCGTTTGCCTAATAGATCACCTTCCAACAACAACAAGAAAATTATAATGATATCGGCATGCATGCAGAGGTAGAACAAGAAGAAAAACCCCTTCAAGTTTGAAACGACGTGTTTTATATGACTTGAGTAGAAAGCCAAAATGGCTTGTATTTCTATACTGGAGGGAGTATTTATTAGACTATAAAAAATCCGATGTGATGAGAAATTAAAAAAAAGAATAGAGAATGAAAAAAATCATGTCTAATTTAAGACACTATCACAACATTTAAGACATGATGAAAATGGATTGGATGGGAGCCGGAGAGAGAAATGAAAAAGGTGTAAAAAATTTTCTACGGACCCATATTTGTCTATGCTTAGACCTAGATTCAAACACAACCTTTATTTATGATAGAGGCATACGACGATGTGAATGATGGGGGCAACCAACGACTATGGTAGTCAGGGTTACAAGGGCAATAGGATAACTAGAGCGACATGGGGCAATGGGGGTGTCCATATAACAATCCCTTTCTATAACATGGGAGTTGGTGTTAATGGTGGCTTTCTGTAAACCGATGGTATCTCACTATTTCTACTCTTCTTATTAAGAACCCTCCTAACCACCTTTGTGGTAGTGACGACATTGACTATCTATATCTCGTTAGCTCATTATCACCCTTTCGTACCTAGTTATATAGTTATGGGGAATTTTAGGCAAAGAGCAACGATATGTGTCTTTACTAAAGGTCATGTCAAGTGTTCCTAGATTATTTACAAAAAAATGAGTTTTTGAACCAGAGTTCTATCTAATACAAGACTAAACTGAGATGTGATTTACATCAGTATGTACGTACCGTACAACATTGTAAGGGACATTTAAAATACATTTTCAATATTATGGTACAGGATTATTTACAATAAAAATTACCATGTCCCTCATCCCTCTAAAATCCATGTACCCTCCTAATCACTCTACTATATAATTGAAGGATGGATTACACACACATGACCTAACATCCAGCGAATCCTAGCCATCCATCACTATCTAGAGTTATCTCAGTCATCCATTCACGCAGTGCCCCTTCTCCCGCATCTTGCATCGCGCATCACGAAACCCTAACCCTCCTGCGCCACCACCCACCTCCTACTTCCCGCCTCCCTCATCACTGACTGTCGCCCAGGCCTCTCTATCCCCACCGAGGAGGTCTGTCGCGTGGTCACTGGCTAGGAGGGTGCCTCGTCGGTCTCCACCTTGCCCCCTGGGTGGCTTCTCCATGCCTTCGATTGCCTTAGAGCCACAAGCCCTCCCTTTTGACGACGACGTGTTCTGGGAGGAGTCGAATGATGGATCTAGGAGTGATGACGATGATAAGGGTTATGAGCATGTTAATCAGTTTGACCCTGTAACTGGTAAGGAAAAATGAAAGCATTGGTAGCAACACCGGTCGGTTATCGAGTCGATGACCGTGGTGATTAGAAATAATCGTGAAAAAACCTGCGCTCATCGGCTAATGAGCCGATAGCAAAAGCTAGACCATTAGGATCGATTACGCCATCGACCAATACATGTAACACGCCACCAGGCCGATGGACGTGCGGCAGTGCAGGTAGCATGACGCGCACAAGGGCCGATGAATAACCCCCGACGTCAATGAGATGCAACGTGGAATTAAAGATAACATACCGGCTTGTACTCCGATAGAAACTAAATCTAACATACCACATAATACGTTTGTCCTATCAAATAGTCATAACAACAAGATCGGACTTAACCAAGATAGTTGCTAAACCACAAGTAATTAACAATACTTTAACATATCGGGCATGCTTTATTTAGATTTGTGGTGCACAACATAAATTATATATAACCCAGCTCCGAGTGCCATGTCCCGCCGAGATTAACCTTGGAAACCAAGGGGTGGCGATGCGTTGAGAGTAGTTTGTACTCATGATTGCACCTTTTGCCGAACGTTGTAGATGGTTCCATTGAATCCACCGGGATCGACTTGACCTGGCTGTCGAGGTGTTGCCCTCACTCTATAAGTATCCGCCGACTTCTCCTTTCTTCTCTATGCTTTGTGCATTCACATAGCACTCTCTGTTTTTTAGTACATGAGCTCATCGCTGACGTCTCCCGTGCTGCTTTCGGCAACCGCATCTCGTCGTCTTTGTCTCTCTTGTTGGTCCAGACCCCAACATTTCCAATGGCGTCCAACACCTTCGTCCCTGATGTAAGTTTTTTTGCTTTGCCTCTTTTTTTCTCTGTTGTTCTTCGGTGTTCTTGGTACTTCCGCTTTCCGTTTTCTTACTACTTTTATTTTCTTCTTCTCTTTGTAGAACATGAAGAACCAAATCCATATTCCCATGGCCAACTACCATTCTTGCCACTTTCTAGGCCCAATGGGCAATCTTGACCCTACTAACATCATTAATGTCGAAACCCATCGGATTCCTTTCAAACATTCCCAAATGCTTTCATCCGGCTGGAATCTGAGTTTTAGGGCTTTTCCTTCTCCACTCCCTGGCTGTCGCGATTGGTACCTTAGGGTATCAGCCATCAACCGTTCTTATTGGGATGAAATCGACATTGGGCACTACATCGGCCTCTCCCTCACTAAGCCCTACAAGAACGAGCCGATGCTGGCCGCCGCCTGCTATTTCGGGTCCAACGCCCTAAACGCCTTCATTTTTGTCCATGGGCCGATGAGCCCCACCTTGCTTGATGTACTTTTTCTAACTTCTCTTGATATCGACTCCTCGAGCAACCCTCTCTTTTTCCATTCCAAGCCAACCCATCGTCTTTACGTTAAATCCACCAATGGCAGGAGCAAATATATTTCAAAACACAATAAGAAAGTCAGGCCTATAGATACCCGTGAACACGTAGCCTTCCTCAACCTTTAGTTAGAAAGGTTTGTCTTTTGTGGATCCACTTTGGGTCCAACTTCTTATCTCCAATTCTTGACCGAGCAGCTTGCTACGAACAAAAAGATCCCTCTCGCCGATACCTCCTTGGGGCCACCTACCACCTTCTTCACCAAATATCGGCCAAGCTATCAGCTGGTGAACCCGTCGGCCACTTTGGTGGTCCTTGGTGGTTCCTGTAGCTTTGTCTTAACGTCTACACCGCCAAAGTTGTTAATGATCTCCCTCTTGCCTTAATGGAGTTCCCTTCTGATTTCCCTGAATCGGCCGCTCCAGTTTACCGTCGATGTTCATCTTTGGGTGAGACAACCGCTTGTCGCACCAATTTCCAGATGTCATTCGATTCCCTAAGCCTTTGTTTTAAAGGTTTCTATTCTAGTCTTCCTGCTGAGAAGACCATCTAGTATCCCATTGGATACCAATTGGAATACGAATGCCCTCATCGATTAATCTTGATCAATGTGTGTCGACACGAGGACTCCATTAGAATCTTCAAGGCCTCGATCTCCCCTTGCCTCCTTCCCATCAAATTCACCATCGACCATTCTCGAAACGCCTTCTACGAATTCTATCACCCGACGGTTTTCTCGAGGAAACTAGGATTCAGTTAGCTTCCACCCCATATGTTCTTTATCAATTGAATCCAAGTTCATGGGGGGGATCAAATATGGCATGGAGTGCGATCATCTTCTTCGCATGTCCGATAAGATCCCTTATAGTGATATGACTTCCTGGTTGGCTTGTCGTGCAGCCTCCACTGATTTTTCTCAATGGTAGGGTGAGTAGAAAGGACACATTTTCAATCACCCCTCGAAGATGTATGGCCAACGACTCCACCCCGGCTTCGATGACGCAACCTCTGAGGTAAACATTTCGCCTTGTTTCTTTGTTACTCCGTTTACCTCTCTATTTCTTGCTTACTTTTGTATATATAGGAGGATGACCTTGACACCTCTTATAAGAGACGAAGTGGCCGGCCGATACAGTATGGGCCTATAACCGCCGTCACTAAATTGGGTATCTGCACCCACACTCCAACATAATGGATTAGCAAGAGGTGGGTCAAGACTCCAGTGTGTAAATGTAGGGCGCTGGACACAGTTGTGCGCCGATCCACCAGGTCCCAGGCTAGTCATGTGACCCCACCGGCTTCAACTCTACCGCCATCGGTAAACCTTCAATTTTCGCTCATGACATTGTTTTTGTGGAGTGTATGTTTACTGTTTTATTTGCTTTGTAGTCAGCGTCGATTGCTCCTTTGACCGTGCAGGTTCCTAGCGCTGGTACTCTGCCGGTAGCCGAAGTTTCTCCATCAGCTTGGCTTTGTACTTGTCTTTGCATCATATACATCTTCTCTTTTGTATTCTTGATACGCCTCATTCTCCTCTTGGGACGTTGCGTTTCTGTACATGATTATTTATGTGCAATATAACACATAACAACAATGTATCATTTACAAGAGTCTAACATGCTATCTGATTATCAACTTTATGCGCTCATTGAATGATATAAGATTACCATTAATTAACACAATTAGTGTCCACATTTTTTATATTTGCCTCATGATAATCTATATCTAAATAATTAATGTTTTTTAATAATGATATATAAAATGCATGTACAAAATAGGAAATGTCATGAGGACCATATTTCTCATAGAAATACTAAATTACAATGACAATAAATGTAATGGGAACATTCCCGAAGAAATTTTAAAAAATTCTTAAGCGTGTTATAGTATTTGTGTTATAGTATTTCATAATGTATATTAATTAAATATTTTTGAATAGATTAACATATTTATTTTGTGTTTAACTAAATAATAATATAATTGTTTTCTGTTTTTCAATTTCATCTCAGTTATTCATTTTTAATTGTTTACCTTAACATTAATTTACCTGACTAATAATATAATTTTTTTTTATTTTCAACCGTCGTCGTCGTATAGCGTAGGTTCACTATTAGTAATAAAGTAATAATAGAGTAGCGACCGCTCGCATAATGGGTCGTGACGTAAACCGGTAAAGCCGAGACCCGAAACGCAGAGATATTTCGTTTTGTTTATTGTAGTATCAGCCTCAGGAGACAGCGATCCGGCGTCCGTACCAACAATTCGCCGGAGAATAGATCTGTCGTCTCGTCCCGTCTGTACTGTACGCGCACAGCGCACTCACATCATTCGCAACGCAACAGCGAAGCATGCATGTGGAGACCGACCAGCCTCCCATCCCTCGCCGTAAAAACAACCGGCGTCCGGCGCGGCAGTAATGAGCTCACATGGCGACGGCGCGACTCGCGAGTGGGTTCGGCCGCCGCGCATGGGAGCACGCGACCCGGCGCTGCACGGCACGGCACGGCACGGCACGGGCGCGTCGCGTGGGTTTGAATGCGGGAAGACGGCACTAGTCAAGGGTGGTGGTGGCGATGCACGAGCACGATGGGTGTGTCGGCCCAAGCCAACGTCAAAATCTGGTTCATATCCACGACATTAGCACGATCGGAATCTCGAGCAGATCAGCGAGACGCCTCGATGGGCTGGCTGTTCGGCTGCAAGTTAAGCATCCGAACCGTTGTGCTCGACGGCGGGAGACCGGAAGAGGCCCAAGTTTACCATCCATTGGCCCAAACTACCTCCCTTCCCAGGAGCAGAGATTGCTGCTGAAATGGCGAGGAAAAACTAAAACGCCCTCTAAAAAAGCAAGCTTTTTTCTTGTTTCACGGGCACTTGGGGCCGCCGCGCTTGGTCTTCCGGTTGCTGTAGCAGGGGCACTCACCCTTGTTGCCGTACAAGCCCGACGGCACGCACAGGCAGGCGTTGCAGCGCTTGTTGCAGAAGAAGAGGCACGGCTTCTTGTACTGCGTCTGGCTGCACCTGTACGCGCACTGCGGCGAGCACTCCGCATGCACATTTCACATTCAGGTCAGCCTCTGGCTTTATCACTGCCATTCACATCAACAGCTCGTGCAGCTATGCAAGAACGCAACGCAGGCAGCTGGTTACTGTACTGGTTTACTACTACTGTACTACAGTTGCTACTACGTTTCACTCTATCGTGTTTGAATCTGGGCGTCTGAATTTCAGAGTGGGATCGATGTTAGTACTTACTGGTCCGTGCAAATTTTGCAATGCATGTGAGCTGTACTTTGCCTCTGCAGGACATGTACTTTGGTCTTTTGCAGAAGCACAACTGTGGCACTATTGCTTCCTAGCTGAGCTGGTCCACCATGTGGTCTACTCCAACTAATCAGTAAACTAATCAGTAGTCTGCTACTGTCAGATCTATCGATCAGTACGGTGAAATGACCAGACGATGGACGATGCATGCATGCCACAAAGGACAGAGGAAAGGATCATGACTGATAATGTGTGAAAATGTGAAGTGAAGGGAGGTTTGCATGGACAGGAATACAGGATCACAGGAACAGGATCGATCGATCACAGGAACGGTCACTTTCGGTAGCTCTTTGGTGAATCTCCGAAGCTGACAAGAGATCAACTAATTAATCTATGATGAAGCTGACCTTACTCACTTGGTACACATTATCATCGTGCTCATTGGTTCCCTCGGCCAGCACCTAGTTAATAACAATCGCAAGAACAGTTATCACACGAGCTTCTTGGAGAAACCGAAGAACTAGATCTCACATTCTGACCGACCGAAAGCCATGTCGCAAGCTCGAACTACTAGCTGAAGAGAAGGCACCACTGCACACAGGTAGCGTTGCTGGTGTGTGCTAAAGCAGAGGAGCTAGCTCGAGTTCTGGGATGAAGAGTGAGATGGAAGGCGCGGACAAATTTATAGGCTCAAGCTCTTGGTTCCAACAGGGAGCTTGCCACAGTGCCAACAAGCTGGGAGGAACAGAGAAACATAGGGCGTCACCGATCACCGATGCCAACAGGCGTCGTTCTGCTAGCTCAGCTTAAGCTAGATCCAAAAAGTTTTTTCCCATCTCCACCGCTCAGATCGGATATACATCTACAAGATCGTTTTAGACTTATTCACAAGAATTAACAAATAAATTAGAATACTTTTTTTTATTTATTCGGATTTAAAAATAAGGGTGATAACAACTGTTTAATAAATTCAAACATTAAAAATATATATAAGTTTTAAAATAACTTATATTTAGAAAAAAAATATTTTTTTATAAAAGATTTACAATAATTAAAACAGAATAAGTACTATCTTTGTTTCAGAATATAAGTTATTATGACATTTTCAAATTCATCTATGGATCAATAAATCTGGACACATATAAATGAATTTGAAAAAAATTAGAAAACTTACATTCTAGAACGGAGAGAATAAGCTAGCTAAGTCAGTGATATGGGCGGCTAAGGTGAAGTGGCGCATGCATTCATGAGAAGTTAGCTTTGGAGCATTGCATGGATAAGAACATTTCTATTATTGTAATTGTTTAACTTGCTATTCATAACAATAGTAATTCTTTCTATTCAAATTGACTTGTTATTTTGCTATTCACTCCAATATACTTGTTAAATATGACTTCCTATTTGAATATAGCTATATTTTATCAATTTATATACATGCAAGGAAAATAAAAATAATTAAACAAGCTCAACATTTAATGGAATAACAAGTTTGGTTGATTTACTAGATGTAGTAAGTGTGGAGAGAAAAATAATAAGCCTCCTAAAATAATAAGTTAAGTAGCAAGTTAAATTGAGTAATTTTTTTGACCGTCAAATTTTAGATGATAGCAGTTATGCTCTAGTAGCTTGGCTACCTAGCTGCATGCATGTGCGGCTTCACGTGGATGCACGCTCAATCCGGGAACAATTGCAAGTGAGCTTAACATCGATGGGAGACGATCAGCAATATGTCCATATATTACTCGATCCGGTGAACACATGAATTTAGGTTTAGATTTATGTTCATTGATTTATGAGTTTGGTACCCTAGACCAATGTCTGCACCAGCAATCCCCTCATCCGTGTTTGCGCCAAACCGCCTTCAATATGTCAACGCACAACCCTCTTTAGAACTTCTCTCAACCTCAGCCTATTCATTCTACTTGCAAGGACAACAAGAACATAGTGCACTAGCGGCACTTGTTCACGTCTGAGCTAACCTAGGAAGAACACTTGTTCACTCTCAGCTAGCATGCACCTTGCGCACAAACAGTGAAGAGGAGACATCGGAATTTTAGTGCCGTGCTATTCAAGAGTGAGCAGCCAGCAGTTTTGTATTTAAAGAGAAAACGAAAGCACTGCAATTACAGAGTTTAAGAGTTATCAAAGACCACAGCTAACAGTCGGATCTTTAAAAGCATCTCCAGCAAAGCTCCTATCTAACTCCCTAAATTTAAATTAAGATGATTTGAACAAAAATCAAGCTCCAACGGTCGCCCTAAATTAATATCTTTCCTAAATCATCCCCTAAATCATCTCTTAGCTATCTTAAAAGTAGGATTACTTTTCTTATTCCTCATTTCCATTGGTGCGTTGTTCTACTGTTTTGCGTCTTCTTTTCCCCGACACCAGTGGCAGAGCGCGCCAGCAGGTAGGCTCCATTAGGCTAGAGCTTACCCTCTAACTTTACAAAAAATGTATATATATATTTATACACACACACATATATATACCATTTTATAGTAGAATAGATAAACAACTATGATAATATTGATTATTTATGCGGAAGATAAACATAAACAATGACTAATTGTAGAGAAAGAAAGCTAGACTAAGGCGGTACATATAGTTACCACGGAGATTAAATTCACATAAGAAAATTTGCGGCACCTTTATAATAAATCATAGAAGGGTAAATCATAGACTACCCTGTAAAAAGAGATTTTTTTCAGAGAGCTTATTTAAAATGATTAAAAAACTGTAATAGAATTATATGAAACACATACTACATTTTCAGCGGTATGTAGTGGCATAGCACAATTCGTTGGCTCTTGGGAAGATAGGAGAGAAGAGGAATATAGTTTGCTGGTTAGAAAAATAGGTTATTAGACTAACTTAAATTATTGGGCTAGATTTTAACCCAATTAATAAGCACACACACATATACATACTCAAATTTGTACAAGAAATTGCTCCTATATTGGGTCCACCCCTAGGTACACATGTATAAGATGAGTTAGTCCATACCAACCAAATTCGTTAAAATATAGGTTAACAAATCCATTTGATGCCTTGGCTCATCTTCTATCCTCATTCATCAGCCTAGAACTTGTACCAAGCGACACTATAACAAGCAACTAGTGAGAGGAACCAAGTGGGTGGAGAAGTGAGCACGGACTGCCACATCAGTTCGCTACGCCCGATTAACTTTGTTGCTCCATCTCTATCTTCTCCACCTCTGCACAACACAGCGGCTAGTTGGTTACAACGAGCATAACAGGTTATCTGTCATACCGACTTGTTGTTCCCGTTGACTCATATCTTATTGGTGCATCTTACTATCAAATTAAATCATATGTTTTATTTGATTATGTATATATTATATTTAACATGTGTTAAAATATATAACTTATTTAGACTTAGATTTGATTTAGTCCATCCTCTATATTTTTTCTGAATTCGCCACTGCCCGGCACCCATGATATTCATTCCAGATCTGAGTGAGCTCGGTTGATAGAAAAAACACGGGCGGTGGTTTGGCAATGGTCTAGGGGGCTCAGCGGCCACGACGAGCGCAACTCAGTGGCGACAGCGAGCATGATTGACCGATGACGGTTTGGGCGGTTCAGCGCAGCTCAGTGGCGATGGCAAGCGCGGCTCAGCGGCGACGGGAAGCGTGGCTTAGCGGTGACAGCGAGCGTGGCACAACAGCGACGACGAGCGTGGTTGACCGGCGATGGTGTGGGCTATTGGTTCAGCGATGGCCAAACGGCTGGTGAGGCAACGGCACAGGCAGTGGACACACAAGCGATGAACACATAGCTAATGACGATGCAAATACCTTCTCTCTCTAGTAGCACAATAGTCAGGTAGTCTTTCTTTCCGTTTTATTTGTGCAACTCAGTGGCAACACCAATACATTATGTGTCATGCATCTGTTTCTTTTTTAAATTTTCACATGTTGCAATGGGTGATAACTAGCTTGTACAATATTGAATCTATCTTTTTGAACAAAATAATGAAGAGGAAGACAACGTCATTGGACAAAATTTCCACTGCAAATAGTTACATTTTCTCCTTAATACTTGTTGTAGTATTATCTTTGAGGACAAATTGATAACACTTGCCTTGATGAAACAAAAAGAAACCTGTAAGTTGGAAAGATATAATTTTCTTATTGAAGCTGTAACAAGTGTTTGGAGCTTTTAGAACACTTCATTATGAGCTTTTAGAATTTTCTTAATACTTGTGTTTGCTTTCTGACAATAGGTTGTCTTAATCTTGGGAAGTCCAGTATTATTCTAGGAGTGTTGTGTTCAGACTAAACTGAAGTGATCCACCTTCTCTGTTGATCATATTGGTGTCAAGGATGTGGTCTGGTGCTAAATTTTCTCTGGAGTACACGATTACTATGATCATATTGTGTGTGAACTTTCTTATCTCTAATGTTTAGGTGGTTTCAGGCGTCGGTTGTTTTGGTGGCTGTTGGACCGGAAACGGCGACCAGAGGGGGGGTGAATGGGAGCTTTAAAAAAATATTGGCTAAAACTTAGCCTTCGGTTCTGTTCTGTCTTCTGCGGAACAGGCTTCGAACACAGACTTCGAAGGTCTGGTTCGGAGGTACTTCGACACCTTCGAACACAGGCTTCGGAGGAGCAAAAGTTCGAAGCCAAGAAGACTTCGCTCCACTAACAACCCTCGAAAACCTACTCTGCTAAGTCAGTGCAGGCTCCGCACACAGGGTGCTTTGAGCAGACTTCGCACGTCACCCTTCGCAAGAGTGGACAGCCCTCTGAGGACTTCGACAAAGTACTTGGCGACAGCAACGGGTGCTGGGCTTCGTACCCGAAGGTCTACACGCACATGCAAATAGACTATGCTAAGGGCTTCGACACAAGAAGCACTACGGGAAAAGAACAGGGCTTCGCTAGTAAGCAACGAGGTCTTGCCTCGTGTTACACAGAGCGACAGCACACTGAAAAAGCACACTTCGCGAGAAAAACACCCTTCGCCAAGACAGGCTTCGGTGAACTAAAAGCTAGCGAGGTATGCAACGCGAGCTCAAGCAAAAGCACAAAGAAGCAGGGCTTCGCTGCTTGAACAAGGAACACTGAAATAAATTGAACTCAGAATGAATACAGCGAGGTCTGTCTACAGGAGCTCAACAGTAAATGCTCAAAAGTGTTAAATGTTACCTACCGAGCCCCCATATTTATAGCCCACGGCTTCATCCTAAGGAAGTGACTACTTTACCCCTAGGGTTTACATCCATTTTGTCTCTACAGAACTAAGGGGTACAAAAGGTAGTCCACCTTTATTTGGGAGGCTTCTCTGTCAGCTGCAGAGGGGACAGTGTCAGCCTTTTTCAGAACAGACAGTGTCAGCCTTTATAGTGTTGACTTCTGGAACCTCCCTTCGCACGCGAGGGTGCGGAAGCTTCGGCGAGAAGCCTGCAGCCTGTTGGCCTTCGCTCCGCCGAAGAAGACCTTCGATACAGTGACGGTTTTGAGCCGAAGCCGTCAAAGCCCTTGGGCCTTCGCACCACCACCTCCGGAGTGGATCACCACGGCTTCGCAGCTACTCCGAGCTCGAACACCGTCCGTCCGTGTACCGAAGCCATGCATGGCCGAAGCACCTCAAGTCAACCTCACTCCGAAGCCCCCCTTCGGAGTACCACCCTTCGAAGTCCCTCCTTCGTCCAAGGCCTCCGCATGAAGCATTCCATGAGCACTTCGTCGCAGTGTCTCACTCCGAGCACACACCTCAACGAGCCTCACCTGGACCATGCCTTCGATGCGCCTCGACTTCTGAGACCTTCGTCGGGCCACCTTCGAGTGTCTCCCTCCGGAGCACACTTCGAACACCTTGCCTCCGCAGAGGACTTGTTCCACCAACTCCGAAGTCACTCCATTCGGAGTACCTTCGAAGTGCCTCACCTCCGAGGACTTGTCTCGGAGTACCTTCAGCCGGAGCCACGCTCCGCACTCTCTGCCTTCACCTGGCACGCCTCGACCCGAG
The DNA here is from genome assembly GCA_019279435.1 of Zizania palustris. Lineage (NCBI taxonomy): Eukaryota > Viridiplantae > Streptophyta > Magnoliopsida > Poales > Poaceae > Zizania > Zizania palustris. Next base: position 20,905,416 of record JAAALK010000287.1, on the reverse strand, counting down.
GACCGACCCGGACCACCTTCGCAGCCACCGTGACGGAGCTCCCCGCTCCCTTGGCATCAAACCACCCGCTTGACCCAAGTTCACCTGGCCCGAACCCTGTCCGTCGCCTCCGAAGTCCCTGCGCACCACAGACAAACAGACAAGTGTATCCAGCACTCCGGAGACCTCTCCGGGTTAGCAACCTCCGGCACACACTCCGGTGTACCGCCCAAAGTACCGAAGCCATCGGTACGAACCCAGTCATCGCGTACTGTCGGACCCCTCCGACAGGTACACTCCGCTGCACAGCTGCAGCAAGCAAACACCGAACACACTCCGGTGACACACCTCCGAACACCCTTCGGAGGTACCACCTCCGAAGCCCCTCCGGAGGTACCCTTCGAACAGAGGGTAAAAGCCTGTCAATCACTCATCACATACACCGAAACCACCCTTGGTTTCTCAATCTCCCCCTTGATGAGTGCATTGACAACCAAATTGAAGTTCAAGAAAATGTACAAATTTCCAGCACACAAGTGACCATAAAAACTCAAAAAGAGCCAAAGCATGTCACTTGATAAAAGAAATTTTCTCCCCCTTTGAAAAAGAGTAAAAGCCCCTTCGGCAAAACTCTCTTTGGATAAAAACTCCCCCTGAGTTGAGCAAATTTTTCTCCCCCTTTATGTCAAAAAATCTCTCCCCCTTTAGAAATAATGCCTTCTTGCAGCAGAGAATATAGCAAAATCTCTCCCCCTTTGGCAATGCAAGCAGCAAGGAGTATTCAAAAGATGCAAAGCTGCAAAGTGAATAGAATTGCAAGGACATATAATGCAAAAATATGCCAAAATTAACACAAATGATCATGTGCTCAGCTCAATTTAACAATCTGCGAAACAAGATGATGGCATGTGATTTTGTCATTTTGAAGTAAAAGCATCACCACTGAATCAAAGCAGCTAGACATGTGAAGGCAAGGACTGCGCAAAGCTAACAAGTTCTACTCTAGACAGACAAGTCTTGTTCAAAAAGAAGCTTTGAAAGCAAACTTGATGAGCCATTGAATTTGTTGTTCTTTTCTTAATGCCAGGGGTTATTTGTTTGTCCACCTTATACTTTCCAATCAGGCCAAGCCTAGGCATGAAAGCCATCTGAAGCTTAAGGCGGTGATTTTGGCATACACTACACTATCCCAGTTCAGACCAAAGTGCAATGGTAAGCAGTCTAGAATAGAGTAGTGCGACAAACAAACCCTCCTGGATCTTTTCATTGAAACGAAGCAAATCATGAATTTTTGATTTTGAAGAATTAAATTGTTGATGAGTATCCATGAATAAAGAACACAATTTTCAAGTTGCATATTTTAGCATCCAAGGAACATTGTCTTGCTGTCAAGTAGATAAAAGATAGCTAAAAGCAGTCCACCCTAAAGAAGCTAGATACAAGATTATGCGGTGAGCAAGTTTTGATTTTTAGAAAATAAAACATCATGCACAATCAATGTTCCAGACATATTTCATAGAGCTGAGCTGACATGATTTCTTTGAATTAAAAGCAGGCATATAATAGCAAAAGATGTAAGTGCAATTCCACACATAATGAGCATATGCAAGACAATTAAAATCAGCTCCCCCTCACAAAATGCCATAGGGATGACAAATACCAAGTTCCCCACGCAAGTAAGCAAATCGAGAAGCATCGAGGGGTTTTGTAAAAATATCGGCAAGCTGGTGTTGGGTATCAACATATTGAAGTTCAATATCACCCTTCTCATTGTGATCTCTGAGAAAATGATACCGTACATCAATGTGTTTGGTTCTGGAGTGCTGAACCGGGTTGTTTGCAATACAAATGGCACTAGTGTTATCACAGAAAAGTGGAACACTCTTATAATCTAACCCGAAATCCCGCAAAGTGGAAACCATCCACAAAATCTGAGAGCAACAGCTAGCTGCAGCAACATATTCGGCCTCGGCCGTCGATTGTGCAACACTAGACTGTTTGCGGGAAGACCAGCAAACCAGAGACGTACCCAGAAAATGACAAGTACCAGAGGTACTCTTCCTATCAATTCTACACCCAGCAAAATCCGCATCAGAATAGCCTCTAAGACATAAAGATGAAGACGATGAATACCATATGCCAAATTCAAGGGTGTGTTTGAGATACCTGAGTATGCGCTTAACCGCTTGGCGGTGCGAAGCTCGTGGTGAAGCCTGAAAACGAGCGCACAGACACACAGCGAAGTGTATGTCCGGCCTCGTGGCAGTCAAGTAGAGGAGGGAGCCGATCATGCTCCGAAACTCCTTCTGATCTACAGCTTCTCCATCTTCGTCAGGGTCCAATGCTACAGATGTAGCCATTGGAGTGGCGAGGGGCTTCGCATCGGACATGTCGAATTTCTTGAGCAGGTCCTTGGTGTACTTTGTCTGGTGGACAAAAGTACCTTGTTTGCTTTGCTTGATTTGCAAACCAAGGAAAAAGGTGAGTTCACCCATCATCGACATTTCAAATTCCCTGCTCATGGTATCTGCAAACTCGGCAACCAAAGCATGAGAAGAGCCACCAAAGATGATATCATCCACATAAATCTGAACTAGGAGGAAATCTTTGCCATGCTTGAGAGTAAACAAAGTTTTATCAACAGAGCCCATCAAATACCCTCGCTCAAGCAGAAAAGACTTAAGTCTATCATACCACGCCCGAGGGGCCTGCTTGAGTCCATAAAGAGCCTTATGAAGTTTAAGGACTTTATGTGGGTACTTGGGGTTTTCAAAACCAGGGGGTTGTTTTACATAAACATCTTCGCCTATGAAGCCATTAAGAAAAGCACTTTTGACATCCATTTGATAGAGTTTGAATCCCCGGGATGTCGCAAAGGCAAGCAAAATCCTAATGGCCTCAAGGCGTGCAACAGGTGCAAAAGTTTCAGTAAAATCAATCCCTTCTAGTTGAGAAAAGCCCTGAGCTACTAGTCTAGCCTTATTTCTAACAATTGTCCCATCCTCCCCTTGTTTATTTTTAAAAATCCATTTTGTTCCTATGAAATGAACATTTGGTGGAGGATCAACTAAAGTCCAGACTTGGTTTCTTTCAAAATTCTCAAGCTCTTCATGCATGGCATTGATCCAACTAGAATCAGAAAGTGCATGACTAACATCTAAGGGCTCGAAAGAAGCAACAAAAGCAGCATTAGTAAAATGAGCGTGAGAACGTGTTACCCTTTGATCAAGCTCACCAATGATCTGCTCGGGAGGGTGCATCCTTTGAACATGATGTGGAGCCTCGCGGCGGGATGCAGTCTCCCCCTCAACTTGTGCGATGGAGTGGTCCAAGATGACCGATGTTGAGGTAGTTGCTTCGGGACCTCGTGCCGAAGTAGTTGAAGCGGGGTCAGCTTCGGGGGTTGATGTCGAGGGTAGTAGGGGATCATCCTCGAATTCTCCGGGATCTTCGTCTTCGAATAAGGTCTGTTCCATGTCGTGTTCATTTGCCTGTTCAAGAGCAGAACTAACAGAGGGGGTTGATTCATCAAAAGTCACATCACATGACTCGATGACAGTGTTAGTTTCCAAGTTATAAACACGATAAGAATGACCATGAGTAGTATAACCCAAAAAGATCCCGTCAGAAGATCGCGACTCAAATTTATCCAAGTTACCACGTTTTAGGATAAAGCAGCGACAGCCAAAAACTCGAAGATGAGTAACCTTGGGCTGTCTCCCAAAACGCAGCTCATAAGATGTCAAATTTAAAATTGAGCGCAAGAAGATTCGGTTTGAGATGTAGCAAGCAGTGTTCATGGCCTCAGCCCAGAATTTTCTAGGAGTCCTATGCTCATCAAGCATCGTCCTAGCCATCTCAACCAAAGTGCGGTTTTTCCTCTCAACAACACCGTTCTGTTGAGGAACCCGCGGAGCAGAGAATTGATGTTCTATGCCATGCTCCATGCAAAAGTCAACAAAGAGACTATTTTTGAACTCGGTGCCATTATCGCTTCGAATGAATTTTAATGCACCAGGGAGTTCAGTGAACAGTCTCAAAGCCAAGCTCCGAAAGTGTGAAAACACTTCATCCTTGCTGGCAAGAAAGAAGACCCAAGAGTAGCGAGAGAAGTCGTCGACAATAACAAGTACATACCACTTGCCGCCTAAAGAACTAACCCGAGAAGGACCTACAGTGTCCATATGGAGAAGTTCTCCGGGCTGTTCAGTCATCACTGTGGTGACTGGCGAATGCGAAGCGGCAATCATTTTACCGTGTCGACAAGGAGCGCAAACTAAATTCTTCTCAAACTTGAGCTTGGGCAATCCTCGGATCAAACCTAGGGCGCTCAGACGAGCAAGCAATTCAAAGCTCATATGCCCTAGTCTCCTATGCCACTTCCAAAGCTCAGAAGTCGAATATGCAACAAGACAATGAGAAGAACCAGATGACTTTGAAAAGTCAGCTCCAAAGACTCTCCCAACTCTAAAGATCTTACACACCACAACGCCATCAGAATTGAGCACTTGCGAAGTATCGCGATGAAATCGCACTTCGAAGTCCTCATCAAGCAACTGAGATACAGACAGCAAATTGTATCCCAGGTTTTCAACCAAAGCAACATCTTTGAGAGTGAAATTCGAGTTAATTCTTACCACACCTTTACCTTTCACTCTACTCCTTCGATTGTTTCCGAAGGTGATGTGTTCCCTTTGCTTGGTTGTGGTGAGGCTGGAGAACCAATTTGCATCTCCGGTCATGTGGCGCGAACAACCGGAGTCCATTATCCACGTGCCCTCCAAGCCTCGACCTGTCGCCTACACATGATAGAAACGTCTCGATCGCTCAGTGCTGGGGTGAGTAAAATAATGGCGAGGCATCCAGCACTGAGTGACACGAGTAGTAGGCACAGTAAAAGCAGACGGTCTACGCACATGAAAAACAGAATGATGCAAAGTGCGAGGTCTACCTACATGCAAAGAACGCAAAGCATGACGAGGTCTCCTACTCTGACGAGGTACAAAGCTACTCGCCCGAGGTCTACCGCCATATGGAGCATGGTGGACACCTCGAGGAGCAAAACCTCTCCGAGAAGCACGAGGAGCCTCGAAAACAGGACGAGAGTAAAACTCAGACTCATGCATACCTAAAGATGGGTAACGCATGTCCTGATAGCTCATCGCCTGAGCACGTCGCTCATCCTTGATGCGACGGAAACAGAAACCAATCAAATGACCCGCCCGCTGACAATAAGAACAATGAAACACTCTCCTGGGGGCACTCTCATGGGTCACAGGAGCAACTCTCACAGACTCCTTGGGTTTCTTCACAGTGGTTTTCTTGGGAGGATTTTTCTTGGTAGGAGGAGTGGTTTTCTTTGGTGGATGGGTAGGCTTCTTGGCTGATGGGGTGTCCAACAGAGCTCTCTCTTTCTCTAGGGTGGTGGGAGAGGTAAAAACAGTTTTGGTCTTACTGTCTGAAGCTATCCTCTCAAAACCCAAACCTAGAGCTACCCCTGCTCTGTCAGCACACAACTTGGTTTTGGCCAAGAGCAAATCCATCCTACCCTTTCCCTCAGTGCATTTGTTTACCACGGAAAGAAGGTATTCATTTTCAGACATGAGGTTTTCAGCTCGCTCTCTGACAGTGCCTAGCTGGTCCTTAAGGGTAATGCAAGTGTCACACACAGGCTGCACGTCCTTAGAACTACCGGCCCTCTCCAATCTAGCCTCCAAATCATGAACATGCTTATCACGTAAATTAATGCTATCGCGTAATAAAGAGCAGTTCATGCAATCAATAATTTCATGAGGTCTAGAATCCACCTCCAAAAGCTGCTTCTGTGCAGTCTCAAGCTCAGAGAGAGTTTGAGCATGTACAGAACGCAACCGAGCAAGCTCACTCATGACAACAGAACATGATTCACATTCAGCATCATTAAATTTAGACTTAAGCATGGCATATTCAGTAGATACAGATTCTAGCCTAAGTCTAAGGTCTTTTCTTTCTCTAGCGGCTTGCACAAGCAATCTATCCTGACCTAGCACAACTTCATTCAGCTCATCTAATTTAATTAGAAGCTGGTCAGATGATAGGTTTACCTCAGACGAGTCAAGCTCATCGCCGCTGTGATCGCTGTCGGCCATGAAGCAAAGGCCGGTGAAGTCACGTCCCTTCTTGTCCTTCTTGTCCTCCTTCCTTGGGGACTCCTCCTCCTCAGAGCTCGACTCCTCAGTTGAGGATGTGTCGATGTCGCTGAGAGCAGCAACAAAAGCTCTGGAAGCGGCCTTGGCTACTTTCTTAGCCATCTTGCCGCGCTTGCCCTTCACAAAGGGCTTCCTCTCCTTTTTGTGGTATTTGGGGCGGTCACTCTCATCTCTCTTCTTGATTTTGGGGCAGTTGGCCTTAATGTGAGAGGTGTCGCCACATTCATAGCAGCCACTAAAACCACTTCTCCTCTGATCCCGTCTCTCATGATGAAAGCGGGTGAACCTCCGGGCAATGAGAGCAAGCTCATCATCGGCTAGAGTGTCCACCTGCTCCTTTGTGACGGAGACCAGGGAGGACAAAGCAAAACCATCTGCAAGAACACAAGTGCCTGATGTGCTTGGTTCTGCAGTGGTGCCACGGCTAGTGCTAGAAACCAATGCCAATGGCTGTGGCAAGGAGCTTCTGTGCACTGCAAGAGATGCCTTGGCAATCTCTGTGGACTTCAGCTTGCTAAAGAGTTCATCACAGGTCAAGGTGTCATAGCCTGTGGACTCCTCAATGCTGGATATCTTCACTTCCCATATGCTACGGTCAAGAGCATAGAGAAGCTTGATAGCCCTATCATGATCACTGTAAGCAAGCGTCCCGTTGGATCGCAAGTTACTCACTATCGCGTCAAAGCGAGAAAACATGGCATCTACAGATTCACCAGGTGCCTGCACAAACAGCTGATACTGTTGATTGTAGGTGCTTTGGCGCCTGGCCTTGATCTGAGCAGAGCCCTCATGAAAGACAGTGAGTGTTGTCCAAATTTCCCTAGCAGTCCTAAGGTGCTGCACCCTGTCAAACTCACTCCGACTCAAACCAATGAACAGTATGTTCCTTGCCTTCGAGTTGGCAATATACTGATCTTTTTCAGTTTGAGTGGTGCGGGTATCAGGGATGGAGTATTGTGAGTCCACAATCTCCCAAATTGCATTTCCTTGGCTTAACAAGTAAGCCTCCATGCGCACCTTCCAGTATGCAAAATCTGTCCCATCGAACAGAGGAATTTTACTGCCTCTATCCATGTCGCCAACAGATCACAAAACCGGTTAAGGTCAACTGGTGATCTTAACCCGCTCTGATACCAATTGTTGGACCGGAAACGGCGACCAGAGGGGGGGTGAATGGGAGCTTTAAAAAAATATTGGCTAAAACTTAGCCTTCGGTTCTGTTCTGTCTTCTGCGGAACAGGCTTCGAACACAGACTTCGAAGGTCTGGTTCGGAGGTACTTCGACACCTTCGAACACAGGCTTCGGAGGAGCAAAAGTTCGAAGCCAAGAAGACTTCGCTCCACTAACAACCCTCGAAAACCTACTCTGCTAAGTCAGTGCAGGCTCCGCACACAGGGTGCTTTGAGCAGACTTCGCACGTCACCCTTCGCAAGAGTGGACAGCCCTCTGAGGACTTCGACAAAGTACTTGGCGACAGCAACGGGTGCTGGGCTTCGTACCCGAAGGTCTACACGCACATGCAAATGGACTATGCTAAGGGCTTCGACACAAGAAGCACTACGGGAAAAGAACAGGGCTTCGCTAGTAAGCAACGAGGTCTTGCCTCGTGTTACACAGAGCGACAGCACACTGAAAAAGCACACTTCGCGAGAAAAACACCCTTCGCCAAGACAGGCTTCGGTGAACTAAAAGCTAGCGAGGTATGCAACGCGAGCTCAAGCAAAAGCACAAAGAAGCAGGGCTTCGCTGCTTGAACAAGGAACACTGAAATAAATTGAACTCAGAATGAATACAGCGAGGTCTGTCTACAGGAGCTCAACAGTAAATGCTCAAAAGTGTTAAATGTTACCTACCGAGCCCCCATATTTATAGCCCACGGCTTCATCCTAAGGAAGTGACTACTTTACCCCTAGGGTTTACATCCATTTTGTCTCTACAGAACTAAGGGGTACAAAAGGTAGTCCACCTTTATTTGGGAGGCTTCTCTGTCAGCTGCAGAGGGGACAGTGTCAGCCTTTTTCAGAACAGACAGTGTCAGCCTTTACAGTGTTGACTTCTGGAACCTCCCTTCGCACGCGAGGGTGCGGAAGCTTCGGCGAGAAGCCTGCAGCCTGTTGGCCTTCGCTCCGCCGAAGAAGACCTTCGATACAGTGACGGTTTTGAGCCGAAGCCGTCAAAGCCCTTGGGCCTTCGCACCACCACCTCCGGAGTGGATCACCACGGCTTCGCAGCTACTCCGAGCTCGAACACCGTCCGTCCGTGTACCGAAGCCATGCATGGCCGAAGCACCTCAAGTCAACCTCACTCCGAAGCCCCCCTTCGGAGTACCACCCTTCGAAGTCCCTCCTTCGTCCAAGGCCTCCGCATGAAGCATTCCATGAGCACTTCGTCGCAGTGTCTCACTCCGAGCACACACCTCAACGAGCCTCACCTGGACCATGCCTTCGATGCGCCTCGACTTCTGAGACCTTCGTCGGGCCACCTTCGAGTGTCTCCCTCCGGAGCACACTTCGAACACCTTGCCTCCGCAGAGGACTTGTTCCACCAACTCCGAAGTCACTCCATTCGGAGTACCTTCGAAGTGCCTCACCTCCGAGGACTTGTCTCGGAGTACCTTCAGCCGGAGCCACGCTCCGCACTCTCTGCCTTCACCTGGCACGCCTCGACCCGAGGACCGACCCGGACCACCTTCGCAGCCACCGTGACGGAGCTCCCCGCTCCCTTGGCATCAAACCACCCGCTTGACCCAAGTTCACCTGGCCCGAACCCTGTCCGTCGCCTCCGAAGTCCCTGCGCACCACAGACAAACAGACAAGTGTATCCAGCACTCCGGAGACCTCTCCGGGTTAGCAACCTCCGGCACACACTCCGGTGTACCGCCCAAAGTACCGAAGCCATCGGTACGAACCCAGTCATCGCGTACTGTCGGACCCCTCCGACAGGTACACTCCGCTGCACAGCTGCAGCAAGCAAACACCGAACACACTCCGGTGACACACCTCCGAACACCCTTCGGAGGTACCACCTCCGAAGCCCCTCCGGAGGTACCCTTCGAACAGAGGGTAAAAGCCTGTCAATCACTCATCACATACACCGAAACCACCCTTGGTTTCTCAGTGGCGTTGGCCCGCCGTCTGAAGGCGTGTAGTCGGCTGTCTGGTGGAGTTCTGACTAACGTAGTGTCCGGCCATCGGCTTGGCAGCGTATGGCCTTCCACGGACGGCGAGCAGCACTGCTAATGGCGATGCTGCTTACCTAATCGCGCATGTGGATCACTAATTGATGCAGCCTAAGCATGGACCAAATACTCTCTGGATGGATGGATTTGAAGTGATGGGTAGTTGTCATCCATGTGTAACATATTTGTCTTGATTTGATGATTCATTTGCTACACGTCATATTTTCACCTGTCACTAAAGAGAGTCAGTAAGATGTACATTACTTATTTACCTGTCACTGATAATTTCATCTTATAAATAGGCGAAGGCTCCGAAGTGAATCGAAATGCTTTCATTTCGCTAACTCGACCTTAACTCTATAGTACTCCCACCGCACCACAGCGTTCGTCATGCTCCTCATCCATGGTCTCCGCACCTCGGTTGCATCCTCATCCTTGTAAGGTTCTTCTCCTCCTCCGATATGTTGAGATGTGGGTATGTGGAAATGTTGCAATGTGAATTATTTATTGTTGCGTATTAAATTTAGGTTCTTTATTTGTTTTCATAAGTTTCTTCATGCTTACTATTAAATTTCAGTTTATAAAATCATTTATCCGAAATTTACTTAGTAAATTTGTGAAATAGGGATATGAAAAGCATTACAAGTAATCTACATGTACTAACCTATGTTCCTGATATTTTCTTAATAAAGATCAATCATCTAGTCAACGATGAGCGTCACTAGGTTTATAAATTATACATTGCATATATTGTTTAATGTGTTAACAAACTATAGTGATGTTACCTTACTGTTGTAGTATTTATCAAAAATATTTTGTGATATTAATAACATTTGTGTTGACAATACCCTTACCATAATAACAGGAGATGAATGCACTATTGAGATTGAAGTTTCGAGCTATGGAGGATTCAGGACATGCCTCCACAAAGGGTGGTCTGAATTTAGTAGAAGGGGTAGCCTAACACAAGGGGACTATGTGGTAATAATAATGGGACAAATCCTATTGACAATTATGGCCAAATTTTACACTAACGTGGTGATGAGAAGACCCCAACGACCATCAAAGTGGAGGAAAATGACGATAGTGGTATACATAGAGAACTGACATTACTTACTACACATGCATATTTTGTTTATGTGCTTATCATGGTTTCATTATAATTCCAGGGGAGGATCCTAGAAATGTTGCAGACTGGAAAGAGAAGCGAATAGTTAGGGAGATCGACACCGACCAAATGGACCAATTGAAGCACATCTGTTATTTTGGCAATTCAACAGATATAACTCCAACAAGGAAGACTCTCTTGCAAGACAACTCGACAGATTTATTCTCTGAGATGCGGTTATATGTCTACACAATAAATAATGTGATCATTAACAAGAAGACACTGGTAAGTTATTTGCACATGTATTTGGTTAACTAAATCATCCGTACATATAGCCTTCTCTAACTAGCTTTGTTTAAATTTTATTTTATAATACTTTTCAAGGCAGTACTGTGAAAAGTATATCACACCTCACCTACACCACCAAACCACCGAGATTCACTTGGAAGCCGTAGGGTCTAAGGCAGTCCCAATTGTGATGAATAAAGCGACGGGTGGATGGTGCTATCTAACTACAAGTTTTGGCTAATTTCTTCACGATAACTCGTTAGAAGTTGGCATAGTATGCGTCTTCTATTTCAACATCAATAAGGGTGCAATTGAGGCTGCAATGTATGTGATGTACACCTAGGGTATGATGTAATATTAGGTTATAAACTATCTATGATGAATTATCTGTATTCCATAATAAATTGTTTGTGATGTATTTTGGAATGTTGGATGTCAAATCCTCACTTTGATTCAGGATGCAACCTAAAAACTATTTTTTTAAAATGACCATAATATTAGTGACATATAACAATAGTCAATTATCACTAAAGGCCCATTTAGTGACGGGTGATATTGCGATCCGTCAATACAAAGTAATAGCAGGTGAGCTGGTAAGCAACCTTTAGTGACAGGTAACAATGTTAACCGTCACTAAAGGTAGTATAGTCCAGGGTTAGGCTCACATCACTGATATGTACATCATCGATGATGAGTGGTAACTACCACGCATCATTGATGACTCCCCCACTTATAAATAGGCGGGACACCGAAGTGAATCGTCACACTTTCACTTTGCGCAACCCTAACCCTAGACTCCCACCGCCGTCGTCGCCTTCATCATCCTCCTCGCCACATGCACCGTCAGCCATGGCAGCCGCACCATTGACGCGCATGGACGCCCTACTCGCCGCCACCTTGGATGCATCCTCCTCATCCTAGCCTCCTCCTAAGGTCCTCCTCGTTCAAAGTGTTGTTTTTCTTGTCTAACGAGCTAGCTTTATTTTAATTTTACTGTTAAATGGTCACCTGGTTGGCCTATTGCTTTTAGCCAATTTCTTCGAGATAACGTGCTCGGAGTTGGCACAAACATTCATATATGTGGTGGTGGCTACCCATGGTGCTCCTCCTCAAGATGCCCATGGTGGTAACGGTCGCTCCTCCTCCTTAGGGTTCCCATGGTGGTGACGCCCAACCCTCATGTTGTTCCTGAGGCTATTAGGGAGTATAGGGTGAAAATAATAGAGGATGCTATTAGTTAGCAGTTATGAAACCATCTTATGTATGAATCTTTGTTTTATACATGTTCTTCGAGATAATGAGTTAGAAATTAATATATGTGATACTGTTGGCGTCAAGATTTGGTAAGGCCTAGAAACCCACTACGAGTTGTCGCATGGTCAACAAAAGGTCAAAGAAGATCCGGTCAAATAAAGTCAAAGGAGTCCATCCGCAACAGTTGCATGATCGGAAGGGGAGATGATGGAGATAAAAGCAAAAGATGGTTACAAATTCATCTAGGATCGACTGGATAGGTTACTTGGATGGTAAGTCTACGGACTATAAATATGTATCCCTTAGGTTAGATTAGTTAACTCTTGTTCAATAAAACAATCGGCGCATCGCCACCCTTGTGCCCCAAGGTTATCCGGCGAGACTCGGGCGCTCAGAGTTGGGCCGCATCATTTTGATATCCGGCGAAGAGGTGAGTCCTGCCAACACCGACGTCCGTGCCAACTAGGTTAGTACCCTCACGGCTACATCAATTCAGTTTGATCTCTTGAGGAGAACGGTGAAACAACACGGTCGCTGGTTGTTCTCAGTGTATTTGGCTAGGTCTAAGGCTGCATCAGTTAGGTTTGATCTCTTAGATTGAAGTAATCTAGGTTTGATAGTTTTAGGCTTCATCGGTTAAGTCCGATGTCTCTTGCTATTGTATCTTTTTCATGTTGTATACTGTTCATCTAAATAAAATTTGCCCAGTTCGTTGATATATTGTTCAGATCATCGCGACTACCTACTGTCTCGGTTAGGTCCTATCTAGTTATTGTGATGATTCCCATGATATAGATATGTTATCTGGCATGCTTTATTTATTTCTATCAGAGTACAAGCTGGTAGGTTATCCTTAATTCATCTCTGTATCATGTTCACCGTCGAAGGGTGCACATCGACCTATATGCACGCATTATCTATTGTATCGGTCGATGGCCCGCTCGCTCGATTGGGCCAACTCAGGCTATCGACCATATGGCTGATCGTCACACTGGTTCACAGTTTTATCCTTTATGCCACAGTCATCAGCTTGCCAGCCGATCAACTATGCTACTAATGTCTATCTTTTTCGATCCCTTATCAGTTGCAAGGTCAAACTGATTGGGAGGCCCTAAACCCCTTTTCTAAGACATAGGACATGCACTGGAGTTAAGCAAATCTCTCAGACCACGTGTGTGGCCGTGTGTGGCCAAAAAGCACACCAATAGATACTAATTTGGTTATGAATCTGAGAAACCAAGGGTGGTTTCGGTGTATGTGATGAGTGATTGACAGGATTATTTACCCTCTGTTCGAAGGGTACCTCTGGAGGGGCTTCGGAGGTGGTACCTCCGAAGGGTGTTCGGAGGTGTGTCACCGGAGTGTGTTCGGTGTTTGCTTGCTGCAGCTGTGCAGCAGAGTGTACCTGTCGGAGGGGTCCGACAGTACGCGATGACTGGGTTCGTACCGAGGGCTTCGGTACTTTGGGCGGTACACCGGAGTGTGTGCCGGAGGTTGCTAACCCGGAGAGGTCTCCGGAGTACTGGATACACTTGTTTGCTTGTCTGTGGTGCGCAGGGACTTCGGAGGCGACGGACAAGGTTCGAGCCGGGTGAACCTGGGTCAAGCGGGAGGCTTGATGCCAGGGGAGCGGGGAGCTCCGTCACGGTGGCTGCGAAGGTGGTCTGGGTCGGTCCTCGGGTCGAGGCGTGCCAGGTGAAGGCAGAGAGTGTGGAGCGTGGCTCCGGCTGAAGGTACTCCGAGACAAAGTCCTCGGAGGTGAGGCACTTCGAAGGTACTCCGAATGGAGTGACTTCGGAGTTGGTGGAACAAGTCCTCTGCGGAGGCATGGAATTCGAAGTGTGCTCCGGAGGGAGACATTCGAAGGTACCCGACGAAGGTCTCAGAAGTCGAGGCGCGTTGAAGGCATGATCCGGGTGAGGCTCGTCGAGGAGTGTGCTCGGAGTGAGGCACTGCAACGGAGTGCTCATGGAATGCTTCATGCGGAGGCCTTGGACGAAGGAGGGACTTCGAAGGGTGGTACTCCGAAGGTGGGGCTTCGGAGTGAGGATGACTTGTGGTGCTTCGGCCATGCATGGCTTCGGTACAAGGACGGACGGTGTTCGAGCTCGGAGTAGCTGCGAAGCCGTGGTGATCCACTCCGGAGGTGGTGGTGCGAAGGCCCAAGGGCTTTGACGGCTTCGGCTTAAAACCGTCACTGTATCGAAGGACTTCTTCGGCGGAGCGAAGGCCAACAGGCTGCAGGCTTCTCGCCGAAGCTACCGCACCCTCCGGTGCGAAGGGAGGTTCCAGAAGTCAACACTGTAAAGGCTGACACTGTCTGTTCTGAAAAAGGCTGACACTGTCCCCTCTGCAGCTGACAGAGAAGCCTCTAGAATAAAGGTGGACTACCTTTTGTACCCCTTAGTACTGTAGAGACAAATCAGTTGTAAACCCTAGGGGTATTGTAGTCACTTCCTTAGGATGAAGCCGTGGGCTATAAATATGGGGGCTCGGTAGGTAACATTTAACACTTTGAGCATATACTGTTGAGCTCCTGTACACATACCTCGCTGGTTTTATTCCAGAGTTCAATATATTTTGTGTTCCTTGTTCAAGCGGCGAAGCCCTGCTTCTTTGTGCTTTTTGCTTGAGCTTGCGTTGCATACCTCGCTAGTTTGTAGTGCACCGAAGCCTCTTGAGGTGAAGGGTGTTTTTCTCGCGAGGTGTGTTTTTCAGTGTGCTGTCGCTCTGTGTAACACGAGGCAAGACCTCGCTGCTTACTAGCGAAGCCCTGATCGTTTCCCGTAGTGCTTCTTGTGTCGAAGCCTTTAGCATAGTCCGTTTTGTGTGCGTGTAGACCTTCGCGTACGAAGCCCAGCACCAGTTGCTGTCGCCAAGTACTTGGTCGAAGTCCTCAGAGGGCTGTCCACTCTTGCGAAGGGTGAAGTGCGAAGCCTGCTCGAAGCACCTCGTGTGCGGAGCCTGCACTGACTTAGCAGAGTAGATTTTCGAGGGTTGTTCGTGGAGCGAAGTCTTCTTGGCTTCGAACTTTTGCTCCTGCGAAGCCTGTGTTCGGAGCTGTCGAAGTACCTCCGAACTAGACCTTCGAAGGTTGTGTTCGAAGCCTGTTCCGCAGAAGACAGAACAGAACCGAAGGCTAAGTTTTTAGCCCGAAATTTTAAAAGCTCCCATTCACCCCCCCTCTGGTCGCCGTTTCCGGTCCAACAATTGGTATCAGAGCAGGTTAAGATCGCCAGTTGACCTTAACCGGTTTTGTGATCTGTTGGCGACATGGATAGAGGCAGTAAAATTCCTCTGTTCGATGGGACAGACTTTGCATACTGGAAGGTGCGCATGGAGGCTTACTTGTTAAGCCAAGGAAATGCAATTTGGGAGATTGTGGACTCACAATACTCCATCCCTGAGACTCGCACCTCTCAGACTGAGAAGGATCAGTATATTGCCAATTCCAAGGCAAGAAACATACTGTTCATCGGTTTGAGTAGAAGTGAGTTCGATAGGGTGCAGCACCTTAGGACTGCTAGGGAGATTTGGACAACACTCACTGTCTTTCATGAGGGCTCTGCTCAGATTAAGGCCAGGCGCCAAAGCACCTACAATCAACAGTATCAGCTGTTTGTGCAGGCACCTGGTGAATCTGAAGATGCCATGTTTTCTCGCTTTGACGCGATAGTGAGTAACTTGCGATCCAACGGGACGCTTGCTTACAGTGATCACGATAGGGCTATCAAGCTTCTCTATGCTCTTGACCGTAGCATATGGGAGGTGAAGATATCCAGCATTGAGGAGTCCACAGGCTATGACACATTGACCTGTGACGAACTCTTTAGCAAGCTGAAGTCCACAGAGATTGCCAAGGCATCTCTTGCTGTGCACAGAAGCTCTTTGCCACAGCCATTGGCATTGGTTTCTAGCACTAGCCGTGGCACCACTGCAGAACCAAGCACATCAGGCACTTGTGTTCTTGCAGATGGTTTTGTTTTGTCCTCCCTGGTCTCCGTCACAAAGGAGCAGGTGGATACTCTAGCTGATGATGAGCTTGCTCTCATTGCCCGGAGGTTCACCCGCTTTCATCATGAGAGACGGGATCAGAGGAGAAGTGGTTTTAGTGGTTGCTATGAATGTGGCGACACTTCTCACATCAAGGCCAATTGCCCCAAGATAAAGAAGAGAGATAAGAGTGACCGCCCCAAATACCACAAAAAGGAGAGGAAGCCCTTTGTGAAGGGCAAGCGCGGCAAGATGGCTAAGAAAGTAGCCAAGGCCGCTTCCAGAGCCTTTGTTGCTGCTCTCAGCGACATCGACACTTCCTCAACTGAGGAGTCGAGCTCTGAGGAGGAGGAGTCCCCAAGGAAGGAGGACAAGAAGGACAAGAAGGGACGTGACTTCACCGGCCTTTGCTTCATGGCCGACAGCGATCACAGCGGCGATGAGCTTGACTCATCTGAGGTAAACCTATCATCTGACCAGCTACTAATTAAATTAGATGAGCTGAATGAAGTAGTGCTTGGTCAGGATAGATTACTTGTGCAAGCCGCTAGAGAAAGAAAAGACCTTAGACTTAGGCTAGAAAATATTTCTACTGAATATGCCATGCTTAAATCTAAATTTGATGATGCTGAATGTGAGTCCTGTTCTGTTGTCATGGGTGAGCTTGCTCAGTTGCGTTCTGTACATGCTCAAACTCTTTCTGAGCTTGAGACTGCACAGAAGCAGCTTTTGGAGGTGGATTCTAGACCTCATGATATTAATGATTGCATGAACTGCTCTTTATTACGCGATAGCATTAATTTACGTGATAAGCATGTTCATGATTTGGAGGCTAGATTGGAGAGGGCCGGTAGTTCTAAGGATGTGCAGCCTATGTGTGACACATGCATTACCCTTAAGGACCAGCTAGGCACTGCTAGAGAGCAAGCTGAGAACCTCATGTCAGAAAATGAATACCTTCTTTCCGTGGTAAACAAATGCACTGAGGGAAAGGGTAGGATGGATTTACTCTTGGCTAAAACCAAGATGTGTGCTGACAGAGCAGGGGTAGCTCTAGGTTTGGGTTTTGAGAGGATACCTTCAGTGAGTGAAAACAAAACTGTTTTTACCTCTCCCACCACCTTAGAGAAAGAGAGAGCTCTGTTAGACACCCCATTAGCCAAAAAGCCTACCCATCCACCAAAGAAAACCACTCCTCCTGCCAAGAAAAACCCTCCCAAGAAAACCACACAAAAGAAACCCAAGGAGCCTGTGAGAGTTGCTCCTATGACCCATGAGAGTGCCCCCAGAAGAGTGTTCCATTGTTCTTATTGTCAGCGGGCGGGTCATTTGATTGGTTTCTGTTTCCGTCGCATCAAGGATGAGCGACGTGCACAGGCGATGAGCTATCAGGACATGCATTACCCATCTTTAGGTATGCATGAGTCTGAGTATTACTCTCGTCCTGTTTTCGAGGCTCCTCGTGCTTCTCGGAGAGGTTTTGCTCCTCGAGGTCTTCACCATGTTCCATATGGTGGTAGACCTCGGGCTAGCAGATTTGTACCTCGTCAGAGTAGGAGACCTCGACATGTTGTTCTTTCACAGCATGTAGGTAGACCTCGCACTTTGCATCATTCTGATTATCATGTGCGTAGACCGTCTGCTTTTACTGTGCCTACTACTCGTGTCACTCAGTGCTGGATGCCTCGTCATTATTTTACTCACCCCAGCACTGAGCGATCGAGACGTTCTTATCATGTGTAGGCGACAGGTCGAGGCTTGGAGGGCACGTGGATCATGGACTCCGGTTGTTCGCGCCACATGACCGGAGATGCAGCTTGGTTCTCCAGCCTCACCACAACCAAGCGAAGGGAACATATCACCTTCGGAAACAATCGAAGGAGTAGAGTGAAAGGTAAGGGTGTGGTAAGAATTAACACGAACTTCACTCTCAAAGATGTTGCTTTGGTTGAGAACCTGGGATACAATTTGCTGTCTGTATCTCAGTTGCTTGATGAGGGCTTCGAAGTGCGATTTCATCGCGATACTTCGCAAGTGCTCAATTCTGATGGCGTTGTGGTGTGTAAGATCTTTAGGGTTGGGAGAGTTTTTGGAGCTGATTTTTCAGAGTCGTCTGGTTCTTCTCATTGTCTTGTTGCACATTCGACTTCTGAGCTTTGGAAGTGGCATAGGAGACTAGGGCATATGAGCTTTGAGTTGCTCGCTCGGTTGAGCGCCCTAGGTTTGATCCGAGGATTGCCCAAGCTCAAGTTTGAGAAGAATTTAGTTTGCGCTCCATGTCGACATGGAAAAATGATTGCCGCTTCGCATTCGCCAGTCACCACAGTGATGACTGAACAGCCCGGAGAACTTCTCCATATGGACACTGTAGGTCCTTCTCGGGTTAGTTCTTTAGGCGGCAAGTGGTATGTACTTGTTATTGTCGACGATTTCTCCCGCTACTCTTGGGTCTTCCTTCTTGCCAGCAAGGATGAAGTGTTTACACACTTTCGGAGCTTGGCTTTGAGACTTTTCACTGAACTCCCTGGTGCATTAAAATTCATTCGAAGCGATAATGGCACCGAGTTCAAAAATAGTCTCTTTGTTGACTTTTGCATGGAGCATGGCATAGAACATCAATTCTCTGCTCCGCGGGTTCCTCAACAGAATGGTGTTGTTGAGAGGAAAAACCGCACTTTGGTTGAGATGGCTAGGACGATGCTTGATGAGCATAGGACTCCTAGAAAATTCTGGGCTGAGGCCATGAACACTGCATGTTACATCTCAAACCGAATTTTCTTGCGCTCAATTTTAAATTTGACATCTTATGAACTGCGTTTTGGGAGACAGCCCAAGGTTACTCATCTTCGAGTTTTTGGCTGTCGCTGCTTTATCCTAAAACGTGGTAACTTGGATAAATTTGAGTCGCGATCTTCTGACGGGATCTTTTTGGGTTATACTACTCATTGTCTTTCTTATCGTGTTTATAATTTGGAAACTAACACTGTCATCGAGTCATGTGATGTGACGTTTGATGAATCAACCCCCTCTCTTAGTTCTGCTCTTGAACAGGCAAATGAACACGACATGGAACAGACCTTATTCGAAGACGAAGATCCCGGAGAATTCGAGGATGATCCCCCACTACCCTCGACATCAACTGTAACACCCCAGAAATTAAAAAGGAATAAAATAAAAAGAACATAATATTTAAATCATTTTTGGATTTATGATTAAAGGAGAAATAACAAAAGAACCCAAATAAAGCCAAACAGGGAGAAATATTCAAAATTTGGACCTGGAAATTTTATGAGATGAACTAGAGACCAAGATATAATTTTAGGAATTTTTACAAATTTTTACCAACAGTGATTCAACCCTTAATCAAATATATGAATTACTGGATTTATTTTAAATCGGAAAAGAATTAAATATCAAAATGGGCCTTAACCCTCAATCTACCTCAGCCCAGCCCAGCCCAAGCCGCCAGCCACCGACAGGTGGGACCAACCTGTCGGCGCTCATGCCCCCGCTCTTCTTCCCGCGCTGTCCCCCGCCTGGCCCACCCGTCAGCCACCCTCGTCTTTAGCGCGCTCTCTGACCATCGGGACCCGCCTGTCGGCCCTTCTATTTCTGGTTCGACCACTGACAGGTGGGGGCCACCTGTCAGCATCGTCTTCCCCATGGAAGGGGATCCCCCTTCCCTCCTCCCGACGATCCCCTTCCGCCCTTAGCCGACGCAATTTCGTTCTTTTGGAAGCTTATCCGAGGAATTGGAAACCTCGCCGGAAAAATTTGGAACCCTCTCGGGTTTCCACCGTTTCCTTGCCAAAAACCCTCGCCGGCAACCCCTATTTATACCCCTCGGTTCACCGCACTCCACCCACACCCCTAACGCCCTAGCCGAAGCAATCCCGAGCGCCCCACTCCATTTCTTCGGTTTCACCTCCTGCTCCACCTCCGGCGGGTCATCGTCGTCGACCTCGGCCTCCTCCGCCCTAGCCACCTCCACCAGAGTGACCGTCGACGACCCCCCGTCCCTGGCCACCCCTCCGTTGGCCTTGGAAACCGCCGGATCATCGTCGCCGTCGAGCTCCCGAACCCCCTCCGCCGTCTACCCCATCGTCGGTCGCCGTCCGTTGATCACCGTCGCCACTTAAGGTACGAACGTGACCGCCAGCTCCTCCTCATTCCATTTTTGGCAAAGAATAGGGCCTTCGGCCATCACCGTCGCCAGAGGGAGCTCGCCGTTGTTCGGCCGGCGCTGGGGACGAAGCCCTCGGCCTCCCCCCGTGCCGCGCGTGCCGGACGGCGCCTCTGCCATTCGATCCGGGCTGAACGGCCAGGATTAGATCCTGAAACCGAGCGCCCTGATGCGTTTGACTGAGGTTGACCGGTATCGGTCGATCTCAGCCGTTGGATCTCACTTAAACTCCCCGCTCAGCCGCAGATCGTTGGATCTGGATCCAACGGTCCAGATCCGATCGGCCCTCACGCACAGTGCGCGGGTCCATGGTGGACTTGGCTCACCGTGGACCCTCGCAGGTTTTCTGGATTAAATAAAATACAGAAATTTGTTTAAACTTCAAAAATTCATATCTTGCTCATTTTAACTCCAAATTTCACCATTCAAATTTTGTTAAATCCAGAATAATATTCTCTACACATTAATGCACTAAAAACAGTATGTTACTGTTACCCAAAATATTTTTATTAAATAAATGAATAAAAACCCTTTAGGGATTAAAATTTGAAATACAGAAAATCAATTAGGAAAAATCCTAAAAAGTTAAGTTTTACTGTTTTATACCAAACTTTAGAATATTAAAATATTACCTCACATAAAAACACCCACAAATATGAATATTTCTTATTTGGTGGATTTTATCTGTTTATTAAATGTATTGTTTACTTTTCCGTATCGAGAAGACTACGAGTTCGTCGAGGAGCAGGAGTTCTACCCCGAGGTTCCTCCATCCCCATTTGCTGATCAAGGCAAGTCATCGACCGTCTCTGTGGAAACAGTTGATCATATTGAGCCCATGTTTTTATAAATTATCGCTATAACTCATAGGTTAATATTGCATTAGTCAAATATCAAGCCCTACACTTATATTTATTGGATCCCCGTCCTTGTGTGCAAACCCAAGCCATGCTTATTGAGCCTTAACTCCTTGTCACTCTACAAATATTATATTAGCTAGTGCCCAATGTACCGGCACAACCGCTATAGGATATAAAGAATGAGTCGTAGATAGCTGGATTCTGATATATGAAATTCCCCGTTATTCTCGTCTCTGGATTCTGTTTGAGTTGGCTAAGTTATAAGTATGGTGGGTTCCGGGTGCAAGCTCGGAAACTGGTTGGCCGCACCCGGGGCACTATAAGGACCGGTCTGCGGGATCTGTTGCAAAGCACTTCCGTACCAACCACAAGTCTAATGGGTAAGTCCTAACCGGAAGTATGGAACACCCCGACTCTCTGCACCATAGTGGAGGGGGCAAGGGGCAAGCCCTCAGGGCGCCTTGTACCAAAGAAGGCTCAAGGGGGGGTATGGTGAGGCATCGACGCGTCGGGGCACCATATGAAACCTATAAGAGGGTGTTGTTGAGTCGGGGAGGACTATATGGAAGGTTTTGGCACGAGTTCCCGAGAAATGGGTCATCTCGTTACACTTTGGTGTAAGTGATGAGTGCGTGCCTTGTGGGTACAGTGGTACATCTCTGATCAGAGTAAATCAATCTTTTCGAAAAGCCGAGCCCACGGTCAAGGGCGGGTTGTGTGACTACTCGCAGTTAGTCTACAATTGTTTGAGTGTTTGAGTTATTCATGGCATGTAAGGACTGTTGTGCGAGGAGGTGAAACGTACTCCTCGAGTTAGAAGATGATGATGCATTCACATGTTTACTTTTCTGTACTATTAAATTGCTCACATTTAATGCTTTACAAATATGCTGCTTCCGCAAAACTAGCCACTATCTCCCTTGTTATTATCCTGCATTATATTTGCATTCGGTGGCTTGCTGAGTACCTCTGTACTCACCCCGTTGACTTACAACATCAGAGCCAGTCTACTACGAGGAGGATGAAGGTCTGGAGTAGCGACCCAGTCAAGGCGAGACTGGAAGGAGGCGTTCATCTAGGACCCTTGTTTTATTAGTTTCTCTTCACCTTTATTCACTTTTGTATTAATGCGGTCTACGAACCGTGAATGATTGTCCGTATTGTACGCGGTCGCATGATGAACGTCTTGTTTTATTGATTTTCTATGGAATTTCAATAAAGTCCTGATTTATTAAATCGGGGCGCGACAAGATGGTATCAGAGCCGACTTGACTGTAGGAAGCCAAACAGACCTGACCTTAGGACTTATATATATATTCACTATATTTTACAAAAGATTACTTATCCTCTCATCTTCTGAGATTTTCACAAAAATTTTCTCTCTTTTGTAGATGTCGGTCCGTACCATGAATGGAAACCTTCGTGACGAGGCCGGATTCATCCGCGAGCTACGCATGCTCGTCAGTTTCCTCGGATTCGAGCATGAGCCGATGTACCATGGAGTCTTCCCCGATGAGGAAGAAAGCTTTTGCGAGGTCACCGTCGTCATCCAGCCCTCTCCTCAGACAGCTCACACCTATCGCGGAGGAGGACCTACCTTCTTGGTTGCCAGTCAGCGCACCGCCCTCCAGGCACTCACGGAGCTCCGGATGAGATACGACAGTGAGCTCTATGACACGGACTTCCGCTTCGTGCCTCTTCGCACCCCAGGGAGCCCACACAGTGTCTTCGTCAGCACCCTCTCCCAGCGCCATTCGGCGATTGGTCATACCATGCGCTTGTTGGAGGCCATGGATGATCTCCACTACGAGGCGCTACAGGACGCCAGTGGACAGCGCGACACCATCAGCTTCTACCGACACTCTTCTGAGGACCTGAACCGCGAGAACGGAGAACTTCGTCGCCGCATCCAGCAGGGACACCGCTTGGCTGCCGAGGCAGAGGAGTTGCGGTGCCAAAATGAGCTCCTTCGACAGCGTGTCGCCACCAACCCACATCTCCGCTACCAGATCGAGGAATTGAAGAAGGGCATTGAGGAGATCGCGCCTCTTCCGCCTCGCAGGAAGAAACCCCTTCGGATCCCCACTGTGAGGCCCAAGAGGATCTCCCGCAGCGCACCACCTGCCGGACCGTCCAGCTCCTCGACACCGACCGTCTCCCACGAGCCCGAGATTGAGCCGTCCCCCGAGCTGCCGTAGACGTAGTTTTACGGTTGATTGTTATTTTCAATTTTGCCTGCTTGTATTAGCATTCATGTCAAAACATAAGGCATGGATGAAGAAATAAATAAAATGTAACCGCAAGAACGGCATTTTTTTGGAATAAAATTTAATAAAAGTATCCGCTAAAATAATGTTGTCTGATTTTGGAAACCTCAGGATGTCGAACAACCAAGGCTCCGACGCTCCCCAGAACGGAGGAGAGAACGGCAACTTGCCACAATGGGGAGCAACCGGGCAAAGGCAAGCCCCAGTCGCCAACCACCCCACACTGGCTGAGATGATGGCCACTCAGAACCAGTTGGTTGCTGCCCTATTGAATCAGATGCAACAGCAGCAGCAGCAAATGCAGGAGCAGCAGGCTCATTTCTTCCGCCACCATCAACAGCCCGAGCTGCCTCGACCAGCCACTCCAGCCCCCGCTCCCGCCTCTCAGCTCTCGGAATTCCTCCGAGTCCGCCCGCCGACTTTCTCAAGCACCACCAACCCCATGGAGGCCGGGGATTGGTTGAGGACTATCGCTAAGAAACTGGACCTTCTGACCTGCACTGAGCAGGAAAAAGTGGCCTTCGCCGCCCATCAGCTCCAGGGTCCCGCCGCAGAATGGTGGGACAACCTGCGAGAGACTCTGCCCGAAGGACATGTCCACACTTGGGCAGAATTTTCTGATGCTTTTCGTGCCGCTCATATCCCAGAAGGCATCATCGCACAGAAGCAATAGGAGTTCAGGGACCTGCAGCAGGGGAGCAGGTCCGTCACGGAGTATTTACACGAGTTCAACCGACTGGCTCGATACGCGCCTGAAGAAGTCCGAACTGACGCGGCCAGGCAGTCTAAGTTCCTTCGAGGTCTTAAGGATGAGTTGTCCCTTCAACTCGTTTCTGGAGATTATGCCAACTTCCAAAAGTTGGTTAATAAGGCTATTATTCAGGAGACCCAGCAGAACAAGGTCGACCTGAAAAAGAAGAGGATGATTGCCTTTAGGCAAAACCAGGGCATGGCTCAGAGGCCCCGCTTCACACCTCCTCCATCGGCGCCACAATACCACCCTCGACCAGTGTATCGACCAGCGCCACCTGCCACCAACGCCGGAACCGGACAACCTCGCCCCGCTCCCGCCACCCCAGCTGCACCAGCCGCCCCAGCAAGGAAGGCGGAAATCCTGCGCGACAAGCACGGCAAGCCCGTGGTATGTTTCAACTGCCGTCAGGAAGGGCATTACTCCAGTCAGTGCCCCCATCCCAAGCGTGCCCAAGGCGTCACATCGAACCCCGCCGTCCGCGCCAAAGTCAATCACGTCACCGCCGAAGAAGCCCAGGCTGCCCCGGAAATTGTCATGGGTAAGTTTACGGTACATTCATCATTTGCAGTAGTATTATTTGACACCGGAGCTACCCACTCCTTTATATCAACTACTTTTGTGGAAAGAAATGCCTTGGACATAAGTGAACTACCCAGACCAGTATTGATAGCCACCCCGGGCAAGCAAACCCTCGCCTATTCCTTTAGCCCAAGGGTATGGGTAGATATCCACGGCACGAGATTTTGGGCCGACCCCATTCTAATAGAATGCCAAGGTTTGGATCTCATCCTAGGGATGGATTGGTTAAATAAACACCAAGGAGTAATAGAATGTGCTCAGAGGAAAGTGACTGTGACCAGTGAAGAGGGGACCACCGTCACATTCCGGATGCCAAGCATGAAGACCGGAAGATCAAGACTACATCAGATTACCTTGGAAGAGATACCAGTAGTCAGTGAATACCCGGACGTATTCCTAGAGGATCTACCAGGGATGCCACCCAAGAGGGACATCGAGTTCAGGATTGACTTGGTGCCAGGAACCACCCCTATCTACAAGCGACCATACCGGATGGCCGCCAACGAATTAGCTGAGATGAAGCAGCAATTGGAGGATCTTGAAAGGAAAGGCTATATCAGACCAAGTACGTCGCCATGGGGTGCTCCCGTCATCTTCGTCGAGAAGAAAGAAGACAAGGCAAAGCGTATGTGTGTGGATTATCGCGCTTTGAATGAGGTAACCATCAAGAATAAGTACCCGTTGCCTCGGATCGACGATCTCTTCGACCAGCTCAAGGGAGCTACGGTATTCTCGAAGATCGACCTGCGGTCTAGTTACCATCAGTTGAGGATTCGAGAAGAGGATATACCCAAGACTGCCTTCACCACCCGTTATGGATTGTATGAGTGCACGGTTATGTCCTTTGGATTGACCAACGCCCCAGCATTCTTCATGAATATGATGAATAAAGTGTTCATGGAATATTTGGACAAGTTCATCGTGGTCTTCATAGACGACATCCTCATCTATTCCAAGGACCAGAAGGAGCACGAGACTCACCTCCGGTTAACCTTAGGAAAGCTAAGGGAACACCAATTATATGCCAAGTACAGCAAATGCAAGTTTTGGACGGCAGAAGTAAAGTTCCTCGGACACATCATCTCTGCGCAAGGAATCGCAGTAGACCCTGCCACCGTAGAAGCAGTTACGGATTGGTTGCCACCCACAAACGTATCTGAGATACGAAGTTTTCTGGGATTGGCCGGATATTACCGAAGATTCATCGAGAATTTTTCTAAGATAGCCAAGCCAATGACCAAGTTGTTGCAGAAAGGAGAGAAGTTCGAATGGACTCCTGAATGCGAGGAAAGTTTCCGCACTCTCAAGACTCGTTTGGTATCTGCACCTATACTGACCCTACCGGATATCCGCAAAGACTTCCATGTCTATTGCGACGCATCTCGCCAAGGATTGGGATGTGTTCTTATGCAAGATGGGAAGGTTATCTCTTATGCCTCCCGACAGTTGAGACCCCATGAGTTGAATTATCCGACCCATGATTTGGAATTAGCCGCCGTAGTGCACGCCCTTAAGATTTGGAGGCACTATTTGGTTGGAAATCGCTGTGAGATCTTTACGGATCACAAAAGTTTGAAGTATATCTTCACACAGCCTGACCTTAATCTGAGGCAAAGACGATGGTTGGAACTAATCAAGGACTATGACTTAGGTATTCACTACCACCCAGGAAAAGCAAATGTGGTAGCAGATGCATTGAGTCGCAAGGGATATTGCACCGCCATGATGATTCAGGAACACGCACCCTTGTTATGTAGGGAGATGGAAAAATTAAATCTTGGACTAACCACTGGAGCATACCTAGCCACCTTGGAGACCCAACCTGTTTTGTTTGAGCAGATCCGTGAAGCTCAGTTAGAGGACCCGGATATAGCTGCCATTAAGAAGAACATGAGACAAGGAAAAGCCCCCGGATTTTCAGAGGACGAGAATGGCACCATATGGTTTGGAACTCGGATATGTGTGCCGGATAAACCTGAAATAAAGACTCTTATCCTAAGAGAAGCCCATGAGACGTTGTACTCCATTCACCCCGGCGGTACCAAGATGTACCAGGATCTGAAGGAACGCTATTGGTGGGTTAGCATGAAAAGAGAGATTGCCCAGTTTGTCGCCGAATGTGACACCTGTAGAAGAGTAAAAGCTGAACATCAGAGACCTGCAGGATTGTTACAGCCACTTAAAGTGTCGGAATGGAAGTGGGAAGAGATCGGAATGGATTTCATCACCGGATTACCAAAGACCCAACTTGGGTATGATTCTATTTGGGTGATCATTGATCGGCTTACGAAAGTTGCTCATTTCATAGCCGTCAAGACAACCTTTAGTGGTCCTAAGCTTGCAGAGTTATATATGGCCCGGATTGTATGTCTTCATGGAGTGCCCAAGAAGATAGTATCTGACCGAGGAAGTCAGTTTACCTCTCGTTTTTGGAAGAACCTCCAAGAGGAGATGGGCACGAGATTAAATTTCAGTACCGCCTACCATCCTCAGACAGATGGACAAACAGAAAGGGTAAATCAGATACTAGAGGATATGCTTCGAGCATGTGTTTTGGATTTTGGAGCCACTTGGGACAAGAGCTTGCCATATGCAGAATTTTCATACAACAACAGCTATCAAGCCAGTCTTCAGATGTCTCCTTTTGAGGCCCTATATGGACGTAAATGCAGAACGCCCCTACTTTGGGATCAAACTGGTGAATCCCAAGTGTTCGGAACGGACATTCTTCGTGAAGCGGAAGAGAAGGTACGAATCATCAGAGACCGACTCAAAACAGCCCAATCGCGACAGAAGAGCTACGCAGACAATCGACGCCGAGACTTAGTCTTTGAAGAAGGAGATCATGTATACCTTCGAGTTACACCCCTCCGTGGCACCCAACGGTTTAACATGAGAGGAAAGTTGGCCCCTCGATATGTTGGACCATTCCTCATTATCCGACGCCAAGGCGAAGTGGCTTATCAGTTGGAATTACCGCCCTCATTGGCTGGAGTGCATGACGTGTTTCATGTTTCTCAACTCAAGAAGTGTCTCCGCGTCCCCACGGAGCAAGTGGATCTTCAGCAGTTGGATGTACAAGAGGATCTGACCTATGTGGAAAAGCCGGTCAAGATATTGGAAGTCAAAGAAAGAATCACCAGGAGCCGAGTCATCCGCTTCTGTAAAGTACAGTGGAGCAATCATCCGATAGAAGAGGCTACATGGGAAAAAGAAGATGAGCTCAAGGCACAGCATCCTGAACTATTCGAGGATTAAGCCGAATCTCGAGGACGAGATTCTCTGTAAGGGGGATAGGATTGTAACACCCCAGAAATTAAAAAGGAATAAAATAAAAAGAACATAATATTTAAATCATTTTTGGATTTATGATTAAAGGAGAAATAACAAAAGAACCCAAATAAAGCCAAACAGGGAGAAATATTCAAAATTTGGACCTGGAAATTTTATGAGATGAACTAGAGACCAAGATATAATTTTAGGAATTTTTACAAATTTTTACCAACAGTGATTCAACCCTTAATCAAATATATGAATTACTGGATTTATTTTAAATCGGAAAAGAATTAAAAATAAAAATGGGCCTTAACCCTCAATCTACCTCAGCCCAGCCCAGCCCAAGCCGCCAGCCACCGACAGGTGGGACCAACCTGTCGGCGCTCATGCCCCCGCTCTTCTTCCCGCGCCGTCCCCCGCCTGGCCCACCCGTCAGCCACCCTCGTCTTTAGCGCGCTCTCTGACCATCGGGACCCGCCTGTCGGCCCTTCTATTTCTGGTTCGACCACTGACAGGTGGGGGCCACCTGTCAGCATCGTCTTCCCCATGGAAGGGGATCCCCCTTCCCTCCTCCCGACGATCCCCTTCCGCCCTTAGCCGACGCAATTTCGTTCTTTTGGAAGCTTATCCGAGGAATTGGAAACCTCGCCGGAAAAATTTGGAACCCTCTCGGGTTTCCACCGTTTCCTTGCCAAAAACCCTCGCCGGCAACCCCTATTTATACCCCTCGGTTCACCGCACTCCACCCACACCCCTAACGCCCTAGCCGAAGCAATCCCGAGCGCCCCACTCCATTTCTTCGGTTTCACCTCCTGCTCCACCTCCGGCGGGTCATCGTCGTCGACCTCGGCCTCCTCCGCCCTAGCCACCGCCACCAGAGTGACCGTCGACGACCCCCCGTCCCTGGCCACCCCTCCGTTGGCCTTGGAAACCGCCGGATCATCGTCGCCGTCGAGCTCCCGAACCCCCTCCGCCGTCTACCCCATCGTCGGTCGCCGTCCGTTGATCACCGTCGCCACTTAAGGTACGAACGTGACCGCCAGCTCCTCCTCATTCCATTTTTGGCAAAGAATAGGGCCTTCGGCCATCACCGTCGCCAGAGGGAGCTCGCCGTTGTTCGGCCGGCGCTGGGGACGAAGCCCTCGGCCTCCCCCCGTGCCGCGCGCGTGCCGGACGGCGCCTCTGCCATTCGATCCGGGCTGAACGGCCAGGATTAGATCCTGAAACCGAGCGCCCTGATGCGTTTGACTGAGGTTGACCGGTATCGGTCGATCTCAGCCGTTGGATCTCACTTAAACTCCCCGCTCAGCCGCAGATCGTTGGATCTGGATCCAACGGTCCAGATCCGATCGGCCCTCACGCACAGTGCGCGGGTCCATGGTGGACTTGGCTCACCGTGGACCCTCGCAGGTTTTCTGGATTAAATAAAATACAGAAATTTGTTTAAACTTCAAAAATTCATATCTTGCTCATTTTAACTCCAAATTTCACCATTCAAATTATCGCTATAACTCATAGGTTAATATTGCATTAGTCAAATATCAAGCCCTACACTTATATTTATTGGATCCCCGTCCTTGTGTGCAAACCCAAGCCATGCTTATTGAGCCTTAACTCCTTGTCACTCTACAAATATTATATTAGCTAGTGCCCAATGTACCGGCACAACCGCTATAGGATATAAAGAATGAGTCGTAGATAGCTGGATTCTGATATATGAAATTCCCCGTTATTCTCGTCTCTGGATTCTGTTTGAGTTGGCTAAGTTATAAGTATGGTGGGTTCCGGGTGCAAGCTCGGAAACTGGTTGGCCGCACCCGGGGCACTATAAGGACCGGTCTGCGGGATCTGTTGCAAAGCACTTCCGTACCAACCACAAGTCTAATGGGTAAGTCCTAACCGGAAGTATGGAACACCCCGACTCTCTGCACCATAGTGGAGGGGGCAAGGGGCAAGCCCTCAGGGCGCCTTGTACCAAAGAAGGCTCAAGGGGGGGTATGGTGAGGCATCGACGCGTCGAGGCACCATATGAAACCTATAAGAGGGTGTTGTTGAGTCGGGGAGGACTATATGGAAGGTTTTGGCACGAGTTCCCGAGAAATGGGTCATCTCGTTACACTTTGGTGTAAGTGATGAGTGTGTGCCTTGTGGGTACAGTGGTACATCTCTGATCAGAGTAAATCAATCTTTTCGAAAAGCCGAGCCCACGGTCAAGGGCGGGTTGTGTGACTACTCGCAGTTAGTCTACAATTGTTTGAGTGTTTGAGTTATTCATGGCATGTAAGGACTGTTGTGCGAGGAGGTGAAACGTACTCCTCGAGTTAGAAGATGATGATGCATTCACATGTTTACTTTTCTGTACTATTAAATTGCTCACATTTAATGCTTTACAAATATGCTGCTTCCGCAAAACTAGCCACTATCTCCCTTGTTATTATCCTGCATTATATTTGCATTCGGTGGCTTGCTGAGTACCTCTGTACTCACCCCGTTGACTTACAACATCAGAGCCAGTCTACTACGAGGAGGATGAAGGTCTGGAGTAGCGACCCAGTCAAGGTGAGACTGGAAGGAGGCGTTCATCTAGGACCCTTGTTTTATTAGTTTCTCTTCACCTTTATTCACTTTTGTATTAATGCGGTCTACGAACCGTGAATGATTGTCCGTATTGTACGCGGTCGCATGATGAACGTCTTGTTTTATTGATTTTCTATGGAATTTCAATAAAGTCCTGATTTATTAAATCGGGGCGCGACATCAACCCCCGAAGCTGACCCCGCTTCTACTACTTCGGCACGAGGTCCCGAAGCGACTACCTCAACATCGGTTATCTTGGACCACTCCAACGCACAAGTTGAGGGGGAGACTGCATCCCGCCGCGAGGCTCCACATCATGTTCAAAGGATGCACCCTCCCGAGCAGATCATTGGTGAGCTTGATCAAAGGGTAACTCGTTCTCATGCCCATTTCACTAATGCTGCTTTTGTTGCTTCTTTCGAGCCCTTAGATGTTAGTCATGCACTTTCTGATTCTAGTTGGATCAATGCCATGCATGAAGAGCTTGAGAATTTTGAAAGAAACCAAGTCTGGACTTTAGTTGATCCTCCACCAAATGTTCATTTCATTGGAACAAAATGGATTTTCAAAAATAAACAAGGGGAGGATGGGACAATTGTTAGAAATAAGGCTAGACTTGTAGCTCAGGGCTTTTCTCAACTAGAAGGGATTGATTTTACTGAAACTTTTGCACCTGTTGCTCGCCTTGAGGCCATTAGGATTTTGCTTGCCTTTGCGACATCCCGGGGATTCAAACTCTATCAAATGGATGTCAAAAGTGCTTTTCTTAATGGCTTCATAGGTGAAGATGTTTTTGTAAAACAACCCCCTGGTTTTGAAAACCCCAAGTACCCACATAAAGTCCTTAAACTTCATAAGGCTCTTTATGGACTCAAGCAGGCCCCTCGGGCGTGGTATGATAGACTTAAGTCTTTTCTGCTTGAGCGAGGGTATTTGATGGGCTCTGTTGATAAAACTTTGTTTACTCTCAAGCATGGCAAAGATTTCCTCCTAGTGCAGATTTATGTGGATGATATCATCTTTGGTGGCTCTTCTCATGCTTTGGTTGCCGAGTTTGCAGATACCATGAGCAGGGAGTTTGAAATGTCGATGATGGGTGAACTCACCTTTTTCCTTGGTTTGCAAATCAAGCAAAGCAAACAAGGTACTTTTGTCCACCAGACGAAGTACACCAAGGACCTGCTCAAGAAGTTCGACATGGCAGATGCGAAGCCCCTCGCCACTCCAATGGCTACCTCTGTAGCATTGGACCCTGACGAAGATGGAGAAGCCGTAGATCAGAAGGAGTTCCGAAGCATGATCGGCTCCCTCCTCTACTTGACTGTCACGAGGCCGGACATACACTTCGCTGTGTGTCTGTGCGCTCGTTTTCAGGCTTCACCACGAGCTTCGCACCGCCAAGCGGTTAAGCGCATTCTAAGGTATCTCAAACACACCCTTGAATTTGGCATATGGTATTCATCGTCTTCATCTTTATGTCTTAGAGGTTATTCAGATGCGGATTTTGCTGGGTGTAGAATTGATAGGAAGAGTACCTCTGGTACTTGTCATTTTCTGGGTACTTCTCTGGTTTGCTGGTCTTCCCGCAAACAGTCTAGTGTTGCACAATCGACGGCTGAGGCCGAATATGTTGCTGCAGCTAGCTGTTGCTCTCAGATTTTGTGGATGGTTTCCACTTTGCGGGATTTCGGGTTAGATTATAAGAGTGTTCCACTTTTCTGTGATAACACTAGTGCTATTTGTATTGCAAACAACCCGGTTCAGCACTCCAGAACCAAACACATTGATGTACGGTATCATTTTCTCAGAGATCACAATGAGAAGGGTGATATTGAACTTCAATATGTCGATACCCAACACCAGCTTGCCGACATTTTTACAAAACCCCTCGATGCTTCTCGATTTGCTTACTTGCGTGGGGAACTTGGTATTTGTCATCCCTACGGCATTTTGTGAGGGGGAGCTGATTTTAATTGTCTTGCATATGCTCATTATGTGTGGAATTGCACTTACATCTTTTGCTATTATATGCCTGCTTTTAATTCAAAGAAATCATGACAGCTCAGCTCTATGAAATATGTCTGGAACATTGATTGTGCATGATGTTTTATTTTCTAAAATCAAAACTTGCTCACCGCACAATCTTGTATCTAGCTTGTTTAGGCTGGACTGCTTTTAGCTATCTTTTATCTACTTGACAGCAAGACACTGTTCCTTGGATGCTAAAATTTGCAACTTGAAAAATGTGTTCATTATTCATGGATATTCATCAAAATATTTCATTCATCTGAATCAAAATCAAAAATCCATGATTTGCCTGGTTTAAATGAAAAGATCCAGGAGGGTTTGTTTGTCGCACTACTCTATTCTAGACTGCTTACCATTGCACTTTGGTCTGAACTGGGATAGTGTAGTGTATGCCAAAATCACCGCCTTAAGCTTCAGATGGTTTTCTTGCCTAGGCTTGGCTTGATTGGAAAGTATAAGGTGGACAAACAAATAACCCCTGGCATTAAGAAAAAGAACAACAAAATTAATTTATCATCAAGTTTGTTTTCACAGCTCCTTTTGAACAAGACTTGTCTGTCTAGGGTAGAAATTGTTAGCTTTGCGCAGTCCTTGTCTTCACATGTCTAGCTGCTTTGATTAAGTGGTGATGCTTTTACTTCAAAATGACAAAATCACATGCCATCATCTTGTTTCACAGATTGTTAAATTAAGCTGAGCACATGATCATTTGTGTTAATTTTGGCATATTTTGGCATTATATGTCTTTGCAATTCTATTCATTTCGAAGCTTTGCATCTTTTGAATGCTCCTTGATGCTTGCATTGCCAAAGGGGGAGAAATTCCGGAGAGATTTTTGACATAAAGAGGGAGAAAAATTTGCTCAACTCAGGGGAGTTCTTATCAAGGGAAGATTTGCCAAAGGGGCTTTTACTCTTTTACAAAGGGGGAGAAACATTCTTCTATCAAGTGACATGCTTTGGCTCTTTTCTGAGTTTTTATGGTCACTTGTGTGCTGAAAATTTTTACATTTTCTTGAACTTCGATTTGGTTGTCAATGCACTCATCAAGGGGGAGATTGAGAAACCAAGGGTGGTTTCGGTGTATGTGATGACTGATTGACAGGATTATTTACCCTCTGTTCGAAGGGTACCTCCGGAGGGGCTTCGGAGGTGGTACCTCCGAAGGGTGTTCGGAGGTGTGTCACCGGAGTGTGTTCGGTGTTTGCTTGCTGCAGCTGTGCAGCGGAGTGTACCTGTCGGAGGGGTCCGACAGTACGCGATGACTGGGTTCGTACCGAGGGCTTCGGTACTTTGGGCGGTACACCAGAGTGTGTGCCGGAGGTTGCTAACCCGGAGAGGTTTCCGGAGTACTGGATACACTTGTTTGCTTGTCTGTGGTGCGCAGGGACTTCGGAGGCGACGGACAAGGTTCGAGCCGGGTGAACCTGGGTCAAGCGGGAGGCTTGATGCCAGGGGAGCGGGGAGCTCCGTCACGGTGGCTGCGAAGGTGGTCTGGGTCGGTCCTCGGGTCGAGGCGTGCCAGGTGAAGGCAGAGAGTGCGGAGCATGGCTCCGGCTGAAGGTACTCCGAGACAAAGTCCTCGGAGGTGAGGCACTTCGAAGGTACTCCGAATGGAGTGACTTCGGAGTTGGTGGAACAAGTCCTCTGCGGAGGCATGGAATTCGAAGTGTGCTCCGGAGGGAGACATTCGAAGGTACCCGACGAAGGTCTCAGAAGTCGAGGCGCGTTGAAGGCATGATCCGGGTGAGGCTCGTCGAGGAGTGTGCTCGGAGTGAGGCACTGCGACGGAGTGCTCATGGAATGCTTCATGCGGAGGCCTTGGACGAAGGAGGGACTTCGAAGGGTGGTACTCCGAAGGTGGGGCTTCGGAGTGAGGATGACTTGTGGTGCTTCGGCCATGCATGGCTTCGGTACACGGACGGACGGTGTTCGAGCTCGGAGTAGCTGCGAAGCCGTGGTGATCCACTCCGGAGGTGGTGGTGCGAAGGCCCAAGGGCTTTGACGGCTTCGGCTTAAAACCGTCACTGTATCGAAGGACTTCTTCGGCGGAGCGAAGGCCAACAGGCTGCAGGCTTCTCGCCGAAGCTACCGCACCCTCCGGTGCGAAGGGAGGTTCCAGAAGTCAACACTGTAAAGGCTGACACTGTCTGTTCTGAAAAAGGCTGACACTGTCCCCTCTGCAGCTGACAGAGAAGCCTCCAGAATAAAGGTGGACTACCTTTTGTACCCCTTAGTACTGTAGAGACAAATCAGTTGTAAACCCTAGGGGTATTGTAGTCACTTCCTTAGGATGAAGCCGTGGGCTATAAATATGGGGGCTCGGTAGGTAACATTTAACACTTTGAGCATATACTGTTGAGCTCCTGTACACATACCTCGCTGGTTTTATTCCAGAGTTCAATATATTTTGTGTTCCTTGTTCAAGCGGCGAAGCCCTGCTTCTTTGTGCTTTTTGCTTGAGCTTGCGTTGCATACCTCGCTAGTTTGTAGTGCACCGAAGCCTGTTGAGGTGAAGGGTGTTTTTCTCGCGAGGTGTGTTTTTCAGTGTGCTGTCGCTCTGTGTAACACGAGGCAAGACCTCGCTGCTTACTAGCGAAGCCCTGATCGTTTCCCGTAGTGCTTCTTGTGTCGAAGCCTTTAGCATAGTCCGTTTTGTGTGCGTGTAGACCTTCGCGTACGAAGCCCAGCACCAGTTGTTGTCGCCAAGTACTTGGTCGAAGTCCTCAGAGGGCTGTCCACTCTTGCGAAGGGTGAAGTGCGAAGCCTGCTCGAAGCACCTCGTGTGCGGAGCCTGCACTGACTTAGCAGAGTAGATTTTCGAGGGTTGTTCGTGGAGCGAAGTCTTCTTGGCTTCGAACTTTTGCTCCTGCGAAGCCTGTGTTCGGAGCTGTCGAAGTACCTCCGAACCAGACCTTCGAAGGTTGTGTTCGAAGCCTGTTCCGCAGAAGACAGAACAGAACCGAAGGCTAAGTTTTTAGCCCGAAATTTTAAAAGCTCCCATTCACCCCCCCTCTGGTCGCCGTTTCCGGTCCAACAGAATCTTCTGTGATGTGCTTTGGATGTTGCATATGTTGGCTACCAAATCCTGGTTGTGATTCAGGATGCAGCTTAAAATATATTTTTTTTGAAATGACCATAATATTAGTGATGAGTGACAATAATCACCTGTCACTAAAGAACATGTTTCGTCATATGACATATGCATCTATCCAGCCAAGACTTTCTTGGTCCAGTGCGTTGTTTTGGTTGAGTTCTCGCGTCCGCTAGTTATTCTGATATATCGGTTCTATATAAGGCTACATTACTCCAATCTCTTAGTTAGATCCAATATATCCATCACATGTGTGCTAGATCTATTAGCGAGATAGACTCTCCTAATGGCCTTTGAACTCGTATTATCTCAGTTCAGTTTAATCTACTAGGTTGTTGTTAACAAGACTGATTATATTGAGTCGGTGGGTTCGGTCCACCGTTTTATCGTAGTTCTAGCTGATGAGGTATCATGTTTCAGAGAGTATCATCGTGCTCTCAACCGATTGAGTCGTCTTAAGTCCTAGCATGCATCGACTGGTGGTGATAATCAGTATCGGCTTATTGGTCGATTGACTTCATATAATATTATATCTCCTTGTTTTTACTATGTGATGGATACTTTTTAGGAGTTCAACCGATATTCTATTTCTTGCACTCACATGTATTGGATGTAAAACCGACACAATATTATCGGTCGATGTTCTCATCGGCCCATCGACCAATATATTCAGATAATCAATATATCTAAATCTTATCAATTGCAAGATCAAATTCACTTGCACGTCTACAAACCACCTTCGGGTATTTAGGACCTTCGGCTACTGGAGCTAAGTAAACTCTTTCAGACCTTTGAGTGTGAATATTTAAAGATCCATGTAGGATTTTTACATCAACAATGCCTTACGAAGAAAGAATAGTAATATCCATCAATATTACTGGAACTTATTATGGAATGAGCGTAATTAATTTAATCATACATTTTGCAAATTAATCAAACAAGTGCCATGTAGAAAATCATAATGGGCCCACACGTCATGCTAGGAGCTCTGTATTTTACAAAAGATAGTGGTCGTGGTGGATTCGAGAATCTCACGTGCCTCCCCCCATTTGTTTTAGCAATTTATCCTAAGTTATCTTCGTCAAGAACTCTCTGACAACGATAGAGGAACTAACTTGCCTACTGCGGCGGGATGACTTTTTATAGTTTGTCAATATGTCATCATTGTGTCACTAACAAATGGGGGCCGTCATAGTGACTGACAATGGCATGTAAACAATTCTTGAAAATTATAATGTCATGTGAGTAATTTTCACT
This sequence comes from Zizania palustris, assembly GCA_019279435.1. Lineage (NCBI taxonomy): Eukaryota > Viridiplantae > Streptophyta > Magnoliopsida > Poales > Poaceae > Zizania > Zizania palustris. The sequence goes on along the minus strand of JAAALK010000287.1, from coordinate 20,868,553 downwards.
TTTTTAAAACAATAAGATTTACATCCATCCCTAGCCGGGTACAATTTCCTTTATTTTTATCCCTTGTAGCCATTACCCGAACGTATACACGAAAAAGGTATGATAGCACAAGTGCAGCACTGATTCCCTATAATATGTTAGATTGCACCAATACTAATTTATTTTATTGCAAGGCAAAGATTCAATCACTTAGCCAACATCAAGAATCTATTGGTACCTTGTTGAATCGAAATAAAGAATGCCAATCTCTGATGATTTTGTCGGCATCCATACCTATTATTTGAAGTTAGACACCATGGTGTGCTCCCCTGTAGATTGGGGGAGATCCGAGGGGGCTTGAAAAGAGAGCAAACATGTAATAGTGTATTCGAAATTCCAATCTACTGCCAACAAATATCTTCTTTTCTCGTGGATTTTCCAAGTTGACAATCATCTGATCATATAATTATATGAGGCTAAAGAGAAGAAGATGATTGATTCAAAAGAAAAAGTGTCCGAACAATCGTTCGAAAGATTTGGATAATCTCCCCAACATTTATGACCAGAGCTCCCATGCCATGGGATTTGCTCCCAAAAAAGTGGTCTATGCACATCACTCTTTCCAAGAGGTTGTCGTATATCCTAGATTGATTCTTTAGAACAACTCGATGAATTTAGTAGATCCTTTTAGGAGGCCCTCAATGATCATAGATCAAACCTATCATATTTTTATAGTGTGATGGCTTGACCATCAATAGAAAGCATGGCTTCTCACCCTAGGAAACTAGGACAGAGGTAAGGCTTCTTTATCACCCCCACCGTGCTTACGGCTCTATACCCCAACCCAACTTTCTCTAGCCCTAGGTCGTCCTGCATATATTCCTCGGTAAGCGGACTATGGAAGCTGGGGGTACCCACTTGAGACTTTTTTGTAATACCGGTGAATCAGATGACCACGGAATCTAAGATGGAGGACTCGTAATATCTTTATAGATACGGCAAAAATGAAAGACCACTTTAACCAATCTCAGACTATAAAGGAAAAAGAAGTAATAGGTAGGTAGGGATAACAGGATTTGAATATGTGACATTTTGTACCAAAAACAAACATACTGCCAAGTTGCGGTACATCCCTTTTCCAAATTATTGTACAATGTCCCCCAAATTGTCAACAGGCTCCCTAAGAACATTCAAAATTCGCCGAAGATTCTTTCGGCATCAATGTGCTTTTGGAATCTTTCTGTGAAATAAATAACATTTCACCTTTCTTCCATTCCGTTCCGAAGACTAAGACCAATTGAGTCATGTTTTTATGTTTGAGTTCTCGACGGCTAGAGATACCAAAAATATCATTTTTCTAAATGATACAGATTTTGAGTGGATTGTAAAACTCAATAACTACAAAATCTAAAAATGAACTATAATCTAAAAACACATCAATTTATCGGAATTCTCAACTATAATGTACTGCTGCTTATCAGAATCATCTACAAACAAGCCTTTAATGGTTAGCCATGTGTTATTTTCATATCATATGTATTTACCAACAATATACAACGCTTTAAGACAGTGAACGATTAGAAAACTCACTAACTCGTCATTCCGGCCACAGCCAGGACCATCTCGATCGTAATCTTACCATACTGCTCTCCATTATCGATGATAGGTTGAGCTACTACTACATACTCCCTCCGGTGTACAAATATTAGTCGTTTAGACAAAATTACACATACCAAGGTGATATTAAATAAAGTTATAAGGGTTGTCTCAATTGGTTATGGAGCCTATATTTTAGTGGTGTCACCAAGTTCAACTCCCGATGACCACATCCCATTTGGTAGCAATGCTTCGATTGACGGGATGACTAATATTTGTACACTCTCAATAAAATCCAAAACAACTATTATTTGTACACCGGAGAGAGTACTGCTCTTGCATGTCCCGAATGAATTTCTTGATCGGCGAGTTGCTGGATGCTGAGCATGTCTTAGATTTGTTTTGTTTGGTTAACAAACACTTGTTTCAGCTCGAGATTATAACGATTCATCTTATAAAAAAATCGAGTTAAACTAGCTTACTAAATTATTATAATTTGTACTTTAGATTATAATAAGAAATAGAATAAGGGTGTGTTTGGTTCTGCTGTGAGCTGTGAAAAAATTGATGTAAGGTTCCTGCTGTGAAAAAATTGAAAGTCGTTTGATTGAAATTGTTGTGAAAAAACTACTGTGAGCTGATTGCTTTTTATAACTTACATAATTTTTATTATTATAATATTCTATATATATATATATATAGGAAACGCTCAACATTGATGCAACTAAATAACTAAAAAATATATTAGATAAATAAAAAAGTGCATAGTTCATCTCATAAAGTAACCAAAAACCGCATATTATCTCATGAAATTGTGCAATGTAATACAAATCATAATAATAGTAAATCAATCAAGACACCTTGAATTCATGTTATTTAATTTGTACTAAAAATCAAAAAAGCAGAAAAGCAGAAACAGGGTCTGGCCTGCTTCTAAATTTGTACTAAAAAAAGCTGTTTTTTCACGATAAAAACAGTTTTGGTAAACACCGTTCGGTTACAGCAGAAGCAAAACCAAACGCACCCAAGTTACCCTTCTGATTAGGAAAAAAATTGGATTGTCAAGCTGAAACAAGGCCTTAGATTCTGAAGAAAAAACATCAAAACAGTGCAAATTCTCTGGTATTCCATTGAGATAAGGCCTGGCACTGGCAAGCTAGATACTGGATCCCTAAAAGAACAAGAACCCAAAGAAGAGTTGATGGGCCACATGATATAGCTGAGCCCAATACGTAGATTTTGCCAGATATGGTACGTGGTACGACTCGTGCATGTATACCGGTGCAGTACGTGCGTAGTTGTGAAGTCTGACTTTGGGTGGCCCACGTAACATGAACACCAGCCGATCATCGGACCACAAACTTGCAACATCTAATTTAAATCTCTGACAAGTTGTCATTAAAAAAACCTCACAATAAAGATAGTATCAAGTACTTGTAGAGTTGTAGTCGTCGACGTCGATCGGCGGCCGGTGAAAAGAACGCCAGTTGATCGCCGCAGTCACTTGCTGTGCAGTGGCTTCGCGCGCCGGCCGGACATGAGTTGCGAAGCGATCGAGATCCAAAGGGGAACACACATCAGCACGGCGAGGGAACAGTCCGGCACTCCGGCCGGCCGGCAGGCGTGTCTCGCCGAACAGGACCTGGCAGAGCTGCATGCAGTGTGAGCGACTGTGAGACTGTGACCTACGAGTCATCGTCTTGTCTGCACGCGAGGTCGCATGCAGGGCGCCGCCCGGCCGGGGACTCCATTACGCGACCTCGCGCCGTACGTGCCTGGGGCGAGAGCTGTGAAAGCCTGGAACCACACACCATCGTCTCGGCAAGAGACCAAAAACCAGCGGCAGATCAACAGGAGTCACAGCTCAGAAAATGCTCCAATAATCTTCGTCGGTTGCTTTCGCCACGCATCCATCTTAATGAAGCTCTGCTGAGCGACTGAGCCCTTGCATACATGACGACGGCCAGTGTGAGTGTGTCACAGTGCACAGCTTGTCTCTGAATTCCGGAAGGGATCCCGATGATCGGTTAGGAGTAAAAAAAATTCAGTTTTCTCCGATGACAACACGGCCAGATCTCGCTCTCCTCGACTGTAATTTTCTGGGGAGGACATGCATGCAGGCAGGCAGGGGCAGGGGCAGCGACATTAAGCTTTGGGTCCAGTTACGTTGGCTCGTGCCGGGTTTTTTCTCCACACACGGGACAGTGGCCGGCGTGCGTTCTGTCAGTGGCGATAACTCCCACCATTAATTGCCTCGGCCACCACCGGCGACGGGCGCCATCGCCGTGACAGCTAGCTTGACACGGGTGTCAAGCCGACCAAGCAGAGACGCCGTGGGCCGGCGCCTGCCTGAGAATTTAATCTTGGGGTTTCCCTTCGCGTCAGAACGGGCGGCGAACGGCGGATTGGCGGCTGGCGCCACCGGATTGGTTTCGCCGCCGCCGCCGCCGCGAGGGAGGGAGGGAGCAAGCGTCGAGGTGGTGGTACGCTGGGCGTTTTGCATCACGTACGGCGCAACAGCCATGTAATGTCAGGCGAGCGAGTGTTTTTTTTAAATTAACCTGTTTTTTATTCGTAATTATATTTGTACGTTGCATTTAAAAAAATGCAAAAACTCGACACAAACCCATCTTTCGCCTTGCAATGCCGTCAATTTACAATTCGAAATCAATTTTGCATGCGGCGCCATGGACAAGGTAGGAGGAGCTCAGGAGCCCGGACAGAAGTCAGAAGTGAGCTCCCCTGTTACGTACGTGTAGGGCGGCTGTAGCGTGCAGGTAAAAGGGACCCGTGAATGATCGATTCCTGGCTGTCCGTACTTCTCCTTGCTCCAATCATGTACGGTCGAGTGGCGTCCGAGCACGAGGCCAGATGAGACAGCCATCAGTGGACAGACAACACACGAGCGGTGGATCGATCGATCTGGGCCGTCCAGTTTGCGATCGGACGTGTCACGGAGGCCGCGGTTTGACTCCACGTCGGCAGTCACGCGCACCGCGCACCGGGTCCAACGTGCAGGGCCCGCGCGCTATCCCATGTGCGTGGCTGCGCCTGCGGCTTCGTGCTCGTGCAGTGCGTGCCCCCGAGCCACCAACACGGGCAGCACCGGCCGCGGCAGAAACACCCAACCCCACATGGCGCCCCCCGCGCCCGTGCCACCCGACCGCGCACCAACAGCGACGAGCTCGATCGCACCAACCAGGCCGGCATGGCGAGCCCGCGCGCGCGGGACAAGGTCGGAGGAGGTGGCGGCGGCGGCCGGCGCGCGCGCGCGCGCCCGGCAGTCAGCACCAGAGGCTAGCTCACGATCACGGCCCGATCGATCTGTCAGCTGTCGATCTCTCGTCCTGACGTTCGCTGTGCAGCGACGTGTCATGCGCACGGCCGCCTCGATATGATCGGCCTTGAAATGGAACCGCGCGCAGCTAGCCCGCCGCGCTCGCGCCGTCACGTGGTGGGGGCGGGCGCGCGCGCCCGGCTGATAGGTCTCACGCCGCGCGCCGCCGCCACCACACCGATCGATTATTGCTTTCGTTTTCCATCGCAGCTTTCAATCGCTCTCTTACTTCCGAGTTTAGAGTTTAGAGAAGTCACAGTTGCACCGCTTTGAACTCCCCCTCTCTCTGTACGATGCATCATTCAGAGTAGTAGTATGTAGTATATGCTCGTATTTACTTGCATCATGCGGCTGCGGCGGTACCACACATTCCATCTCATCTGATCTCTCGGAGCTAGGCAGCGAATCAACCATCAAGGACACATTACTCCGTTCCAGGACGGGCCATTTACTTCTGCATGCACCCGGTTTTCTTTACCGCGCCATGCACGCACGTATCAGCGTGGATCCGACGGCCGCGGTGTCGCCATTGGGATCAGCGGACCGGCGTGCCTCTGCCGTATATACCCTACCCCTGCCAACCACCTCGCCATCAGGGAGTAATTGCCAAATTTATGGCATCTTCTCCCTCCATTTACACTTCTCTCTAGCTCGTTTCATGTCATCACCTCTGACCTTTGTGCTAGATGCCCTGTGACTGTCTCTCTCTCTCTCTCCATCGATCTGATCTCCCTCTGAAGGCTCCAAAAGTCCAAAAGCTGGATGCATGTAAGCGCGGTCGTAGATCGATCGAGACCAGGACGTGGCTATGGGATGGTGTACACTTGTACACCTTGTGGTTGTCCGTCTTGTAGAACTCACCTTACATCACCACTTGTGGTGAGGTGTTGAGCTAGCTTGAGGCTTGAATCTGTTGCAAACGGGTGTACCGGGGATTTTTTTGTTGTGGTTGATTATATTTTTGTTGGTATATATGTGCAGTTAATGTAGTGTTGATGAAGAAATATATGTTAATTAGTGTTATGGTAGCATAGATTGGAGGTTAAAGTTCGACATTGCCATCATTTACACAGATGAGATCATGTTGGTTTGAAGCAAACCCTTTTGACTTCCGTGGGACTGTCTCATCTAGTCGTCCATTCGAGCCATCCAACATGGATCGAATGGTGCGAAACCGTCTCAACCACCATAAAGCCCCATGGTTGACTAATGCTATAAAATGAGCTCCACCACACGTGAAGTCCCTTCTCGCAATGTCCGATCTCAACCCAATGATCTAGATTGAGCCACTGGCATGTAGTACATGTTGATGCTTAATATTAATCTAGGATACTAATACTCCCGTATGTTTGTAGTTAGGAAATTAATTAGGGCCATATTTTTTTAAATGTATACATATATTTAGCTATTTATTCTTTATAAGTTTTTAGTTATTTATAACTCAAATTTTGACTGATTTCTTAAAAAAACATGTCAACGACTACAACATCAAATTATTTTTAATTAAATGCATATAAAACATATACTATTGTATTTATTTGATATTATAAACATTACTATATTTTTATTTATATTTGATAAGAAATTTAAATTGAAAATGTCAGAAGATATCACAATATATAACTGGCGTCGCTCATGTCAATGGTAGAATTAATGTGAGCCGTACGTCATATATGTTCCATCTCAAACTCTCCAACACAATTTCCATATTTTCTTTTTCTCATGGTTAAATAAGTGTATTAATTAACTGGACAAGAACAGTTGCATGCTCTGACCAATGTCATATCAAAAACAGGATCAAATAAATACCGTCTAGCTTCTCCAATGTTCCTCTGGTCACACGACATTTATTCATATATTTTCCTGTAAAATCGGCGGTAGTGAGGAGGGTTTCCTTTGGTTTTTCCTATGGCAGGTTTCTGCTATCAAAAGAAAAGGAAATAGAAAATTTTCCAGTGAACAATATTTCTCCAAAAAACGGAGAAAATCTAGTAATCCAAGAGGCCTATATAATTGGATTCAAGCTTTAAATTTAGCATGGAAAATAGTCAATGTTCCACAAACACAGCATTGCAAGGAAAATCTATTCAAATCTGGTTGTTGTTACGATCAATTACCTCCATATTTTTCATCCCTGATTGTAATAAAACCAGAGTATTTTTGTTAGATATCCAATGTTTATTATGATTTATTTCTAACAAAAATTCAGAATCTTGTTTAATCATGCAAAAATACAATTTAATAGTTTCTATCAGCATACATGATGACAACCGTTTAAGAACGCATGGTGTACACGTGTCCATCTCTAGGCTAACGTGATGATGTCAATGATAGCTCAACTTGAGGGTCAAACAAAAAATCGGATGTCGTCTGAATTATGTATCTCTTGTTGATGCATCTTACGCTATTTATCATGTTAGGTTTCATAATACTGTTCCTATAATATCACATCAGTTTTACAACTGAATGAAATACCATCCATCAGTGGAGAGCTTCATTTCACTATTTTCTAGGCTAACCAGTGTAATTAAATGCAACTAGCTCTCATGAAATACCCTCTCTCTGATGAAACGATTTAACTCTCAATGTGTGTCTCATTTCGTTTCATCCGTCTTGAAAACAGATTAACATCATGCCATGGTGATGACACTATTTCTTTCTCTTTCCTCATTAATTGAATGTTATGTCAGTAAAAAATCTGATGTGATATGATAATTAATACCATTAAACACCTAACAAAACCCAACTCTAAATAGCCTTAGAAATACTTTTATTTGTCGTCACTAATGATATGGTTAGTGAGTAATTAATTATGTGTTCCCATAGGCATAGTGTCACAGTGACACAGTCTCTCTCTCTTTTCTCTCACCCTGGCCTTTTTATTCTTATCTCCTCGCATTCGCTTCACCTCCTTACCTGTTGTTTTCCTCACTCGCTTGACCCGTCGTCCCATGCTAAAGCCAAAGCTTAGGCACTAGCTAGTGGTAACCTTGGTCAAGGCGAGTGTGGCACCGCCATGGAGGCCATGGACGTCAAGTACAAGCCGCTCATGTTCCCGAACGGAGCAGTCAAGAAGGCCGTGAAGCTGGCGGCGGTGGCACCGGCGGGGGCGGGAGAGACGGTGTACCGGGAGTGCTTGAAGAACCACGCGGCGAGCCTGGGCGGGCACGCGGTGGACGGCTGCGGGGAGTTCATGCCGTCGCCGGCGGCTAACCCTGCCGACCCGACGTCGCTCAAGTGCGCTGCCTGCGGCTGCCACCGCAACTTCCACCGCCGGCTGGCGGAGGGGTCTCCGCTGCCGCCTCCCCTTCCGGCGCTGCCTGCTCCGCCCATGACGGCGAGCGTGCTCCATGGGCAGCCGCACCGCGGGGAGGAGACCCCAGAGGTCCGGCTCCCCGGGGTCGACGGCGATGAGTCTGACTCCGACTCTGACTGCTCGGACTACGATGACGAGCGGTCGGTCTCCCCGCCGCCGCCGCACCTGCCGGCGCCGGTGGCGCACCAGCCGCCGCCGTACTACCCTTCGGCGCCGCACATGCTGCTCTCTCTGGGCTCCAGCGGGCAGGTGGCTCCAGGGCAGGGGCAGAGGCTCCCGCTCCAGGTGTCCCCGGCGACCGCCCCACCCCTGGGGGGGATGCCGAGGAAGCGCTTCCGCACCAAGTTCACCGCCGAGCAGAAGCAGCGGATGCAGGAGCTCTCGGAGCGGCTCGGATGGCGCCTACAGAAGCGTGACGAGGCCATCGTCGACGAGTGGTGCCGCGACATCGGCGTCGGCAAGGGCGTCTTCAAGGTCTGGATGCACAACAACAAGCACAACTACCTCGGCGGCCACAGCGCCCGCCGCAGCGCCTCCTCCTCCGCCGCCGCAGCCGCCGCAGCACATCTCCAAGCTCCCGGTACCACCGGTACAGCACCATTCAACCCGTCCACCACCCCTCCCCATTCCACCAACCACACCTCACCCCCTCCCGCTGCCGTCGCCGACTTCAACATCAACGGCACAACCTCCGCCGCCGCCTCCGCCACCGCCACCACCGTCGCCGCTCCCCTCATCGCCACAGCCGCGCACCCAGAGAACGGAGCCTCGTCGCCGCAATCCGCATAAAACTAGAGAGAAAGAGACAAATAGCCATCGGTGATCATTCCTTTTCTTTTGCTTAGATCGCTCATCCAAGAAATTAACCCCAAGAAAGGATGCCGCCGCTGCAGATCAGTTCTTGATGCCTAGAGTAAAAAAAAAATCCAATCTTTCCCCTATGTATGTTCTTGGGATCCGATTATGATGGAGAATTAGGGATTAATTAGATTATCTCATCTCAAAAGTGGCACCTTTCTTGGCTGTTCTTGTCCTCCTTGATGCAGAGGCAGGAGGAGAGGGTTCTTCCTTCTAGAATTCTAGGGTCTCATGCTCTCTAGTCTCTTCTGTTGAGAAATGTATACAAAAATGGAAGCAGCCTCACCTCTTGCACTCTACTTACTAGTTTCTACTGTTCTTTCATTAATCAATGACTTGCTTGTACTTGCGGCTTTGCTCTTTGCGATTAAAATAACAAACGAATCACCCTTTTACGCGGTTAAACCTATCATTAGGAGCGCATATTATAAGATGGTTGCATGCAATCCATACATGTGTTCCGCTTAACCAACGTGCGCCTAAACTAAAGCAAAACCATCGCTTTCGTAATAACAGCCAGAGCTCTGATTACTTTCTGATCTGAAGAAAAATATTCAGATTTGTCACTGATATCAATTACTAGGTACCAACAGTGGATGAAGGTGGTGTGAACTAGTACTGTACACTGTTGGTACAGCCCTTGTGGCATGCTTGCCATCACTTACAGCCACAGTCTCAAGCAGGAGTTCCTCTCTTCCGCATAAAAGGTCTCTCTTTAGGCATTTACGCCATGAAATTAAGCTCGAGCTCGATCCACTCCCAAAAGCGTAGCAGCGAGAAGAGGAAGCAGGCAGACAACCATTAGCTCTCTCGCTCTCTCTCCTACAATCGCAGGAGGATTTGGACTGGAATGTCGTCTTAGCAGCATGTGTATCGCTGAAAAGGGAGCCATCTCTGTTGCTTGGTCGCGATGTGTGCTGCCGGGCTCGTACGAGCTGAGCCGGCCGGGGCGCTGTTGTTGTTGCTGGTGATCGATGGGATGGAATATGAGGGGAGGAAGGGGATGCTTTTTGTCGTGCTGGCTGGGGTTTGGTTTCGTGAAAAGCTGATGGCGGCATTGACACTGAAAAGCTCTCACTCTCTCTCTCTCTCTCTCTCTCTCTCTCTCTCTCTCTCTCTGTATGAGTCTATGGCCATGGATGGCTGGCTGACAAGCCAAATCATGCAGCTACGCTCGTGATGGCATTAGCGTTGGCATGGCGACCTGACAGTGCAGTGCAGGGCTCTCAAGAAAAAAACAGTGGTCTTTTCCTTTCTTCTTCTCCTCACATATTTTTTTTTTGAAAAAAATCGGGCCCTTTGATGTTTCATTGCTGCTCAATTCCCGAAGGATGCAATCGATGGAACCAGCTGCTCCTCCTAACCCCAGCCCATGATTTGCTCTCAATCCATCCCCATTATGGCGTTTCTGCAGGGTGCCTCTCCCCCTCTTCTTTTTGGTTCTTTCTATCAAGAAAACCATTATTAGCTCATTGTATGTGCCGTTGTGCAAGGAATCCTTCTACTCTTTCCCTCCGGTTTCTAAAACAAAATCGTTTTAGCATTGTAACTAAAATTTCTTAAAAAATATCATTTTATATCTTTACGTGTATTCTATACGTTTTTACCCTTAAAATAATATTCCTGGTAACCAATAAGACAAAAAGACCTTATTTAATATGAACAAACAGCTAAACATATATATTAATTAAAGCTTCTTTAGTATCTGAAATTATATTCAAAATTTTTTTTTTGGAAACCGGAGGGAGCGTATGTTTTCTTCCTAGCAATAACTGGACTCTAGAGTGTTCATACTTTAGTTCCACAGGTCTGTGATTCCCTAATTGACTGATGTTGCATTGAACATCTCCACAAAACCTACTGTGTTTTCGGCGAATTTATCAATTTTGTTTTGCTACCAGTCTTATATTATTGAGAAAATTCTGTATATTTCACTTAAAGTTCACCGGTTTACATATATATACCATTGAAAACTTGCTATTTTCATATATGTCACTGCTTGAATTTTCTGTGTCCATATATACCATTACCGTTAGTTTTGACCGTTAGTTAACGTTAGTTTTTTTTCAAAATGCTAAAATTGCCCTTAGCTCACTCAAAATCAACAATGATTTAAGCTTCATGACCAGCTATTAGAGCAAGTTTAATAATATAGCTAGCTGTTGGCTTTATATTTGTGTCATGTCACATGTAGCTAATCTAATAGTCAACTCATATAATAGTTAGTTGGCTATATGTATCATGCATTTAATGTGTAACATACTACACCATCTCACAATACTCATTGGAACCTGTGTATGAGTGGGCTGTTAATTAGTAGCCCGCTTTTATTCTCTCTCCTTCATTCTCTCCTCCACCTCACTACTAATCTGATGTGGCAAGTCTTATAGCCTACTTACATAAGCTTATTATACTTGCTCTTACTTGCTCTAGCCGGTACACGCATAATAATCGCTCATTCAATCTAGCGCAACCGAGATCGGTTGGAAGTAAATCTTGCTATCTAACTTTATAAGTTGAGGGAAATTTTGACATTTTGAAAAAAAAACTAACGTTGACTAACGGTCAAAACTAACGGCAATGGCATATATAGACACAGAAAATTCAAGCAGTGACATATATGAAAATAGTAAGTTTTCAAAGGCATATATGAGAATCGACAAACTTTCAGTGGCATACACTGAATTTTTTATATATATTATATATTGTTCTATACTCAAACTGATAAACATTAAGTGATATACTATTTTGATTTTAATACCGACCCGTATCAAATAATATTATCATTCAGATCTATACTATCCATATTAGTCAAAATTATATTTTAAATTTTATTTCAGATATGGATTAATATTCAAGCTATATACTATATTTGATATACCAACATATTTAAATACGTCACGTTTAATCCTAAGTACATTCAATTGCGAGAGCCAAACTCTAGAATATAATTAACTAGTTAGTTTTCAGCAATGTAGAGCAACATGTTCATCTGGTTAGCAACCTAATTTTCACTACCATATTAGATATTTTTTGTGTTCTTTTTTTTTGCAATTTTATCTTTAGTGTAGTTATGAATACAGTTATAAAAATATTATACTAAATTAATTGAACTTAAGCTGGTTGTTGTAATTGAGTGAATATATTATTGTTTTCATTGCAACCCAATTATCTATTTTTTTCATTCAAAAATTGTACTACTTCCCTTTGACCACTCTCCTGTTAATAATGTATACTACTCTTTTGCTGTCACTGTCAACTTTGGTCAACGACGGTTGACCATCAATTTTACCCCCAAAGAGATATGCTATGCCATTGTAGATGTTGCAAAATAAAGAGAACTCCAAAACTAAGAGAAAAAAAAATACACACAGTCGAAAATTGTGAAATACACACTGTCAGTTTTTTTTAAAAAAATACACGCCAGAGAAATTATGAGGTTCTTATTTTTTTGTAAAACTATTTACAGCAGGAAATTAAGTGGTCGTAAAATTTTTAGCATGAGATTTCTTGTTATTATATTGTATAAAAACTGAGGATGATAGGAAGCTATGCAATACTTACAGGTGGATATGTGATTTAGTTTACATGGTAGTTTTGTCATACGTAATTCATATTACATTCAAGCTTCAATGCAAGGGCAGAGCTACATGTGTCAAGGGATGTCTTGGTACCTATGTCAAAACACGAGATAATTCCTTTTGCCACCGTAAATTTAACTGTTTTTTATATGTCACTCCATCCCTCGGTGACACGTAAATGAGAGAGCAAGTGACATACAAGAGAACGAGTAAATTTTTAGTGGTATATTAGAATCTTTTTAAAAATGGTATTCTCATTCAGATTTGTTGTAATATGAAATATCAATATTATGGGACAGGAAAGAGAAATATTTAATATCTTCTTTACACCTATTAAAATTAACTTTGTGTATCCATGAACCCTAAAATCAGCTCACATAATTCTAAATAATTAAATAATGACACACCATTTACTTTTTGTTAGCTCTGTCCACGAGAAATACACACATTTTTCTCACGAGGGGCGGCTACCGAAAGTCCCATTTAAACCTTGTGTAAAAACAAATGTTGGTAGCAGTGCGTGGAACAGTACAAGTGTGACTAGAGCTTGCATTATTATTGTTTTCATATGATTCCGTGACGCCTCTTTATAGAGGGGGAGCTCATCATATGGATGCTCCTTATGATCATGCATGCTTTATCCTGTGATGGGCATTGCAATGTCTTGAAAGATTTCTTTGCTGGGTTGGTGGGGATCATGTGACCGCAAAACCCTAACAAATTACACTCCTCTGCCTGCTTAGATTCTTCTGCCCATGTTGCCCAAATCTTCAGCTGCTAATTTAACCAAGCTAAGTAAGTAAGTGCCTTCTTCCTAGGTAAGCATGCTAATACCCTGCAGATAAGATGAAGCACCTGCGATTATTTTAAGTGCTGCAAATCTTAAGGTACAGCAGGGTGACAATGTACTGCACTACAAAAACTTCAATTCAAAACTCAGACTACGCACCAGAGGATCGAAAAAGGAAGGCAATTCCACGCTTTGCAGGGCGTCAGAACAGTCAACAGTACATGCTACTGTTCACGGGGAGCTCTTCTCTTTTGCATCTCCTGTACACTACGCATTTTTGTTTTAACATTTTCGGACGATTTATTTATGGCAGGTCTTATCTGTAAATCTTAATTGAGATTTCATCGGAATACCGTGTAGAATTTCAGAGAGGTTTAGCAATATCGGATTGCTGCTGCACGTGTGCGCTTTCCTCCTCTCCATCCTTCGCGTTTGATCGCCTTTTTTTTCTAGGGTTCTAATCTGCTCCTGCTGTGATGATAAGCCGAGAGGAGATTCTTCCTTTCCCGATTTGATCACCTCCATCACGCGGGGGGTTTATGGACCACTGCAAAGCTTCCTCCGTCAGCGACTAATTAATCCTTTTTTTCCTCTCTTTATTTTAATCTGTTTGCGGCTGCGATGAAAAACCGTGCCACGTCTCGCCACAAGAAGTAACCAAAAGGAGAGATTTATTTAATAATCTGCTACCACTAAAAGTTTTTATTATTCTGATCCACATTCATTAACCTAAACAATTTTATAATTCATCGTCGTGAGTTATATAATAATCAAAGGGAATTGTCTTAAAAGTAAAAAAAACTATCAATTTTTTTGATGACGAAGTTTGAGCTTTGAGCGTCGAAATGATCCGTCTGCATCTTATTTGTAAATATCTTAACTAATATAACGCGGCTTGGGCGTCCGCCGTTTCCGTCCGCATCCGCGCGCAGCGCGCGCAGCGCGCCAGCAGGCCGCGCGCAGCGCCCGCGCAGCCCAAGCCGCGTCCGCATCGCAGCCCAAGCCACTCCCAGGTCCGCCTCGACCGCAACCCCCGGTCCGATCCGCCACGACCGCGTGCCCCCGTCCCCGCACATCCCGCGCAACTGCCTTGACTCGGACCGTGCACCCACTTCAAAACCCCGACCTCTCCCCTCCTCTCTACCTCACTCATCCCTCCCCTCTACTCTCTCCCTCTGCTCAGACTCGCCGCCGCTCGCCCGCTCCGCTTCACCGAAGCTCGACGCCGTTCGCCCGCTCCGCCGTCTGGGTCGTCTCGCCGCCGCTCACCGGGGCCGGGTACGCCTTCGGGTAAGAGAGGAGAGGGGATCAGAACCACCGAACAAACAGAAACAAAAAAACGAAGCTTAGGGTTAGGGTGAAACCCTAACCCTAAACTAAGATTAAGGGGGTCGGGTCTTACCTTGTCTCTCGGGTCATGGCGTCGCCTGGACGGGACCCCTCCGCCGCCGCTCGCCGGAGGCCGAGAAGAAGCCGGGGCGTCCTCCGCCGCTCCGCCGCGCCGTGCAGGGACCTCGGGTTTTGACCGCCGCGAGCTAGCTCGACGGAGCCCCGCTCACCCTCGGGTGAGCGCGGTGCTCCGGCGAGCTAGCCGGCGGCGGCCGACCGCCGGTCGCCGCCGGTCGCCGCCGCTCGCCGCTCGCCGCTCGCGCTCGCGCCGCATCGCTCTCGGGCCAGAGGGGGCGAATGAGCTAGGTTTAGGGTTTGCGGCGCGGCGATGCTATTTATACCGGCGACAATAGCGCTCAGCCGTCGGATGAGATCCGACGGCCAGCATCTACCGGGCGCTGATGCGGCCCAGGCGGGGGAGCGAAATCCCGGCCCAGGCCCAGGTTGCGTGCGCGCGCGCGCGCCGAATGCCTGGCCTGGGCCCAGGACTCAGTCAGCCTGCGAAATTGCAATTTTGGGCCGGACCGTGGCACTGTTTGGGCCGAAAACCTTTTAGATTTTTCCAGAATTAAGAAAATTGATTTCCAGTTTTGTTTATTCTCTGGAAAATAAGAAAATTGCCCAAAAATCAGATAAAATTAAGTTTGATGCTAGAATAATTTTGTAAAATTCATCATGTTCATTAAAATTACTCCTAAATTTTCCAGAATTTATATTAGTATTTTCCATTTTACAGAATTAAATAATTGCTTTTTCCTATTTAATTATTCCCTGGAAAATTATAAAATCACAAATATTAAGATAAAACAACTTTAGGGATGTTCTGCAAAATATATTGCCGTTAACATTATGCATCCGTTGCAAATTGTTAGAACTTAATAGAATTAATTTTTTATTTTATTATTCCCTTTAACATATAAAAGTTTAGATGTTGTATATTATTGTATAATTCATCATATTCATTACCACTACTCATAATGTACCATTTATATCTGAAAATGATTCAAATTGACATAATGTACCATTTTTGAAGCACACTGTCTTTGAATAGAGTAGAACAAGGAATACATATCAACCCATCAAATAAGCAAATGTGAATCATTTTGTATTTTCCATAATTAAAATGATTACTGAATTCATTTTGTTATTCCTGTAAAATAAAATGATTACTGAATTCAGCTAAAAAATGATATAAATTTAGTCCAATGACTATTTTTTTATTGAATTCATTTTGTATGTTCCATCATTAAAATGATTACTGAATTCATTTTGTTATTCCTGTAAAATAAAATGATTACTGAATTCAGCCAAAAAATGATATACATTTAGTCCAATGACTCTTTTTAATTGAATTCATTTTGTATTTTCCATAATTAAAATGATTACTGAATTCATTTTGTATTTAGTCCAATGACTCTTTTTTTATTAGAAATAATTATTTTTTTTTCTTACTGAACTATTTTTATTTCTTACAGATTCAAGACGATTTCTCATCTAAAGAGTATTCACATCTAAAGACGGTTTGAACCTGATTTATCTCTAGCTTATCTCCTTATGAGATGTTTATTTCCTATGAGTAATAATACCATCATTTCCTATGCCGTAGTATTTAGGCACATCTGTTTATTTCTAATGTAATGTTCCATTAGAAATTATGTTGGTTGTCTGTGATCTTGGGTCTATTTGGCGTCTCATTGTTATAAGTAATAATTTGTACATTGTAGTTAATATTTTATTCAGATAACTGTGGGCTGAAAAACTGCCTTAGAGGGGATAGGAGCAAGACATGCAATTTATAGATATCATTATGGGCCATGAATCTGATATAGGATGTGCATTGTTTAAACCTGATTTATCTCTAGCTTATCTGCTTATTAGATGTTCATTTCCTATGAGTAATAATACCATCAGTACAAACCTAATTATCATGACATTCTCCAATTATTACATGGGAAACACAAAACATATATTGAATAAAAACATCAGCCAATAAAAACCAACTGTTCTTAATTTTTTTCCGCATTTCCATGATTTTTTTATATTTTTCTATACATTTCTTAATTGTGTTTCTGTATTTTTTGAATTTTTGGCATTTTTCGATGAATTATCCTGTTTATTCTTTAATATTTCCCCCTTTTTATTCTGTAAAGATTTTCCCCTAATTTGATTCTTACATGTGTTTCTATTCTATTTGTCAAATAATGTGTTTATATCTGATTTGTCAAATAATTCCGCTAGATAAAACATTATAATATAGTTGAATTTCTTAGATATATTAAATGGCTGGCATGCGAAAGAGAACTTACGCCGACCGTCCAACCCGTAATGCGGTGGTACCTAGGTGAGCCTATATTAGTAAAACCAACTTTCCTGCAACGATGAAAGATGTTCTAAATTGCATTTTTTTTGTTAAGGTTTATGAAATTTGACGAGATAGAGTTCGAGCACTTAAACTATGCATGGAGTGCCGTCGCCAGAGTAGAAGTTAAGTTTCTCCCTGATGAATATGGAGAAAAACAACGATTTATTTTAATGGATATTACCGTAAGTTGCACACAAGTTGGACTAAATTTTACATAGTAGTGAACATGTGAACTATTCTAAACCCTAATATTATACGTAGGGTGCTAAAATAGAAGTCATTGCATGGGAGCGGGAGGAAGTTCATAGGTTTAACATTCTCCTAAATGAAGGACAATGTTATACTATTCATCGTCTATATTTTCAACCTAATCTTGAAGAGGCATTGTACTATCGGAGCATTGCCCATGCCTATGAAGGTTCTCTTCGAAGAAATACAACAGTTGAGCCATACATTCTTCCAATCCAATTCCCTCCCTATCCAAAATATCTATTGACGTTTCATGACGCGTGGATTCGTCCGAATAAAACGTTTGTGGGTACGTACGTAAATTGAATCGGCGATGCATAGTTTCAAAAAAAATAGTTGTCTTACTTGTAGTATGATATGATTATTTGGACAGACATAGCTGGAGTGGTTGTCTATTGGGGGAAATTGGAACGACTTGGAGGTCTATATAGGGAGATAACACTGATGGACACTAGGTAATTCATAAGTTAGATACAACCACTTATATCGTTATAAACAATCACATTGTTTTTGCAAATCGAAAGCTAATGAGAATTTGATCTTTTTTAGCTTGAACATGATGGTTGTTGGAATTTGGGGTGACTCCCTCACTGATCACATCTCTGAATGGACAGAAGCTCATCGTAACAACCACATTGTTTTAGGAACCATGCTTCGACTTCACAAGAAGCATAGTAATTTAGTCCTAACCCATTTTATCATTAATAAACATATAGTGATGAATTACACTAATATTTGTTCTACTTGGCGATAGGATGTTTAGAGACTTCACAACACACTACAGTCAAGTTTAATCCGATTCATCCATCCACACTACCTTTGCAAAGTAAGTAGTTCCAACAATAAAACACAAGCTAAGAATAATGGCAATACATCACATAATATTATAGATATTGTTAATTATTTTTCTTTGAAATATAAATGCAGACTTACGGCAGCGTGTGAGTTCAGGAACTATGGATCTAAGCTTTGTGAATCGGTTCATGGAAGCTAGATGGAGATATTTTGCAACGATTTATGGATCTGACTGTCCATAGTGTTACAGTCTTGTGTGTATTGTGGTGTGCGTTGTTTATGTACTTCCTCATATTCGGATGTTTTGTGTTTATTTCTATTGGGTACACCCTTTGAAGTTATTTGAATGTAATATTGGTTTTTGTGTTCATTTCGTTTAATCTATTGTGTACTCTCTTTGAAGTTATTTGAATTTGGTATTTGGTTTTGTGATCATTCGTTGAATCTATTGTGTATTGCCTTTGAAGTTATTTCAATGTAATATTTGTATTGGAATACATGTCTCAAATTCAAATACGCTTATTTACAAAATGAAAACATCATTCACTGTAATCCTAACCCTCAAAATAACCCTTTAATCCAAAACAAGTATTCTAAATCACTCTTTGGTACCAAGAAAAATAAATTAAAAACTCAAACACTTATCTGAATTAAAATCATGTTCCATCTATAATGTTTCCACTCAATTATCGTTTGTTTGGTGGTTAACCAATTATGCAATCAACAGGTCGCTCGACGCCGCGATAACAAAGCTATCAACCATGTCAGAAAATATACCGAGGAGAGAGGGGAAAGAAGGTTATTATATTTTATGCGCCTAATTTATCATGTTTATTTGTCTATTCAAATATTTGTGCTACAACATTACACTAAAAATATTGTCTGAAAATGTGTACTCATTTTAAATTTTTAGTTATCGATGGTCGTCATAGACAAAAGAGAAATCGCTGTAACATTTTGCCTCACGGCCCTTCTGGAATTTGTATTCGACAACCATCACAGACTCCATCGGAAAGTTCATCGGACGGTGAAAATGTGTCATATCGACAACCGTCCTCATTTGTTGTTCCTACGCAAAGTACCGTTACATCATTGGGATTATTTCCAGGACAAAGCTCTAATGGTATAAACGACTACTATGTGAGTTGTGTAATTACTAATAACATACTTTATGTCTCATGTGATTACATTAAATATTGTCTAGGTGCAAAATCTGTAAATCGTGCTGAAATACGTCGAGCACGTGAAAAAGCACGCTATGAAAGCTTGACACCAGAGCAACGAAATAACAGACGTTCAAGTGATCGAGCTCGATATGCAAGTATGACAGATGAGCAGAGGCACGTGATTATTAAACAAAATAGTCAACACAATTCCGAAAGACGAAGAACTCAGCGCTCTGCAAGCTTGACACCGGAGCAACGGAACAACAAACGTGCAAGTGATAGAGCTCGATATGCAAATATGACGGAAGAGCAGAGAAAGGTGAGGCGAGAACAAAATAACCGACGAAAATATGCAAGGCGAAGAACTCCTGGTCCAAATTGTGTTGTTCCTAATGCAACACATGGCTCCAACCTCATATCTAACAGCATCGATACAACTGACATTATCTACCAAAACCTACCAGTTAGCACTCACCTTTTAAAGACTCAGCCAGACTGTCGTCACTGTGGTGCGAAGAGGTTTGAATATGAGACACCGGGATTTTGTTGTATGAATGGAAAGGTCAAACTTGAAATGCCTGATCCACCTGAGGAGCTTCGACAGCTGTACATAAATGACGACGTTCAATCACAACACTTTATGGAGAATATTAGATATTTCAACAGCCATTTTTCCTTCACCACAATGTACTGTGATTACGACAAGAACCTCGCAAGTGCAAGGGATGGAGTGTACACATTTAAAGCACATGGGCAAATGTACCATAACATACACTCTTTCGGAAATGGAGGCAATGAACCTAGCCACTTGCAGTTGTACTTCTATGATGATGATCCTAGCTTATCACATCGTTTCCGTCGTGCTCGAGATGAGATATATAGAGAAAGGGACATATCTATTATTAGATGTTTGGTACATATTTTGAGAGATAATCCCTACTCTGAAACATTCAGGAGTCTAGGACAGGTTGAAGACGTTGATGAATATCGAATTGTGCTAAATATGGACTACAAGCTAGACCAAAGAACTTATAACAGACCGTTAACATCAGAGGTTGCTGCTGTGTGGGTTGAGGGGAATGATATTAATAAACATTTTGATCGTAGCATCACCTTGTTTGGCAATAACAACAACTACTATTCAATTAGACCGAGTGATGGGTGCTACGACCCTTTGTCATACCCCCTATTTTTTCCAAGAGCAGAGCTCGGTTGGCATTCTGATATACCGAGACAAGGTATTGACATTAGTCAAATAAATACAACCCGACAAAGAAATGCTGACAACTCAGGTTAGCTAAGTGACTCATATTCATGTTATTATGATACTATTAATCCATACGCTAATCACCTAATTGATTTCTCTTTTCTTTGTAGATACTACCAGCAAGTTTTTTGTTTCGATGCGTGAATATTATTGCTATAAATTCCAGATGCGTAGTGGAATCTTCAACACGGTCTTGTATGGGAGACGTCTATTCCAGCAGTTTGTAGTTGATACCTACATAAAAATTGAAACGTCTCGCCTGAATTACTTCTTATACAATCAGAAGAAGATTCGTGCGGATCTTTACCAGGGCTTGATGGATAGTGTATCTGTTGGAGAACATAGAGCCAGCAGATTGGGAAAAAGATGGGTCCTACCTGCATCGTTTATCGGTGGCGGGAGGGATATGAGACGAAGATATATGGATGCTATGGCCTTAGTGCAGAAGTATGGAAAACCCGATATATTTATCACAATGACTTGTAATCCTAATTGGGAAGAGATAAGTAGGGACCTTGCACCTGGGCAAACACCACAAGATCGTCCTGATCTTGTTGTGCGTGTATTTAAAGCCAAGCTAGAGGATCTCAAATTCCAGCTATTTCGTAAACATATCTTAGGAATCATTGCAGCACAAGTCCATGTTATCGAGTTCCAAAAAAGGGGTCTACCACATGCACATTTCCTCCTTATCATGGAGTCAACATACAAATTGAGTTGTCCCGATGAGTATGATAATGTTATATCAGCAGAACTTCCAGATAAGGATAAATACCCGGAGCTATATGAAATGGTAGTGAAACATATGATGCATGGCCCGTGTGGTCCACTAAATAGGAAGAGTCCATGCATGAAAAATGGTAGTTGCAAGTGCTATTATCCACGCCAGTTTAGTGACACAACTATCCAAGGCGAAGATTCTTACCCTATCTACAAGAGAAGGGATGACAGACAAAGGGTAAGAGTGAGAGGTCATGACTTAGACAACAGATGGGTTGTCCCATATAATCCCATGCTTCTAAGAAGGTATGACTGTCACATCAATGCAGAAGTTTGTTCGAGTATTAAGGCTGTTAAGTACCTCTACAAGTATATTTATAAGGGTCATGATAGGGCGTCTGTGTCCGTCAATGAAGCTGATGAAAACCGTGAGATTAATGAGATCAATGAATATAGGGATGCTAGGTGGGTAACACCACAGGAGGCATTGTGGAGAATATTTGGATTTGATCTTAGCGGGATTTCACCACCAGTGCTACAGTTACAGCTCCACCTCCCAGGAATGCATCTTGTGTCCTATAGAGAGAATGCTGATGTACGTGAAGTTCTCGACCAACAGGGTGCCTCAAGAACCATGTTGACTGAGTATTTCAAGGCAAATCAAGAATTTACGTGGGCACGCACATTACTTTATAGGGATTTCCCACAATATGCAGTGTGGTTGCCTGGACGTAAGCTTTGGAAAATAAGAGAACGAAGCACGCAGGTTGGGAGGATCATCTCAGCACATCCAGCAGAGGGAGAAAGATACTACTTGAGGGTGCTATTAAACCATGTGGTTGGTGCTACTTCATTTGAGAATTTGAGGACATATGATGGTATTGTATACCCTACATTTCGAGAAAGCGCTGAGAAAAGAGGTATTATTGAGTCAGATAACAGCATTGATGAGTGCCTCTCTGAAGCTGAAGTATTTCATATGCCTTCGTCCCTCCGAAGGTTGTTTGCTACAATATTGGTATATTGTGAACCTAGCGATGTGCGTGGACTCTGGAACAAACACTTCGAAGCAATGTCTGATGACATTCGACGATCCCAGATGAATGCATATGCAGTTGAACAAATGGTGTTATTGGATATAAGAAAATTGCTTCAATCAATGGGTAAAGAGATAACATCATTTCCTCTTCCAGAAATTGATGAATCATATGACGCCATGGCGGGTGAGGTGAGGGAGATTTGTGAAGAGTCCTCTATACAGGTGGATAATGAGCTACTAGCGAGCACATCCTCTCTTAATGCAGAACAGAGATATGCTTATGATGTTATACTATCATCCGTTGACAACAATAGTGGAGGTGTGTTTTTTGTTGATGGTCCAGGAGGAACAGGAAAAACCTTTCTGTACAAAGCTTTATTAGCAAAAGTCCGTAGCGAGGGGAAGATAGCTATTGCTACTGCAACATCTGGTGTTGCTGCTTCCATCATGCCTGGAGGTAGGACGGCTCATTCAAGGTTCAAGATACCACTAAGCATACAAGATAATGGAGTGTGTAACTTCACCAAACAAAGTGGTACTGCGAAGCTTCTTCAAAAAGCTTCGCTTATATTATGGGATGAAGTCTCCATGACAAAAAGACAGGCAATTGAGGCGTTGGACAAGAGCATGAGGGACATAATGGAAAAGCCCAATCTACCATTTGGAGGCAAAACAATGGTTTTTGGAGGTGACTTCAGACAAGTTCTTCCAGTTATACGAAAGGGGAATAGGGCTCAAATTGTAAACGCAACATTGCGTAGATCTTACCTATGGGATAACATGCATCAGTTGAGACTTGTCCATAACATGAGAGCTCGATCAGATATATGGTTTTCAGACTACCTGCTACGGATTGGCAATGGCATTGAAGAGACCATCGATGATGACTATGTAAATTTACCCGACGAAATATGTGTACCCTACACTGGTGCAGAATCAGACATTGATAGTCTTATTGACATGGTATTTCCAATGTTAGGTGCAAACATGACTGATGCAGACTACATCACATCTCGAGCTATTTTGTCAACGAGGAATGAGAACGTTGATGCAATAAACATGAAGCTTATCGAACGTTTTCCTGGTGACGAGATGATTTATCACAGTCATGATCGAGCAGTCGATGATCCATGCAACCATTATCCGTCTGAGTTCTTGAATTCATTAACGCCAAATGGGTTACCTCCACATATATTAAAACTCAAGGTTAATTGTCCTGTGATTTTGCTCAGAAATCTTGACCCGGCCAATGGTCTGTGTAATGGGACTAGGTTGATAGTCCGAGCATTTCAAAGAAATACTATCGATGCTGAAATTGTATTGGGACAACATGCTGGTGAGAGAGTCTTCCTTCCACGCATACCCTTGTGCCCCTCCGACGATGAGATGTTCCCCTTCAAGTTTAAGAGGAGTCAATTTCCTGTTAGGGTGAGTTTTGCAATGACAATTAATAAAGCACAGGGTCAAACAATACCGCATGTTGGAATATACCTCCCGAACCCGGTGTTCTCTCATGGACAACTATATGTAGCTCTGTCACGAGCAACTTCTCGTAGCAACATCAAAATACTCGCCGCTCCGGAGAAAAATATGGGAATCAATTCAACAAGCACGCTAACGAAGAATATTGTCTACAAGGAAGTGCTCACTGAGTAGATAAAAGAAGATGTGCTCACTGTATAGTATATTGTACGATTTCATATCAGATTTGTAATTATAAATATGCAATGACACTTTATATAGAAAGCATACTTCTATGTATTGTTTTTGAGGAATAATATATTACTTTGTTTCTTATCGTCTCAATATTACTAAACAAATGTGTTCGGCAAATATATCATGTTCTAAATATATTGCCGTTAACATTATGCATCCGTTGCAACGCACGGGCCTCTCACTAGTTAAATACAACGTGGTAATAAAGATAACACAGAAAATGATAAAGAAATTGTACTACTTGTTCAAAATACAGAATAAAACGTAAAACAATTTTTTAGGCAGCTCTTGATACAAGTTTAAAACGACTTATTTTTCTATACTAAAGAAAATAATTACCTTGTTTATCCACATTAAATATAGTGCACGAGTAAAGACTACGCTTGAGACTAAAAATAATTGTGTGCCATAGGCATCAAAACTGAATAGCAAAATATAGAATAACTTGTTATAATAATAACTCCATATCGTCTTGTGTGCAGCTAAAAATCAGGGTGGAATTTGGCGAGCTGACGCTTGAAATTCGAAGTTTAAATTTGAACGGCGTGCCCCCAGGCCCCAACGGGTCTGAGGACGGGGGGTTAAAAAATTAAATGGGTCTGTTTTGTCCGTTGCGTTATCGCAACTGGAGACAGTTGCCGTCAGTGAGCTGTCACGGCTGATGAAGCAAGTGGTTTTTGGGCGGTAGCTACCATCACTAGCTGCTGCAGAGGCTAGGATCACCACTGTTCACTTGTAGTGCCTTCCAAGTAACAACTCCGCCTGCACATCACATGCATGGCCCTCCAGCTCCAGCTCCAGCTTAACAATTCGTCGGCTCCAGCTTTTGCAGGTTATGTAATTAGAACCCGTCAATCTTTCGGATTTTCTCGGGAATTGAGCGGCTTTCCTTGGAGCTGCCATGAGATTTGCACTCATTTAAAAAAACATGTTGTAGACGTTTTCATGGCTTAATTATATACCGTAGTTTATTAAGAAGATTATTGTTAGGAAAATAATTTTACCCTATTATGACATTATCTGCTTGAAGTCGAAGTCTTCCAATGGTTTGAAGCCATCAAACCAGTTGAGGATTCATTCGTCCCGAATGAAACAAAATATCTAAGACCCCATTAGTGAAGACTACTTCCGAGCCTCGAGGCTAAAGGTTGATCGAAGCCTTGGGCCTCGAAACCCCCTTCACAATCCTTCAAACTTCAGAGACCACTTCGGTAACGAAGTCTTCGACCTATACTTTGATATAAACTCAAAGATGTACGAAACTACTTCAGCGTAAAGGCAAAACAAGAGGCCTTCGCCCCTAGTATCGGAGCATACATTCACATAAGAAGTTTCTATTTTGACCCTATGAAATACTATGTACAAAGTGTTGGTAGTAACTAGAGGGTAAAATGATCTTTTCCTGTTGTGTTTTGCCTATAAATATAGTGCATCTCTATTGTAACAAGGACAACGGATATAGAATATGAAAATCACTCTGAACTGGATGTAAGGTTATTATTCCTTTTAGAGGTCTGCATTAGTAAAAAATATTCTTTTCATACGGACCCTTTGGGGTTCAAATCTCCTTTATAATTATAATCTTTTCGAGGCTAACAAATTTTTATGCTACAACAATTATAATAATTTTTAGGTGGTTAAATATAGACCGAAAGGAGTTGAGTAGAGTAATAAGTAATTATATCGAAAGATAATATAAATATTATAGATGTAAAAGTGGAAGTGTTTGCTTGTTATACTTAAGATAAAATTTTAATTAAAAATATTATATTTTAAAATAGATGGAATATGTACTAGTTTCCCCATTCAATAATATTATAACATACTATCAGATTTGATATATAACGAATCTAAATAACGACAATATATTACTATACACACAGCTCTTTTGGTTTGTAAACTGCCATCTTGCACATTTACTGCAACCTTAGTAATTTCACTAAGCTCGGACAATGGTCATTGGCAATTTATGGCATCGTCAAACACCCGTAGTTTGAGAAAAAAACGATAAGCACACAACCGTTGACAATACAAAGAATCTTTGTTTTTTTTATGTTTTTAAATATTAATTAATTTTCATTTTAGATTATATAGTTACTGAGTTTTATAATTTTTGAAAAAACAAATCATTACAAAATTCTAAAAACTTTTGTAGCATATCTATACTATTTTAAAAGAAGCTAGTGGTGGTGACTCTGTCACCTTCACCACTCCTCGTAACAAACTAAAATTCTTCAGCTTCAATTTCGTTTATCTTTATTTGCATAATATTTTTTAAATATTGCAATTTTTTCGTTGCAACGCACGGGCAATCAGCTAGTAACGGCTAAATCCATTTGTATATATGGTGGCTTACTGACCTTTTTAAGTCACATTTTTCGGGGGAGAAAAGTAGAAAACTGTTGCAACGTTTTCGACAACAATGGCTGTTTGAGTCAGATTTGCCAAACTCGAAATCGTCAGATCGTTGCACAAGCTTGACCGGCGATACGATCGAGCGTACGGTACGCCATACGGCGTTCGTTTAGCCGTTGCTGATCGACGCTTACCTGAAGGCCAGCCATGACAATGGCTTCGTTCCAATTCAATGGAGTTTGTTGGAGCCCTTAATGCCGCCGCGTCAGCTCAGGCAGGCAAAAAACCCAATTTCGCGAGGTAGACGACGCTGCCCTCCCCTCCCCTCCCCTCCCCTCCCATAAAAGAACCCCGCATTGGCCGCCGTCGCGTGCACCAGTCGCTGACGCTGTGGGCCTGCGCCCGGCGGCAAGGGGATAGGCCCACCTGTCGGCCGCTGGGCCTGCGTCCGCGTGCCGAATACCGAGAAACGGATCTGATGCGGAGCGGAGCGGAGCGGAATGCCGTTTTGACTTTAAGATGCGTGCGGTTTTGTCAATAAAGGCTACCGCCTCCGCCCTCGTCTCATCGATCGGCTCATCAGCAGCGAGCGATGCTTTCAGATTTATTAAAGCCGCCCGGTTTGTTTTTCAGTGGATTTATGGATTAGGGTTGTTTAGAAATCATAGATTAATGTTTAATCTTCTTAGGATTCAGAAAACAATCTCATGTTCTACAGTTAAAACATTGTGTGTCTGGTATTTTATTTTTTATTTTTTTGCATAATTAATGTTTTTCAAAGCTAACCTAGTCTTTTTAAAAGTATCTCTAAAAGATTGACTATTTGACTCTCCAAACCAAATTTTAGTTATCCAAGCAAAAGAAAACACATTCTAAATAGCGGCTAGCCAAATTTGGCTAGCCAATTGGCTGACTACTCATGGCCCTACTGGGAAAGAAAGAAAGGGAGAAAAGAGACAGAATAAAAGAAAAAAGAGAAAAAGAAATAAAATAAAATTTATAAAATTTAATTTTTTTAAATTTTATAACTGATATTTTTAAAAAAGAAATCAAATTCTTTGAAAATATTTTTTGATTTTAAAAGAGGGAATAAATTGTTTAGAGAGTTGAGAATAGAGAGTCTTTTGGAGAGTATATAACAGATTTGAAGAGAAATCTTATTAAAGAGTTGGCTAAATAGACAAAGCAGTTCTTTTGTAATTGTACTACAGCGGTACAGCCAAAATAAAAGAGCCCGGCCTTCTCTATGTAATTTGGAACAAAAGTATAGTACTATGTAATATATATTTTCAGACATACAAAAATATAAGCACTATTAATAAAAACAGCTGATATAATATATATTACACCCTTTCACTTTGCTTCCTATAACTTAAGGGTCAAATATATAAAAGTCCGAAATGGCACTTCTTCCGTCGTCGCTCGGTCCCACGGCTCTACATTCAGTCACCTTTTGATTTTGATTTTGACAAATTATTGGGCCACGTCAGCGTCCACATGCTTGGAGTCTCAAGCCACCAGACCTGCAGACCCCTTCAGTCTCAAACTCTCATGTCAACTACACTACGAGGGCTCATTTGGAACGCGAGAATTTTACGGGATTTTCGTATGAATTACACTAAATTCTTTAAATTTTTTTTTGAAAAAACTCAGTTCCAAAAGAGCCTTGATGGTTAGTCACCGGCACCGGCCGTCTTTGGGCAAATGTGATACGCTATCACATATGTTTTCTTAACAATTTAGGGCTCTCAAGTTAGTACTTAGTAAGTTAGGTCAACTATTCTATACATACTCGTTAGATGAGCTTAGAATTATTACATGTTTAGGCTAAGTTAAGTTGTTCAATTATATAATAAAGTATCCGATCTATTTGATGTTTAGTTCCACAATCATCGTAGCTAAAACCATTATTTCTTAAATTTTAGGGGCCTCAACTTAGGTTCCCGTCGAGAACTGATGCTCGAAAGGCTGCTTTGAAAGTACATTCCGAAGTACGAGGAGTGCGAAGCCTCAAGTTATCACCACCATGCTCTTAGGAAAGGAACTCGAAGCTCCAAGCCAGGTTCAGAACCGGTGCGTAAACCCGGAGTGGGCTTTGCCCCCGAAACATGTAGCCCTCGTAGAAGCCCTGCCAACAGAGTGTTCCCAGAGCCTCCTACCCCGAAGAGGTGCCGCTAAAAGAGACAAGATGTTTGCTTTATCCAAGTATTCATATGACGTTTGACCTTTTTATGCCTACGAAGCCCCGAGAACAGTGTTCGTCATGACGGTTGTAACTAGAGGGCAGTGTAGTCTTTTCTTGTTGTATTCATGCCTATACATATCCACTCTTTCTACTGTAAAAGGACATCGAATACTAGAACAAGAAGAAATATTTTGAACTGATCTAAGGTTATTATCCCCAACGGAAGCCTGGATTGATCCGTAGTTAATATTTTCAAGCAGTCAACCCTTTAAAGTTATTCAAAACCTATTAGCGTAATCTTTTGCGCCAATAATAACATTAAAAGAATATTTTACCACCACATGACAATAACGGCAAGAGGCCAATCACACTGCTAATAGATTTACTGCCATCACCGCTGGCTACTTTTAAAGTAAAATAGATAAATTTTCTAATCATATTTCATTTTGTGATGGTTCGTACTGTATATACCGTGCCTATAAGAGCATCTCTAAGAGACCTCCTAAATTTTAGTCCGTAAATCACATGTAGGGATCATTCTAAACTCTACCTCTTCCTAAAAATTAATCAATCTACAACAGTTTCCCTATAATCTCAATCTCTATTTTTAAAATCCTACAAATATGGTCTATAATATGTAATAATTTTGTGTAAAACTATAATACATTCAAATATGTGTATTATCCAACTTATAACAACACATACGGGAAAAAATAATGCACATACAAGAAAAAAATATGTACAAATGAAAATAGAGATTTGCTAAACTAATCCTATATTTGAGAGAGATGAATGATGATTTAGGGATGGATTAGGAAATGGACTCATTTAGGGAAACTTTTGGAGCTTTATTTTTCACAAAAATACCTAAATTCAAATTTAAATAATCATATGAGTAATCTTTTGGAGATGCTCTAAGATACCATTTTAAATCTTATCTCTCCTATATTTGGAGTTTGACATAGAACCTTTAAATATAGTTGGGAGATGGGACTAATGGATGTGCCCTTAACCCTAATTCGTAGCATGGCGCTCAAGCTAGCTAGCCATTAGGCATTGGCCATTAGCTAGAGGGGTTCCTCCTGTCCGTACTGTGTGCACGTCG
The DNA here is from genome assembly GCA_019279435.1 of Zizania palustris. Lineage (NCBI taxonomy): Eukaryota > Viridiplantae > Streptophyta > Magnoliopsida > Poales > Poaceae > Zizania > Zizania palustris. The sequence continues at coordinate 20,838,748 of JAAALK010000287.1, read as the reverse complement.
GTCCCTCAGCGCCGTCCGATTTCAATCGGACGGTCGTGCGAGGAGGGCTTCGCACCGGTGGGACCTACTTCCCAGGAGGCTTCGGAGAGAAATGGAGACTTCGCACCGTCCAATCAAGATCGAACGGCTGCGAAGCCTAACTACCCTCTGCAGTCAGTCCTCCAACTGCAAAGTATCCCGTTCCGTGCACGAGCCGTATCAGAATTCAGAATGTGGCTCTTCTCCTTCTCCTCACAAAAGATGGTTTTTGAGCAACTTTTCTGTGGTGTTGAGGCGGCGTCACTCGTACCCTAGCTTCTTCCTCGATGGGTGGTGTAAAAAAGTTTCGCCAGAAAATGCTGTGGGCCACGTGACCAAAAAAAAAACCAGGAGCCTTTTCAAGAAAAGGAAGCTGCCATGATAGGGTTCTGCAAAATCGCTGAGCACTAATCTCATGCTTCGGCTCACACTTGTCGGTGTGATTAAGGGTGCGTTTTCAACGGGTTTACTAAACCTATTTTTCCAAACGAAAATCAGCTTTTTTTTTCTAGTACTAATTCGAAAGTAGCTTGGATTCTGTTTTTTTTTGCTTTTTTGTTTTTAGTACAAATTGGATAGCAAAAATTCAAGGTGTCGTGACTAATCTAACATCATTATAGTTTGTATTGCATTGCACAATTTCATTAGGTAGCTATGTAGTCGCTCGTTAATTTATGAGATTAATTATATATTTATTTATTTAATATATTTTTTAGTTATTTAGTTGTATCAATGTTTACTGTTTCCTATTTATATATACGTATGGAATATTATAATCATAGAAATTATGTCAGTTATAAAAAACAGTCAGCCCACAACAGTTTCAACTAAACGATTTTTAGCTTTTTCACAGCAGACAGCTCACAATAACTTTTTCACAGCTCACAGCAAAACCAAACGCACCCTAAGGCTAGAAAACATGTTACAAAGAGGCTACTGATTTTGCTAGAAAACATCGCTCAAAGACCACCGCTACGATACATTCTACTAGCGGTATTATAGTAATAATATAATCAACCTTAGCAATCGATTTTAAGAGATAAATTAGTATTTTAATTGATCGTATTTTAGGTATAATAATTATTAAAGGATTTACCTATATCTTTTCTCCGGCCGGTTGCTATCTCTGCACTACTCATTTTTGTTTGGCGATTTTACCATTTCTAAATTCTACCATCACTACTCGAAAATGTACTATAAAATCGCACTTGAAAAATACTTGATTTCCGTGTCACTGGATGTACCTATCTCATGTTTTCTGTGGCATGTAATATTCAGTAAAGGCGTGAAAAATCATACAACTGTTCGATAGTAATTATAACGGATGTTGATAGGAATCGATTGATTGGTGCCAATATCTAATCATCTTGGAAATTAGCTCAATTGTTTATTAATCAAATAGCTAGCAGAGCCCCTCAAGGTGTCAAAAACAGTAGTCTGAACAGGAGTCACTTGATTGATTTTGACCTGATATTCATGGTTAAACGAAGCACCACACGATTTTGTTAAAAGAACCATCATAATACAATTCTTCAGAATCAAAGTAGTGGTATTTTTTAAAAAAAAGAACCTTCAACTATTAGTCTGCTAAGAAATGCAACTTTAGGGTCTGTTTAGTTTAATCCTAATTCTGAGATTAATATTAGATATGATGTTTGTATGGTATAATAAAATAGTTTAAATTTTTATTTTCAGCTCAAAATATATACTAAACTGTTTAACTAAGGGGGTGTTTGGCATGACTCTGGAGCCGAACTCCAGGCTAGAGTTGATCGGAGCTAGCCAAACACTCCAGCTCCAAAAAATTTAACTCCATGGAGTTTTTGGAGCTCTAGTTCATTTGTTTGGAGCACCTCAATCGCAGCTCCACTCAGAGCCAGCTCTAGCTGGATTTCTAGAGTGGAACTGCTCTGATTAGAGTTGGAGCGATGCCAAACAGTGCCTAAATACACTCAATTCACCCGTAGCTCTAGATCCAGAACCGTACCAAAGGGGGCTAAAGTGATAAGTGCATCTTTAGCTTGAATTTTTTTTTAGTAATAGCACTAATTAAGTCCTCACAAAAATCTCAAAGGAAGTATAAGTGGACACATGTTGCTTGCCCAGTTGGTGATTACTGGTCAAAACTGGGGAGCACCCAATAATTCACTCATATATTTTTTTCACACACTGATTGATCCGTTCATCAGAGGGGGTGATGCTAACATCCAAACACTTGGACCTCATCAGCTTAGCTCATCAGGCAATGGAGATAAGCCTAACTTTACTTCATTTTCAGCAAAGGCATGCGTGCGTGCGTGCGTAGGCCGGAATGCTGCTCTCGTTGGGGCAATTGTTTGTCCTAATCCATTTTTCTCTCGGATGATCAGCGTGTATGGTCCCGTTGTAACAAGATGGAATCTTGGGAAGAACACATGTGCATGCAGCTTAGCTAGCAGAGACTTGAGAGCTAGCTTGTGATGCTTTGCTTTTCCTTAGAAGCATTGTTTTGCAGAGCAGATTAGTCAATGGTTCCAACATTCTCGTGTCATCGACAGCTCCCTGTCCTACTGCCATCTAGTGACCTCTGTTTTTTTATCATAATAAAGATGGCCAAGTTAGGTTTAAGGAGGATAAACGCAACAGCTTTCCTTAAAAGAAAAAAGGAGAATCTTCTGGTGCATTTTTTTTGAGCCAACAATTTTAAACATTTCTACGCAGTGTATGTTTGGTACAACTTTAACTCTAAGATTTATGGTAGATTTGTGATTTGTATAGTATAATAAAATAGTTTAAATTTTTATTTTCAGTCTAAAATAAAATCTATATTGCTCAACTAAATAAGCTTAACCCAGGTTCTAGGATTTCTTAGAGATGGGTTTGATCCGCTTAAAAAATATGAATCTGGAGTTGTGCCAAATGTAACCATACAAACATGGGTGGATCCAGAATTATTCATTGTTGTTGTGGGACATCAATATTTTTTCAGACGGCTTTACTACTGTTTTTATAATTTAGTGTTAATGACAATTATCTAACCTACTTAGTGACCTTAATGTCTTACTAAAATCCTAAATGATAAATTTATAGTAACACCGATGATCTAAAATCTTGTATCCAACCTTTTATGTCTATAAATATACTACTTTAAAAGAAATGAGCGATGATGAGTCTGTCACCACCACTACTTCTCACAGCTAGCTGAAAAGGTACTACATAGTCAGGAACTAAATATTTGAGGGTATAAAGGGAGAAAAGACCATGTAGATCACATGAGAGTGTCATGTGTGTCAAAGTGCCAATAACTCCTAAACCGGTACACATCCACTGATTTCCAGTTGGTTAATGCCCCCCTGCTGTAACCACATGCACCATCAGGCTCCCCATTTGATGCAAGGGGAGTAGGGATGCTGCATGCCCCTGGGGTATCTGGCTGGCAATAGCACAAACTCAGCATGATTCCATTTATTGAGTGCATCTGCCATGGCAATAATAATGCAAATGGAGTGAAAGTGGTGATGGTGGTGGTGGTGAGGAGGAGGAGGAGCAGGAGCAGGGGGGGGGGGGGGGGGGGGGGGGGGGAGAATTATGCTGCCATTGGAGATCTAAGTATGTGCAGAAACACCCCTGCAAGACAGGAGTATGTACACTCAGCTCTCACTGGGGCAAGCAAGCTGCAAGCAGAGCTCAAGTGGAGTGGAGCAAACACATCATTGATGCCTCTGTGTGCAATTGACTGCATGCATGGGTGGCACTCATACCATATCTATGCTCTACTGGGGGCTTTCATGTCCTCCACAAAGATTCCCTGTGGATAATATGGAGATGGGGGCATAATTGTGAGCCTCAGCTGTTGATGGACCTTGTCCACTTGATCAAATCTACTCTCTCTCTCTCTCTCTCTCTCAGCACATCTTCTTACCACCTCACCTCTCTGATGGTGCAGAGCATTTGATGTGCTGTTAATTCCAGATTTTAGGGTCACTGTGACAGTAACACCTCATGCACTGGTCCACAGGAAGGTCAGCTGTATCCCATACATAATTGAAAAGAAGCAGAAGAGCAGTACTGCAGTAGTAGTAGTAGTAGTGTGTGTGTCAAGAGGATGGGGATCTTATCTCTGAAAACCCACATCAAAGCTAGCCGAAAGTGTCAAGCCTTTCCCATCGTTTCCATCTTTATTCCGTAGCTGATAATAATAAGCTATATCGTTAACATTCCAGCACTAGACTCATCAGGAACAGCACTGCCCAGCAATCATACATGACACCTTACTAATCCAATTTTATTCTTTCCGGTACACGCCAGACAAAATCGGTCAGGCCGCCATTTGTTACTTCAATCCGTCACTACTTACATTAACAGTTATTTAAAACACGTCGTTTCGTATTTTATCATGTATTTTAAACGACTATACTCCTAACATAATACTACTTCTTTTCAATGCGGTTGTCTAAGTTTAATAAAAGCTCCCGGTAGTTGCGATTATCGGAGGGGGTTTTGTCTCGTGAAGGGACGGATGCATGCATGTAACCAATCCCTTTCACGGTTGACACGCTATTAGCATTGACGAATTCGGTCGGTCGGCAGTACTGTTTGCAGGTCAGGGATTAGTGGTGTCATTTGTAGAGGGGATCACAAACCGAAAGCTGCATGGGTACGTGGATTAGCTGGGGATTATATTATACATATGTATTATATTGATCATTATGTGTACCCTCGTTTGACACGTTTGTGATATGATACTAGCAAAAGGCAGGCAGATAGGAATGGCATTTGGAGTCGATCGGAAAAGATATCTGTCGCTGTTTCGAAGTCTTCGGAATTAAGATGAAAGGTGTTCTAATAATGCGATTAGCTGCTTAACTACTTTGGAAGTGCAGAGACTTTGTTTAAAAGTGAAATACCAGCATATATAAATAGAAATATTATTAGATTTATGACCCGTTTGGATTGACTAAAACTAATTGTTAGCTAGAACTAATAATTAGTTGCCTAATAAGTAGTTCACGTATGTTTCAATACTTTGGACTAATACCTGAAAAAAGAGTAAATGACCCCTATTAGCTCCCATTAGTTCACTTTTGTGGAGTAATGGCTAACCATTAGTTGACCCATGAATTAATAATTAGTTTAGTAATTAGTTGAGCTATTTGGATGAACTAAATTTAAAAATTAGCTACTAACAATTAGTTTATGAGATCCAAACAGAGCCTTAAATAAGATGATCTATTATTATGTGCACGCATACAAAATTGTATGGTACTGAATTAAGGGATAATATTAATCAGAAGTATTACTTTTTAGAGGGGAGGTACAAGTTAGAATTAGCACTAAGTAAGTACAGTATAAAATTAAAATAAAAAGTAAGAGTGCCAAAAAAAAATCAGGGTGTTACTGGCCTGTTTGACCATTATGGGCCGTTTACAATGTTATTATTGGGTTTAATTACATCCACGTCGATCGATGGGTGTCTAACTCTTGTTGGGCTTCCTGTCATTAACGGCCTGATATGGACTTCGTAGTACCTTTCGCGTTTGTAATTGTGCGTCATTTTTTTTTAAAAAAATTGAAGCGTTTCTATTGAAATTTTAAAAACAAATCATTCGGACAAGGTACTTTGGATTTATAAGGAGACACGATAACACCACCGTAGATCCACATATCCATGTTATAAAATAACTTCTCACGTATAGAAAAGAAGGACGCTACAGAATAAATATATAACCCTTATATGTGTGTCTCTCTCTATATATATATACAAATATTATCCTGCGCCACGGGTGTAAAATAGCTATTATACCGCAAAATCTATTGTTGAGAAAAAAATAGTACTCAATTGCTATTCTACTAAGAAAATCTGTGTAGAATAGTTATTCTACTCACGTGGTGTAGAATAGCGCTTCCGTGTATGTATATATATATATATATCCAATAAAACACACATAATGTAAATTCAGTACTATCTCCGTTTCAAAACACAACAACGTGTGCCATTTAATTTTGTCTCGAATATTATAACTTTACAATTTTTCCATAAATCTTTATATTTTACTGTATTGACAGATTGTTTATACTTTTTTCTTTATATTTTAATAAATACGTTAAAATTTAAAAATAATTATAATTTAAAACGGAGAAAGAAAGTACCATTAAGTTTACCTCAAAACATCCGTATGCATTCCGAAGGCAAATCGTCGTCACTTGCGAGCTCCAAGCTAGCTCGTCATCATAAATTTCGCCACCTGGTGCGTGCATGCTGGCGATGTACGGCGCGCTAGCTCACGTTTTGTACAGTGCGCCAGTGGGAGATTCTTCCGCCCGACCCTGCACAGCAGGGATGAAAGTGATAGGCAGTTTTCCCCCAAAACAAAAAAAAAAAACAGTTCTACTTTGAGTCAATTTGATTTTGCAACTGATAAAATTTTAAAATATTGGTTTCCTGAGCACATGGTTGATGGGCCGATGACATCGTCGACTAATAATAACATATCGGTTGGACATTTGATATGGACGAGTGCAAGAAATAACGTATCAATTGAATATAATAGGATGTCAATTGGCAGATGAGCCGATAACCAAGGATGGCAATCGTACCCGTTTACCTACGAGTAAAAACCTATTAGGATTGAGTATGTTTCCAATATCATACCCGATGGATAAATAAGTATGGGTATGAGTACATATACCTGTTTTGCTCATTTACCTGTTAGTATATATATATCAAACCCCTAAAAACTAACCCTAGCCTCTACTCCTCCACCCACCGCCCTCTCTACTCTTCCCTCATCACTCACGAACACACTAGACACCCCTCCCAAGTCCCAACTCCTCCTCTCTCACTCCTCTCCCACCTCCGCCTCTCTCTCACGGTCACAGCTGACGGCCTCAATCATCCACCGTTCTCCACGGCTTGCTCCCACTACCGACATTTCTCGCAATGGCTAGCTCCCACGTACTACAGTTGGCCCTCATCGTGGCTAGCTCTCACCGCCGCCGACCCACGCTGTGGCCTGCCTCTTGCGCATCCTCGCCGTGGCCTACCCCTGTCGTGCCTCCTCATCGTGGCCTCTCCCTGCCTCACCCCCTCATCATGGTCTGCCCCCACCGCACCCCCTCATCATGGCTTACCCTTGCCGCGTGGCTGCCCGATACGGCCGACCTAACCATGGCTAGGTCTACCATAGCCAAATCTACTACGTCTGGCTCCACCACAACTAGATCCATCATGTCTAGCTCCGCCGTGGACAGATCTCCTCATTCGCTCTCTTGCTGGTGCCCTTGGCATTGGCCTCGGTGACAGATGGCAACCCCTACTCCTCCCCCTCCTTGGCTTGTGCTACACCATTCTTTTCATGGGTAAATGGGTATACCACGAGTATATATCATCCGTGGGTAATAGATATGAGCATGAGTTTTTATCTACTAGGTAAACAGGTATGGATATGAGTATTCACTACCCATACCCGTCATACTCGATTGCCATTCGTACCGATAAAGAATATTACCATCCGCCAATGCACGCTAGAAATCGAGATAACCTAATCGACTGGAAACACGGTGAAGCCCTCGTGACCATGATACCTCATCGGCTAGAACTCTAATGAAACGATGGACTGAACCCAGCAACTTGATAGGACCTATCTTATTAACAATAACACAGTACATCGGACCGAACCGAGTCAGTACGAGGTCGAAGGCAATAAGGAGAGTTTATCTCGCCAACAGATCTAGCACGCGTGTGATGGACATATCGGATCAATTTAAGAGATTAGAGCAACACAACCTTAGATTGAGGCGACACATCAGGATAACTAGTGGACATAAGAACTCAACCAAAATATCATACTGAACCGAGAAAGTTTTGGCTGAATAGATGCAACTGCCATGTGACAAAACCTATTTCTTACTAGAGATTGAACTAAATCGATGCAACCCAACCTGAGACAGGAAATCACTAGACAAGACTTGTTGCTTGCTAGAGTTCAAACTAAACCGATACAGCCCAACCTGAGACATGAAATCTTCAAGAAAAACTACATTACCTCTACTCCTAAAAGCTGGCATTGCGCCCAAAAAGTGGAATTGGATAGATTGATCTTGCAATCGTTTACAATGATCCCGAGCTTACGTATTATAGTCGGGTGGACACACTATCTATGGATAACACATAATCCTAACTAACTTATTTATTTGCTAACTAAATTGATAACTAATGTGAAGCATCAGCCCATGCCGCACACAACCCGTCCTCACCATTTAAGACTCTATCGATGGCCCATCAGCTTCGTCGCCTCGTTCGCTAGGCTGATGATGTGCTAATCCAAATTCTAGTGTCAACACCGCTACAACCGCATGCTACGGCCGGCCATCGCTTTCGCAACCGCCCACCCTGGTCGGCGCCTACTGTGCACATCACTTTGGTTTTTTTAGAATTAGGAGGTTTTTTAAGGTTTTAAAATATGGATTTTAAAAATAAAGGAGATCTTTTGAAATATTTTAGAATTCAAAAACTTCTAAATTTGAAAATAGAAAAATGAAAGGGAAAGAATAAAAAGGAAAGAGGGAAGAAGGAATGGTGGAACAAAGTGAAAAAAGAAAGAACTAAAAGAAAAAGGAGAAAAAAGAAAAAGAAAATAATAATTTTTTAAACTTTTTTAGAGATTTTCTAAGATTACTCGGTTTGTATCATTCTACATGATAACTTTCTCAAAATATTTTTAAATTTTATCATAGTATATATATATATATATCATATCATAATACTATGATATGTCTCGTGTTTTTTTTGACTTCATTTGATTTTTTATAAATTAAAAAAACGAATAAGCTCCATGTTGCCAATCGAGTGTTGTAACCTAGATTTTTCAAAATTTCTTTTATTTAGTGGGTACCCCCAACAAATGGACTCAAAAATATGAATATGATTTTTATACAAATTTTGGTTCATTATTTCATGTAATTGCAGTTCAATTTTAACATATTTCAATATAAATCCTAGAAACACACTTAATGAATTAAAAATAGTAATTTGATCCAAGAAAATACCAAATTTTTGTATGAGATAAACTATGTTGTGTTTCGATCGCAGAAAAAGTTTCAAGTTCAAATGAATATTTAACCATTGATTTGCTTTTAAACCTAACACATTCATTCTTTAAATCCTAATTTGTCATTAGGAGAATCTCCGATTTTCTTAACATTGTAAGTGACAACTTTCTTAGAATATTTTTAATTTTTTATCACAATATTTATTTATTATATCATAACACTATGATAGGTCTTATATTTTTTAGGCTTCATTTGATTTTTTAGAATTAAAAACCATTAAGCTCAACGTTGCCCATCATGTGTCGCAACCTAAATTTTTCAAAATTTCTTTTAATTTAGTTTATATGAACTAAAAATAGACTAAAAAACATGAATATTTTTTTTAAAATTCTTATTTATTATTTCAAGAACTATAGTTTAAAATTCACATATTTCAATTTTAATCCTAAAAAGACACTTAATGAATTAAAAATAGTAAACTAATCTAGAAAATAAAAAAATATATGAAATAATCTACGTTGCATTTTGATCATAGAAAAAGTTTCAAGTTCAATCGAAAATTTAATAATTGATTTGCTTTTAAACCCAACACATTTCTTTTTTAAATCCAAATTCGTCCTTCAAAAATCTCCGACTTTCTTAATATAGTATGTGAGTATGTGACAACTTTCTTGAAATGTTTTCAAATTTTTATCACATCTATGTATCATATAATAACACCCCAACAGGTCTCCTGTTTCTAGACATCATTTGATTTTTTTTGAATTAAAAAACATTAAGCTCCATGTTGTGCATCTAGGGTATTCGCTCCGAATTCATATCCAATAATATTCATTTCTATCTCTACGTCCAGATTAATATCGGAAGCCTAATCTAAATCAAAAATATGAAAAAAAATGATATCAGTTCATATCCGTTTCATTTTCATCCCTAACCCTAACCGCAGGTTATATCTTCCTTTCCATTTATTTTTTTTAATATTTCAAACATGCCTTGGATCGAGGTCACGAAGCCTATAAAACCAGCTGCCTCTCGCCAGCATGATTTTGATTGATTGATTGATCGATCGATCGATTATTTGATTCCAAGCCGTCGTAACACATGCGCCGTCTCCCAATGGTACACGCAACAAAATCCTCCCTGCTCGCAGACGCAGATCATAATGCACGCACACCAACGCCGGCGTTGGCACGTACGTCATTTCGTCGTGTTGGAGCAGCCAGCCTAGGTCGTACTCGTACGCACGTACCCCGTGCGTGCGTCACATTGCTTAATTGTGTGATTCCTCGTGAGGTACAGTGCTAGCCAGATCTTCCGTGGGATCAAAACAAATTCGACAACACTATTTACCGTATTTTATTTTGAATACGAATATGAATTTTGGATACAAATATAAAATGAATAATTCAAATACGAATACACATTCATTCGGATATTTACTCAGTTTAACTTGAAATGAATTTATATTTGAATTCTCATCATTTCATAAATTTTCAAAACTCCAAAGTGTCGAGAAGTGGCGGAGCTAGAGACGAATTGAGAGGGTGCACCAGTTTAAACGGTACACTGTATTAAGTCCAAGGGATGCACAAAAAATAAAAATTTACTAATAATAACTAATTTTTTTTGTACCGAGTTCCTAGGAACCCTCCGTGAACACTATAGTTCCACCCCTAGTGTCGAGTACACCAAATTAGCAGTTAGGGCCAGAAATCTTGACTATAAATTATGTTCTAGTTGGTCAGTCTAATTTTAGATGGAAAGATTTTATACTTTGAAAACCAAAATTGAACAAAAAGAAATCAATACATGTTTTTATTCAGATATTTTTCTTTTGTTATCTCTATGCAGCGTTGCATCCATTCTCCGAGCATTTTATTAATGGATCGATAAGTGCATTTCTAAATCTATTGATAGTGCTCAATATACCAAATTAAAATAATAATTAATAACAATGAGGCAAAGAAAAAAACAATGAAGTGACCTAGACAAAAAAACGCAACGCACTGCGCAGGGCGGCAAGGCAAAAAAAAAACAGTGGCAGCAATGCCAAAAGCTAAAAATGCACAGGCGGCAAATGACCACTGAAGTTGTAAATTTATAATGTTGTTGCCTCAATTTTTTTTCATAAATACAATATGTGTGCTGATGCTAAAATCATCCGACAAAGCGTCAAACGTCACTGACGTCGATCCGGCAATCCAAAAGCACGTAGACACTTGAAGTAGCCCTTCAAACGCCACACGACACCGGCGCCGCGTTTCGACGACCCTCGACCATGACGAAGGAAACTAGGGGTGGAGTCACCAGGCAATTAGACCACACCACGAGGAAGTGATCCAATTTGCTGAGAGTGAAGGGGGTGGTCAGACCGGCCAAGGCAAGCAAATTAGACCGACAATAGTCCGGCAGTAAGATCGTCGGGCGAAGAGGAAGCAGCCAGCCAACTATGTACTGCTGGTCAGACCGGCCAATAGCCGGTGGTCAGACCGGTACGTGCCGACACAACCCGGTCAAACCGGCTATGTGCCGCCGGTCACACTAACAGATAGGGCAAAATGGCACTGGGCTTCCGACAACCGTCTTGTCGGTGTTGCTCAATGCAGGGCCCCTTGTTGATGACGATATACGCCATTGTCTCTATAAAACACGTAAGATCAGTAGCAATTCAGCCTAGAGATCGAATTACCAATAAAAACCTATTATGATGGTTAAACGGATGATTTACAAGTGGATCGACAAGATTACCGCGATTACGACGCGATGGACGGAAGGTTTACAACACAAACTAATAAAGATGGATGTGCTATGGCTAAACCTACGGCAAAAAGGTAGTAGATTGAAAAAGAACGATTCTGCGGGGTAGTAGATTAGATTGGATTGATTTTTGGATGTCCCCTTTGTTGTAGCAATTGTGTTAGCTACAACACATATTTTTTATGTGTGTATATGGTGTGTAAAATAAACCTCGAAGGGTTCTCTCAGAGGGAAAAAGATTTATACTGGTTCGGACCTCCCCTAAGGGATAATAGCCCTACGTCCAGTTTGTGGTGGATTTGGCATGGTATGCCTCGGTGTGGTGTAATGAACTCCAGGGTTTCATGGCCCTAGAGAAGCTATCCTGCTACAAGAGCTTGGCCCTGCTTTTATAGGCACGCAGGCCAAAGGAAAAGACCAAAATGCCCCCTATAAGTCCTAGGCTCATAGGGGCAAAAAGGGGAAAATGAGCTAGCTACTGTACAAAAGTGCTTTACAACTTTACAGACGTGTCAGACAACATCACTTCTTAACCAGCTAAACGACATACTAGGGGCGGAGGGGCCCCTGGTATGACTTCTACACTGCAACAGGGTGCAGATATTTTCTGGGTTCGGAGTTGGGGCTAGAGCTCTTCAGGCGAAGGCCGCAGGGAAGGCTTCGAAGTACACTCCGAAGTAGGCTTCGAAGCATACTCCGAACTGGGCTCCGAACTGGGTTCTCGGAGACTTAGCTTGAATTGGCTGGAAAGGGTCCGGAGACTGGCTCCGGGGGGCTCCGAAGGGAGATCGAAGGTTAACTCCGAACAGGGTTCGAGGGTTAACTCCGAACAGAGCTCGAAGGTTAACTCCGAACAAGGCCCGGAGGCTAACTTCGAAGTTAACCTGAGACTTAGCTTCTGGCAAACCTTAAGGGATTTTGAGGGCTTCGCTCCGGAGGGCTCCGAATGGGTTCGAAGGCTTCACTCTAGAGGGCTTCGAAGTGAACCTTGGGACTTGGAAACAGCTTCTCCAGAAAGGAACATGCTTCGACAGTGTTGGGCTTCGGGCCGAAGGCTGTCAGAGGCTGACGTCATTTGGCCCATGTTCAAGGGAAAACTTATTCCCCTAACAGTAGCCCCTCGCTTGCAGGCCTTCGGGACGAAGGGGTGCGTGCGCCCTTGGGACAAATGACTGGCCTTACCCCTATATTTATAAGGGGGTGGTCTTGTTGTCCCTCGGCTTAATTTGTACCCTAGATTGAATAGGGTACGAGTCCAAGTCGTTACAAATTGTTTAGAGATCAAAACAACCCGAGATTAACTAATTTATTCGGACTCGAACTAGTCGATCAGACTGGTGGTCTATGGCCGGTCAAACTGGCCTGTGCCAGGAATTGCATATTTTCGGTCAAATTATACCAATTTTGACAATTTGACAATTTTAACCATTAATGTCATTTTTTGCTATCAACACAGGCCCCCTACCTTTTGGCAAACTATAGGGGTTTACCGCACACGACTTTGGCACACTTCTCATTTGTTTTCTTCTCAGCGCCTTGCATCCTTCGCTCTCTTCTCCTTGTTAGCTTCACGCGAAACACCCCTCGCAAGCTTTAGCCCCTTCGCGCCGAAGCTCCACAAAATGCCGAAGAAGGTCGCTTCGAAGGCTTTGGCCTTGGGCTCGAGCTCCGCCCAAGCGCAGGCAGCGGCAGCGAAGCCTGCACCAAGGCGGTTGGGGCCGAAGGACCTTCGATCGCCATCCGGAAAGTTCGAGAAGACACTGGAAATGAGGGCCTCGATCTCCACAGAGGAGTCTGTCTGGAGGGCTTGCGAGGGGAAGATTGCTTCGAAGATTCAACTTAGAGTGCCGAAGAAGGCAGAGGCCATACCGAGGCCACAGGCTAACGAAGTGTTGTTGTTCGAAGCCTTCTTCGAAGCCGGCCTCGGACTGCCGGCAGTGGGGATGTTGAGCGAAGTACTGAAGGCTTACAACCTCGAGCTTCCTCAACTTTTGCCCAACGCTGTGGCGAGGCTTGCTGTGTTTGAATGGGCCATGAGGGCCAAAGGTTGCGAGGGCCGCGCAGATGTCTTCGTCGCCCTCCACGACGCCAACTGCCAACTGAAGCCGTGGGAGGGTGCAGACCGTGTCAAGAGGTCTTTGGCCTTCGGAAGCGTCAACTTCCAGCTTCGGAAGGAGTACCAAGATGCCTTCTCGGCGAGGGCCGCCAACAACAAATGGTACTCGAAGTGGGATCAAGAGTGGTTCTACGCTTCCGTCGGCGCGAACTCTCCCCTTCAGAGTACCAATGCACTTATCTCTTATCGGCGCGAAGGCGTGGTGAAGACCAGCTCCGACACCCTTCGCTCGAGGATCTCGCTCCTTCGGAGGGTGGCCGCGAAGATGAGCATGAGGGACCTCACGTAGGAGTTCATCACCCTCCGGCTCAGCCCCCTTGCGCACTCTTGGCCGGAGGGCCTTTTCCAACCTCCGGGCCGAGGGGGCCTAAACGAGGTGGCATTTGAACGCCTCGGTAAGACTTCGAAGCTTTTCCACTTTCATACTTCACCAAAAACTTTACTCTGACTTTGAATCTTGATGATGCCACTCTTGAAGTGAGGACTCCGGAAGAGGCCATCGCGGCGGCGGAGCGTGTTGTCGGGGCCTCGACACCGTAGGAGCAAGCCCAACGGCTTGCTTTGGTGGGGACTTGGGAGCATTGGAACAGGGTGTGGACCCTGCTCGACTACGAAGAGGTCCAGGCTCTGCCAGACTTCTCTCATCTTATGCCTTCGACAACCGGCTCCAAGAGAAAAAGGGGGGATGACGATGAGCCTGAAACTTCGAGGGCTCGGCCGGAGGTCCCCGCAACCGAAGCCTCTACTCCGGAGGAGGCAATGGCCACGGACCCTCGAACAGAAGCGGATCCAACAAGTGCTCCAGCAACGGCTACCAAGGAGGTAGCGAATACCTCGACGGCGATGGCTTCGGGCTTAGAGGTCGACGCGCCAGCTTCGCAGCGAAGGGATTGGGGGGCACACATTGACCCCTCTACCTTTGAAGAAATCTCCGACGAAGGTAAACACTTCAAACATACTTATCTTTTATATGCGGATATTGACTTGAACTTTTTTGCAGAAGATGATGCCGGTGCGAGGCCCACCGTTCCGAAGCCAACGGAGGTCTCCAGCAGCAGGAGCAGCAGTAGCGACAGCTCGGAGTTCGACGGTTCCTCGTTTGAAGAAGACGGAGGCAATGGTCGCGACGAAGGGGACCCCCGAGGCGACGAGGACGTTAAGGTGGTGGATCAAAACCCAGCTCTGCCGAAGCCTGTGCAGGCGGTTGCGGCGGAGGAAATTATCCGGCCCCTGCTGCCGAAGGGAGTCGTGACGGAGGCGACCATCAACAACTTCCGCGAGGGTTGCGCAGCTGCGGAGGCAGGAGGCTTGGTGGCTCAACTCAGCCACTCGAACCCCATGGACCTCTTCATCAACGTGAACGAAGCCCTCATCCAGGTGAGTGAAGTCCTACGCAACCTTCGAGTTATACTTTGGTCTTCGATCAACACTTATGATTTTCTTGAATTCTTCTAGGCCTTCGCACTGAACGCAGTAGCCTCAACTTCGGCGGATAGGCAGATGACGCGCTTGGCGGAGGAGAAAGAGGCCCTCCGACGTGAAGTCTCGGTGGAAGCCGAGAAGCGAAGGCGGGCCGAAGCCTCAGCCGAGGCGGCGAGGGCCGAGACCGACAAGGCTAGGGAAGCCTTGGCCTCAGAGACTGACAGGCTCTGAGCGGAGCTTCAAGCTGCGATGGACACCAAAGCCCAGCTGGCGAAGGATAACTCCGAGCTTTGCCAAAGAGCTCACTGCCTTGAAAACTTTGTCGTTGGCAACATTGACGAAGCTACTTTGAGCCTGACCGAGATCCTAGAACAAATAGGGACCGAGTGTCGGGCTCCAGACTTCGGCAGCCAGGACCCAATTGGGGACCGCGCCACATTCTTGAAGGTAGTGGCTGCGACGGCGGAGCAATCTTTGAAGGGCTTCGCCTTGATGGCCGACCGAGTGGTGGGTCAAGGGGTGTTGCAAATGCTTCACGACACGGGGTGCAACCACCTCGAAGAAGCAACCTCGGCGACCCCTGTGGCCTTTGGAGGCCAACACTTGGTGACGCCTCCGGTCGGCGTCCGCGGAGCCTGGAGGCGACTTCAGGAGCCTTGGAAGGCCCAAGGCTGCGAGGCAGTCCTTGAACTTTAGAAGGCCATCCGCCTTCACCGAGCCAGGGCGCATGCCTCGCCAGCTCAGCCTTCGACGTCGGCACCTCCGCCTCTGAAGGTGTAGATCTCCTTAGGCTCCTTGTAATTCTTAGCTGTAGGCTTGTAAAAACTTATCAGTTTATTAATATAAATGCGGGGGTGCTTTATACCTGCCCAGGCTCTGTCTCCGAATGTTGACTTCGAAGTACTTGAGGACTCTGAAGAACTTCTCCAATTGTGGGCGGTCCTCGAGGTACCTAGGTCCGAAGGTCCCCCTCGGTTTAAACTTCCGAGGGGGCCTAACGACGAAGCCATCCCCGAAGTAGTCCAGGATCTGCTGGCTACCGTGAAGATGGAGTCTCTTCGGAGTTCTTCATCCTTGCCAGACTTAAGTTGCTTCACAGTAAACTCACGTAGCAAGGGGGTACAGCCTTCGCGAACGGTATTGGCAGGCGATGAAGCCTTAAACTTCTCTGCCTTCGACACGGCACCACCTGCCTCGCAGACTTGGTGTGACCTGCAAAGTGGAAGACGAGGTCTGTGGGCTTCGGGGCTTGGACGAACCGGACGTGGGAGAGCAGGCTCCGACGAGGCTTCGTCCAGCCGAGGGGGCCCTGGCCGAAAGAAAGGCAAGCGAGGGTTGGGGCCTCGAACTCGATTTTTCTTAGGGTTAGATACAGACTACTCATAATTTTGTTTTCGAAGTATATTTGTAACATACTTCTCAATTATCATTCAATGAATGAGATTTGTTGTATTTGAATACTTCGTCTGCATGCTTCGCATAGTTTGATGACTTCGAACATTTTAGCTTGTCACGCTCGTACTGCGCATTACATTCACACACTTCGCATACATGCTTCCCCCTTGCTCGTGGCAGCTAGGGACTTAGTCGTTGCTAGTGCGGGCAATTAAAAATGCGAAGGGGTGCGCCTTTTGACGGCTTCGAATGCTTATAACACATCGAGCGAAGGCCTCTTTTGGGCTTCGAACGCGTTAATTTGGAGCGAAGCAAGGCTTCAGCGTAGCCAAATTAAGCGAAGCATGCTTCGGCATGCTTGGATTTGGATGCTGTACATGAGCAAGGCTCCGAAACACACTTAGATTTTAAGCAAAGCATGACTTCGAGATGCTTAATTTTTAGTTTAGATCACGTCACGCGAAGAAAGGTCTCGGTGCATGTTCGGATAGCGAAGCAAGGCTTCTTGAGCTTGATCCTGTAGTGAAAAGGATATTTGGTGTGGATTCACCAAACGTGTGATAAGTTGAGCCACCTTCGACTCTGATCCACCTTTGACTCTGGGTCACCTACGACCCTATGCCACCTTCGACCCTGGGCCACCTTCAACCCAGAGATGCATCAGGCCAGGGCATGGAATCCCGGACTTGCTGAGCCGTCGCTCAGAAGTCTCAAAGCCCACTGCTACGGGCCCGGAGGCGCCGTGTAGCCTTCGGAGGGACGCTCCAGATTTTGTAAAGCGAAGCAAGGCTTCGAATTTTAAACAAGGCGAAGCAAGACTTCAGGTTTTTGATAAGATGAAGCAAGACTTCAAATTTTTAAAAGGAAACGAGGTTTCGATTTCAAAACATGAAGCATAACTTTGGTTTTAAAACACGAAGCGAGGCTTCGACTTTTAACAAGATGGAGAAAAAAATTGCTTTAAAGGCGAAGAAGGGCTTCGGCTTTAAGGCGAAGCAGGGCTTCGATTTTATATTAATGTAATTGCAGATTGGTACATCGAAGAGATGCTTCGGTAGTGTACATATGAAGCGGAGCCGCTTGCTGGAGGGTGAGCTCCAAAACGCGAAGGATGGAGGAAGGCGAAGAAAGCCTTCGAATTGCACCCGAAGCCCCTTGCCAGAGGGTGCGCGAAGCTGGAAAACTTTGAAGCTCCCCCCTCAAGCGCACTTCGAATTGCAGACAGTGGCAGAGAACTCAGTTTTTAGGACTAAGGTCCCCATGGATGGCGTCAACTGTTGTAGCAATTGTGTTAGCTACAACACAGGTTTTGTATCTGTGTATATGGTGTGTAAAATGAACCTCGAAGGGTTCTCTCAGAGGGAGAAAAGATTTATACTGGTTTGGACCTCCCCTAAGGGATAATAGACCTACGTCCAGTTTGTGGTGGATTTGGCATGGTATGCCTCGGTGTAGTGTAGTGAACTCCATGGTTTCATGGCCCTGGAGAAGCTATCCTGCTACAAGGGCTTG
This sequence comes from Zizania palustris, assembly GCA_019279435.1. Taxonomy (NCBI): domain Eukaryota; kingdom Viridiplantae; phylum Streptophyta; class Magnoliopsida; order Poales; family Poaceae; genus Zizania; species Zizania palustris. The sequence goes on along the minus strand of JAAALK010000287.1, from coordinate 20,820,498 downwards.
GCACTGCTTTTATAGGCACGCAGGCCAAAGGAAAAGACCAAAATGCCCCCTATAAGTCCTAGGCTCATAGGGGCAAAAAGGGGAAAAGGAGCTAGCTACTGTACAAAAGTGCTTTACAGCTTTACAGATGTGTCAGACAAAGTCACTTCTTGACCAGCTAAACGACATACTAGGGGCGGAGGGGCCCCTGGTATGACTTCTACACTGCAGCAGGGTGCATATATTTTCTGGGTTCGGAGTTGGGGCTTGAGATCTTCAGGCGAAGGCCGTAGGGAAGGCTTTGAAGTACACTCCGAAGTTGGCTTCAAAGCATACTCCGAACTGGGCTCCGAACTGGGTTCTCGGAGACTTAGCTTGAATTGGCTGGAAAGGGTCCGGAGACTGGCTCTGAGAGGCTCCGAAGGGAGCTCGAAGGTTAACTCCGAACAGGGTTCGAGGGTTAACTCCGAACAGAGCTCGAAGGTTAAATCTGAACAAGGCCCGGAGGCTAACTTTGAAGTTAGCCTGAGACTTAGCTTATGGCAAACCTTAAGGGATTTTGAGGGCTTCGCTCCGGAGGGCTCCGGAGGGGTTCGAAGGCTTCGCTCCAGAGGGCTTCAACGTGAACCTTGGGACTTGGAAACAGCTTCTCCAGAAAGGAACATGCTTCGACAGTGTTGGGCTTCGGGCCGAAGGCTGTCGGAGGCTGACGTCATTTGGCCCCTATTCAAGAGAAAACTTATTCCCTCAACAGTAGCCCCTCGCTTGCAGGCCTTCGGGACGAAGGGGTGCGTGCACCCTTGGGACAAATGACAGAAAATTACAACTTCAGGGAAAATAGGCCTTCGGAGCTTGGACCAAAAGTGGCTTCAAAATGCGCAGGTAATAACTGGCCTTACCCCTATATTTATAAGGGGGTGGTCTTGTTGTCCCTCGGCTTAATTTGTACCCTAGATTGAATAGGGTACGAGTCCAAGTCATTACAAATTGTTTAGAGATCAAAACAACCCGAGATTAACTAATTTACTCGGACTCGAACTGGTCGATCAGACTGGTGGTCTATGGCCGGTCAGACTGGCCTGTGCCAGGAATTGCATATTTTCGGTCAAATTATACCAATTTTGATAATTTGACAATTTTAACCATTAATGTCATTTTTTGCTATCAACACAGGCCCCTACCTTTTGGCAAACTAGTGAACCAAAAGCACTACAGGCTAAGGGCGATATACTCTATATCGGCCAAACAACTCCTTAAGCATCTTGCCACACACTTGGGAAGTACTTTTTTAAATACCTGTCATTAAGCGCTCTACGAAATCACTCTCCTTGCAAAGACTCTAACAAGTATGCATTACCTGGAGCGATTTCAACAATCCTGAAAGGACCTTCCCAACTAGGTGACCACTTGCCAAACTTTGTGCTTTTAATGCCTAAAGGAAAAATTGTCTTCCAAACTAAGTCACCGATCTGAAATGATTTTGATCTCACTTTCTTGTTGTAAGATCTAGCTACTCTTCGCTCGTCTCTTTCTATTGCCTCTAGAGCTCTCAATCTCTTTTCTGTCACTTCTTCCAAGCTATCTTTCAAGAGAACTTCATAATTACCGACCGATAAGCCATCTTTCTTAAGTAACCTCAAAGAGCTAAGATTCACCTCTACGGGTAAAACGACTTCTTGTATATACACTAACTCATATGGACTTACCTTTGTAGCACCGTGCTTCACTATCCTGCATGCCCATAATGCTTTAGAAAACACTTCATGACACCTTCTAGGAAACTTCTCAATATTCTTCTTAACGAGCTTAATAACAACTTTATTACTAAACTCGACCTGACCATTGACCTAAACATAGTATGGCGAGGAGTTTATCAACTTTATACCATAAGATTCGGCAAAATCTCTCACTTCTTTAGAAACAAATAAAGTACCTTGATCCACAGTAAGAGTTTGGGGAATACCAAATTTATGTATAATGTGCTTCTTGATGAAATCAATTTCCTCGTTATGAGTCATATTCTTGAGAGGCACAGCTTCGGCCCACTTGGTGAAATAATCCGTAGACATCAACACAAACTGATGCCCTTTTGAAGAGGGAGGATGAATCTGACCGATGAAGTCCAAGCCCCAACCTCAGAACGAATATGGTTTGATAATAGGATTAAGAAAATACATGAGAGCAGGCTGAATATTACCAAACTTTTGACATGCCTCACACCCTCTGTAATACTTGAAACAATCTTTAGTCATAGTCAGCCAATAAAAACTCGCTTTCTTGAGCATCCAACTCATCTTCTAGGCCTACTGATGAGTACTGCAAATCCCTTCATGGCTTTCACCCATAGCAACTTTAGATTGATCAGCATTAAAACTCTTCAAATGTACTCCATCAACTGTTTGGCAATACAATACATCATCAAACAATACAAACTTAAACGCTTGCCGCCGAACTTTTTGATCAACCCTTTAGCTAGTATATCTCAAATATTGAATAATTGGAACTCTCCAATCATCCTCGTGTTCTCTGGAAACTCCTGCTGACTTCTCAGTCGAATCAGCACTCAACAACAAATTCTCGATTTTCCCTCTCGAGCCTTGGACCAATCTGGCACAGGTCGGTCAGATCGACCATAGTAGGCCGGTCAGACCGATCGTCGTCAGATGACTGACATGGGGCGGTCAGACCAGCCTAGCATGGCCGGTCAGACCGACTAAGTACCTATGGTTGGACCAGCTAAGTAGGACCGATTAGACCAACAGCCTCTGACTCGCATGGCATAATTCCGTTAAGCATCGTCTTTTCTTTTGTGAAAAATTTACTTATTTTGACTTGATAGCTAAATGCTTTCTCAACCAAATCATTTGCTATTGAGTTGGCTTCTCTAGACACATGAGAGATATCAAAATCATCAAGAGTACTAATTATGTCTAAACATTTATCCAAATAGCTATTTAATAAACCATTGAAGCATTGAGCATTTTAGCTATTTATTGCACAAATAATAGAGAATCACCATATGCATGAACATATTTGAGACCCATGGATTCTAAACGTTCAAGTCCTAGCAATGAAGCTTCATATTCGTCTTGATTATTAGTGCAAGGGAATTCTAAACGGGTCGAGGTCTCAAAACTCATGCCGCTAGACAATATAAGAACCACTCCAACAGCTTGGCCATTCTTGCAAGATGAACCATCAAAGTAAAGTTTCCATGACACTACAACTAGAGCAGTGTCACTACTCCAATCAACATTTATATGGTGATCAACTATAAAGATTCGACAATTTGACCTTTCATAGCTTTCAAGGGTTCATAAGCCAAATCGTATTCCCCCACTTAGAACCGGCTTTTGCAACAAGTACTTTATAACATTGGTTTGACAAGTGACAATACATGCGCTAGATAGAAGACAGTGTCGAAGTTTGGTAAATGCATAGTAAAGTGATAAACATAAACACTCTAAGAACACGTACCTTATCTCGGCATCTGACAGGTGACGACTCAAGAACGTGATGATGTACTCCTTCTCTAACGACCCGAGTTCTCACGAACCGCAATTCATTGAATATAAAATGAAATGTCATTATTACAAGACATTCATAAACCGACAACGAAATAAATGAAAGTAAAGCAAAATACGTAGCTCATGGGCTACACTTATTACAACTGAAATCAAAGCGAAAGCAAAGCAAAAGCAGCTATCGAACGTCTTGACTCCTGGGATCCGATTCCTCGTCTAGGACGCTACTCCTAGCCTTCGTCTTCTTGATACACCGCATCTAAAAGAATTAGTCCATGGGGGGTGAGTACAGAAGTACTCAACAAGCCACCGGCATGCAAGTAATGACGACTGTTGAACAAGGATGCATAGACTAGGCTTATTGCGTAAAAGAGCATGTTAAGTGTTGTTTAAGCTTTAGTGAGCAGTATTAAAGCAGAATAGAACATGTTGAAGTAAATATGAGTACTGACTTCCCACTACCTCGAGTTGCACACCTGTGCCAACTCGCTCTTTCAACCCTCCCAAACATGATATGCCATTCACACTTCCGACACTGAAAGCTAACTGCAGAGAACATCGCTGGGCTCGCCCATAATCATAGGCACAACTTTTAGAAAAGGTTATACTCTAATTAGAGGTATACTACTTTCCCCACAAGGCACTTGTCCCTACACACCGCAGTGTGTTACGATGACCCAAGTCACAGGAACGCCTGCCAAAACCATTCGCATGACCCGGCTCAACAAGAGGACAACCCCACTAGTTTTCATCGACGCTCCACTGGGATCTCACCCATAACGGCTGGGCAGACCCCGATTGGTAGACGTGTGACCCCCATTAGTGCCTCGTCAGCACAAGCCATCACTAGGCAACTCCTGATAGATAGTCTTGTATCCTCCGCTTGGTGCATCAGATCCCGCAGACCAGTTAGCATGACTATGTGGTTAGCATGACTATGCTTTGCAATAGATCCCACATACCGGTCCTTATAGTGCCTCGGGTGCGACCACCAATGCCCGAGCTTGCACTCGAAACCCACCATGCACAGTATCACTTATTCTCCATATCACCATCAACATCACAAAGCATCGATGAGACAAGACATATATAACAAAAGGGTATAAAGAGTGCACCTGATTACTAATAGTAACTGTAGTTAAGCTAGCATAAGCAATGTGCCTCTACCATATGGCACTAACTAGTAAGCGATAACGGCGACAAAGAGAGGGTAATACAACACATGGCTTGGGTTTTCACATCAAGAGCATCACTATACAATAGCTACATACACAAGTGTTGGTCTAATGCAATTAACATCCTATGGGTTATAGCAATTCATTCAAAAACTGGGTACAACATGATCAACTATGTCCACAAGAGGGTTCGATGATTTGCCTTGGTCCTCGTAGCACTGATACGGCTCTTTGGTAGTGAGCGGCGATTCCTCGCTAGCGTCGACCTTGACTACAACACATAAACCAATGAAGCAATGAGAAACAGTACAATATACAACGTAAACAGTACAAACTAAGCATTCCAGTGGATAGAGCATAATTTTATGAAGCTACGGAAACTTGAATGGGCTCAATTGGAGTTGTTTTGAAATTACTACGAATTTTATAAGTTTAACATTAATTCTGCAAAATTTAAACCCTAACTCAAACGACATTGGTCCACGGCGAACCGGGCGCATGACGCACAACACCTGCGGTCCACGGTGAACCACTCACCGCGCGCGCACAAGGTCCACGGTGGACCGGGTGCACCGCGCACCCGCGCGCCTGTGCCATGGATTGGTCGGGCTAGACCATTGGATCAACATCCAACGGCTGGCCACACGTCTGGCACGTGCACGACACGGGGCAGCTAGGGGGTTCTTCTTCCCCGACTTCGGCCTAACAACAGCGACGACGGCGATGGTGGCACTGGCGAGCAGCGGCCTAGGGCCCTAGTTGATGGCAAAAATGGGAAGAGGACGAGGAGGGGAGTCGAACCGTACCGGGGGCGGCGAGGTCCAGGGATGGAAGATGACCGGCAGCGAGGGCTAGGCGGAGGAGGGCCACGGGTCGGCGGCGATGGAGGGCTTCCGGTGGCGAGCGGCCTAATCCGAGGCGGTGTCGGGGACCGACGTGCAATGGGGAGTCAGATGCAGCGGTCGGCGAAGGCGGGGGCGGTCGCCGACGACAGCTAGCGGCGAACGGAGGGCGGTGGCGACAAATTGCGCAATGGCGAAATCGGGCGGAGGTGGCGAGCGAATGCGAAAAACGAACCGAAATTCGGTTGCGGGGGTTTAAAAGGGGTCTAGAGTTTTCGGTTATGGCGGGGGAGGGAATAGGGGAAAGGGGATGCCGGTGAGGGGAAGCTGAGGGGCTGACCGGCAGGCTCCGGGTGGCAGCGGGCGAAGGAGGGCTGGCGAGTAGGGCCGGGAAGCCAGGGAGGGAGAGGGAGGGCTGGCGCGGGGAGTGGCGCTGACAGGCGAGCCCCACGTGGCAGAGAGAGAGGGGAGGGGGAAGTGGGCTGGCTGGGCCGGCTTGGGGGGAAATGAGGCTGCAGCCCACTAAGGGTTTAAATGATTTTTCGAATAAAATAAATTTGGAAAAATAGTTTTGATTTTTTAAATATGAATTTGAATTCGAAAAATTCCAAAATAATTCTGTAAAATACTTTAAGGCTCTAAGATCCTTACAAAATTAATAAATTTCGAAAATCAATAGTTTTAGCTAAAGGTTTTAATTTTCAAAGTCTTTCTGCCATTAAATAGTTTTGACTTTAAATTCAGTTTGAAATTCGGTTTGGCAGTTTTGAAAATACGGGTGTTACACCTTCCCTTCTACCTCTTGAGTCAACATGACTCCTATCATGCTATCTTCTGCAGCAACATATAGCTGAAATGGAATTTCAGCTTTTGGCGCTCTCACCACCGACGGTGACGACAAGCACTTCTTGATTTTGTCAAAAGCACGTTGCTGACTTGCCTCCAAGTGAATTCGACTTCATTCTTTAGCCGAAGTATAGGGACAAAAACATCAATCTTGCCAAATGAGTTATATATGAAGCGACACAAATAATTTACCTTGCCTAGCAACTTCTGTACATCTCTCTTGCATGTCGGCGCTTCAATCTCTCTAATCTTCTCAAGTCTCTTAGGATCAATTTCAATACCTCTCTCATGAATCCTAAGAGCTTACCCACCGACACGCCAAAAAAACACTTGAGTGGGTTCATTTTCAAACCATACTGGCACATTCTTTCAAAAGTAACTCTCAAATCATCTAAATGGTTACCCATACCATCCGATTTGACTACAACATCATCTATGTAGTCTTATAACATAACTCCTAGCAAGTCATGAAAGATCAAATTCATAGCACGCTGATATATAGCACCATCATCCTTCAAACCAAAAGTCATCAGTACTCACTCAAACAAGCTGACAAAACCGGGATATCTAAAGACCATTTTGTAGACATCCTCTTCGGCCATGAAAATTTGATTGTAACCAACATTACCATCAAGAAAACTTAATACCTTATGTCCTGAAGCATTGTTGATCAACATGTCAGCTATCACCATAGGATACTCATCCTTCGGAGTGGCCTTGTTCAAGTCCCAGAAATCAATACACACACAAATCTTGCCACTCCCTTTCTTTTCAACAGACACAATGTTTGCAACCCATTTAGCATACCTGCATGGCTTAATAAACCCTGCCTTCAACAATCATTCTATCTCTTCTTTAACTCGGTCAAACATGACCAAATTAAAGCGACGAGCGGGCTATTTATGAGGCATAATATCGGGTTTGATATGCATCCGATGCTCCACGAGCTCGCGGATAAGTTCGGGCATCTCACTATACTCCCATGCGAAGCAATCAATATACGATTGAAGCAACATTATTACTTCAACCTTATCACTAGGTTGTAAGTTCTAGTTTATAAAAGTCAGCCTTGGAAAACTATCTTATCCTATGTCTACTTGTTCTAAAGGGCCGGTCGGTGCAAAACCTTGACCTAACTTCTCTACTTCACTAAAACCTTCAATGGCTTCAGCGATACCGTCTTTAGAAGACCGATATTGCTCTATACAAGACTTTAGCTAATCAAGATTGCTCTTACCTAACATGATGTAACACCATGATTTTTCAAAATAAATTAAATTTAAGAAAAAAAATAATTTTTTTAAAAAATTAAGTTTGAATAATAGAATGGTGGAAAATAATAAATAATTATAAATCTTAAAGAAGAATTAAAATGGAGTAAATAAAAAAATGAAATAAATCATTTAATTAAGTTTGAACCAAAAAGAGACAAATAAATAAAAACCATGAGAAATAATTCAAGATTTGAGTTGAGAAATTTATGTTAAATTCCTAAAGGCAAAATAAAATTTTAGGATTTTTACAAATTTTTAGGACCTTTACAACTAGCATAGAAAATACAAATAAATTTCTAGAGTTATTTTAATTGAGAAAAGAATTCAAAATCCTATTAGGCCGCTCCCTTCCCTTCCCTCTCTCCAGGCTGACCCAGTCCACCCTTGCACTCACTGACACAAGGACCTCACCTGTCAGCCTCCCCGTCATTCCCCGCGCTCGCACCCTGGTTCCTCTCACTGGCCGTTCGGGCCCGCTTGTTGGTGTCATTGCCCCGCGCTCGCACTCGCACTCGCAGACAGGTGGCCTCCTCATGTCGGATGCGTCTTCCCCAAAGAGAAATCCCCAATCCCGAGCGCCGGTGAACCCTAGCCACTCCAATTCCGCCGTCGCCGTGTCAAATCATTGAAATTGAGGCCGGAATCTTGCTCCCCATCATCTTGCGATCACATTCCCCAAGAAACCGTACCCGATCCCATCTAGGTTTGCTGCATCCGCAAATTTGGTAACCTCGTCGGAGTTTATGGAATTCCCCCAGCTTCCCCCTATTGCGCCCTCCATTTATCTTGCCAGTGAACTCATATTTAACCCCCTCCTCTGCCCCACATCCAGGCAACCCGATTGCACTAGTCCTCGCTAGATCAGAGTGCAGGTAGAGTGTTTTTGTGCCACTGCCCGTGTTTCCGCTCTGGCCACCGCTCGCCGCCGCCTGAGGTCCTCACCGGCCTTGCTGATGACACCGCCGTGCTCGCCATAATCTTCTCTTCCCCAGCAACCCACCCATCCGTGTTATCAACCGCTGGAGTACCGTCGCTGCCGTCAACGCGAGAGAGCTCCGTGGCCCCTTCTCGTCATCGACCTCACTTTGTCACCGTCAACCCCCGATTTCAGTATATTAATGACCTCCATGCAATTCTATGTCCATTTCTGCATTCACCCGAGGTTTCTAGCCACCGCTGTCGCTGCCCGCCACGCTGCAGTGCCCTGCCATCACCGGAGACGAAGGAGTCCCTCAGTCGTTGCTGCGCGCGTGCCGGTTTTGCTCTCAATCGTCGGATGCCGATCGGATGACTGATATTAGAATTTAAAATAGAGGGCCCCGACTGCTTTGATCACCGCTAACTGGTATCGGGTGATCTAAGACACTCGTTTTCATTTAATCCACCGCGTCAATCCTGACCGCCCATCGCGTACCCCTCCGCTTGTTTTAATCATGTTCATCCATTTTCACTTTAAACCCCCCGCCTCACTGCCAGCCACTGGATCTCGATCGGGTGGCTCTGGTTCATCCAGTCCATGCGCACAGTGCACTAGTTCATGGTGGACTCGGTTTGCCGTGGACGAGAGACTATTTCTGATTTAAAATAAATTCCATAAAATGTTTTAAACTTCAAAAATTCATATCTTCCTCATTTTAACTCCAAATTTCACCATTCAAATTGCCGTGTCCCCTAAACAATGCATCGAAACCTCATGTAGTGGGTCAGCGACCAAGTGGAGGTGATTCCTACCAATAAATCGGTTAACATAACTACAACCAAGCTATCAATATGGGAGGCAGAAGGAGTCGTCTGTTTGTCGGGAAAGGCTTGGGATGAGAATTTCCTGTAAGTGTCAGATGATGGTATCACACCAGTGAGTGAAGAGCCGCCCAAGCTTATGCTACAAGGACGGCGTCAAGGGTGACTTCGGCAAAAATGATGTCGCGACCGATAAAGCACTACGGTATGGGCGTCGAGCTAGGCAGCGGCCCGAGGTACCACGTTGTGGCGCCCCGATTTACCGAAATCGGAACATTATTTAATTTCATAAGAAAAACAATAATACAAGAGGTTCATCATGCGACAATCGTATATACGACAGTATTCATGGTACGTAGACCATATTTATTACATCAGAGTTTAATAAAAACGATAATAAAATAGGGGTGCATGACGAATGCCTTCTTCAAGATCTTTTCACTTGACTGGGTCGCTACTCCAGATCGTCTTCATAGTAGGCATCCTCTGAGGTGTTCAACGGGTATGAGTACAAAAAAGTACTCAACAAGCCACCACAAATGCAGATAATAATGCAAGATAATAACAAAGGAAGGATAATTGGCTAAAAGTGCGAAAAAGTACATTTTCAGTTATTGCATTTAATGTAGTCAAGTTTTATCACGCGGAATAATAAACATGAACAACAATAATACCATCTAACTCGAGGAGTACGTTTTACCTCCTCGCGCAACGGTCCTTACATGTCAAACCATCATGCACATACATATCACAAGTAATCTAACTGTGGGATGTCACGCAACCTGCCCTTACCATGGGCTCGACTGTTCGAAAAGATTTATGACTCTGATCAGAGATGTACTACTGTACCCACAAGGCACGCACTCATCCCAAACACCAAAGTGTAACGAGATGACCCATACCACGGGAACTCGTGCAAAAACCTCAGCATGAAATGCTCCAAGCGATAACCACCCGCTCTAGGTTTTGCCGGCGCGCTGGGCCGCATCCCGGCTAACGTCGCACCCCCTTTTGCGCCACGTTGGTACAAGCCACCCGCAGGTGCTGCTTGACCCATCTCCAAATGGTGGCCTCGGTTTGGAACACTCCATACCTTAGTTAGGACTTACCCATTAGACTTGTGGTTAGTACGAAAGTGTATTGCAACGGATCCCGCAGACCGGTCCTTATAGTGCCCCGGGTGCTACCGACCAATGCCCTAGCTTGCACCCGGAACCCACCATGCATTCACCCACAACCACAACTCATCACCGACAGATTTCCAAGGATAAGAATAACGGGGATCATATAGTAGAACCATGTTGCTACGACTCATCTTTATCCTATAGCAATCGTGTCAATACATTGAACACTAGCTAATAATACTAATCATATGGTGACAAGGAGTTTAGGCGAGATAGCATGGCTTGGGTTGCACATCAAGGTCGGGGGATCCTAATAAATATATTGTAAGGGTTTCATTTGACTAATGCATGTATAACCTATGTGTTTTAGCAATAGTTTAATAAAACATGGGTTCAATATGCTCGAAAGATTGGTTTGGTGACTTGCCTTGTTCAGCGAAAGGTGAGAGAGGGACTTCCAGGAAGTATTCCGGTCCCTCGGCGGCGTCGTAGTCTTTCCAATATAAATAAAGTAGAACAAAATAAATACAACATCCGATTGAACAATATAAAATCACACAACAAGCACATAGGTTTTGATTGGTCCAAATTAAAGAAGACCAAGTTGTTTAGTTTCTGAAACTTAAATAATTTTAAAATTAACTAAAAGGAATTATTGTCCTTTTTATAAGGGGTTTTGAATGATGAAAAATCTCCTTTTAAGCTTTCTATTCAATTTGAAATAAATGGTTCAAAGAAAACTTAGTGGTTTCATTGTATTAACTGGAAAGGAATAAATATAAACTTTACTGAAATTTAAATAATTGAATTTACATTTTTACCCTAAGGGCATTTGAATACCTATTTAAATAAACATGAAAAGTCCAAAGTAAACCTACTGTTTTATTGTATGAACATGTAGAGAATAATATTACAAATTTTATGAAATTGGAATGGTAATTTTTGAAGTTAAAATGCGCCAGATATGAATTTTACAAGTTTAAAACAATTTTTGGAATTTATTTTAAATTTAAAATCCCCTCGGGTCCACGGTGAGCCAGGCCACGGTGAACCCGTGCACTGTGAGCGTGGTTCGGCCCAATCTGGACCGTTGGATCCAGATAGAACGCGCGAGGGCGAGGCGGGGGAGTTAAAGTGACGTGGACGGCTAAGATTAGAACATCGAACTGGTACGCATCGTGCGGCTCAGATCAAGTGCGGGTTTTAAATACTGATGGACGCACGAGATTAAAACGTACCCCTTCACTATGATCCGACGAACCAGATTAAACTGAACGCGCGTTATAATCCGAGTCGTCCGATCACGATCGCATGATCGGGATTAAATCCAACACGGCACGGGTACTCGACCTGTGCCGGTCGTCTTCTCCGGCGACGGTGAGCGGGCCAGGGGCCACGGCGAGCGACGACGGTCGAGCCTAAAGCCTAAAACGGATAGAGGATGACTAGGGGAACATGAAGGTACCGTTGGTGGGGCGAATGGTCGATGGAGCGTGGCCGGCGGCGAGCGGAGGCGGCGAAGATGTTCGGGTCCTCGTCGGTGATGGCGTTCCGGCGGGGTTCGTTGACGATGGATCGGTGGACGAGGTCGGCGAGGTCCTTGCGGTCGTAGCGGTGCGGTCAGCGAGGATGGAGGGGGACTCCGGCGATGGCGAGCGATGGCTGGAGTGAAGGCGGCGGTGAGGTGTTTAAGTGAGCATCACGGGCGTTTGGTTCGGTTCCGCCGCTATTGCGAGCGAGGGGTGGATGAGGGGCAGCAGGGGGGTTTAAATAGGGTCACGGGCGGGGGCAGAGGGGGTGTAATTGACGGTGGCCGTGAGTAAACGCGTTTTTAAATGCCGGCGAGCTCGGTTGCAAGGGTTGAATGAACTTGAACGCGAATCGATCGGAATTGAAGAGGGGGAAACGGTCGCCGGGGATTGGGCGAAGTAATGGCGGGCTCAATTTGGGGAGAGGGGGTCGGGGGCAGCGGATCCGAGGCACGTTATGGCGTCGGCCGGTGAGGGGGGATTTGGGGGCGGATCTTGCGGGGAAGACGGATCCGATAGGTGGGGGCCACATGCCAGCGGGCGCGAGCGAGTGAGTGTGGCGGCTGACGGGTGGGGTCGGGCTTGGGCGCGAGAGGGGGTCGGTTGGCACCGATAGGTGGGGCCGGGGTGTCGGGCGCGTGCGCAAGGGTGAGGGGCTCACTGACGGGTGGGGTCGGGCTGTCAGTCCGAGGCGGGCGAGGGTAACGGGCTGGGCCGGCCGGGAGAGAGAGAAAGGGAGGGGGAGGCCCATTACTGTTTAAAATGTTTTCTGATTAAAAATAATTGTAGAAATTGGTTTAAAATAATAGGGCTACTTCCAAGGTTGATAAAAATTTGTAAAAATTCTCAAAAATATATCTTGGCATTTCGGCCATACATAAAATTTTTAGCTCTTGGTTTGGCCATTTCATCTATGTTCTAATTCAAAAAGGGTAAGGAGGGCATTAAAGGTATTTCCAAAATAATTAATTCCAGGAAATTGGATTAAATGATATTTTTATTTCTTTGAAAATTTGGGGTGTTACACACGCTTCCAATGAAACGATAATGAGTTAAAAGGTTGTCACGTCAAGAGAAAAGAGGCCGAGCGATGCGACTAAGGAAATATTTTTTGATCGTTCGGACGAAGCACACACCCGATGCCTATGGTACCGCCTTGAGATAGCCAATGCAAAAGATCGCCTTTATCCCTAAACATAACAAGAATACTTCGATGCAAAGGAGATCGAGTGAAGCGACTAAGGAAAACATTCTAAGTGCTCAGACAGACCACATTCAGCCGATGCCTACGGCATCGGCTTGAGACGTGCGATGCGAAGGCATCACCCTTAGACAAAATCACCAAGAGTGAAGAGAATATAACACAGGAGATTTGATGGGAAACAATACAAGATATAAAAAATCGGTGATATGTGTATTCATGATGTCTCAGATTACAAGGAAATATATTACAATAAAGTCTCTGATCGGTGTACAGGGATGACACCCTTCCCCGGAGCTCGAGCGAACTAAGATCGCCTCCTGTTCACCCACGCTGTAGGAGTGGGGGCACCGGTGCCAAGGTTCGTGGTGGCTGATACTTGTCCGTATCGTATCGGCCAGCCACTGAGGCTCATGGAAGGGCGTCCTCATCAACATCCTGCAAGAGACAAGTCTTGATCAAATGAGAAAACAAAAGAAACAAAAGGAAAAAGAGAATGCTGGGATACTCACATCGGGATCCGCCTTGGTGCTAGTCGGATGAAGACGTTCCCAGTAGACCAACGAGGATCGGTTGAAGATGTGAAGCTTCAACTTGCCCCACCACTCGCGGAAGGCGAAAGACGTTTCCTGACAAGTCCTCTAGGTAGAGACTCTTTCGGAAGGTATTCCATCGGTCATATGGGATAGGCGATCCCATTCTAGAGCACTCTTGACCCTCTCGGGGGCCTAAATTTGTCTGACGAATAAGAGATGAGGAGGAAGCTGGCCGAAGCCCAACTGCCTTGAAGACACCGACAAATGGTAAAACTCATAAGAGCATCGCCAGGAATGGTCATCGGTAAAATTAACCGGAAGCAAGCAAGGAAAAGTAGTCGTGGAGAAGATACAAAAGGACTCTGCGTCTCGGGATACAGTGGGAAAAACCACTCGGTCAGGGAGTGCATACTCCGAGTGGAAACCAAAAGGAAACCAAACGATCCGACTGGAGAATCCGAGGTAGAAGCTTTTGAAAGATGCGGGCAAAGCCACAGTGGAGATGGGAACGGAAGGACGACACGAGGCCGATTCACCCAAGGAGTGACACCAACGAAAAGTAGGAGGGGCTGACTATGGAAAGTTGGTGGGAAAGAGTGACTGGGAGAAGGGGGCCTCTTCGGTGGCGTCAGCAGTATAGACATTCAACCAAAGCTGAAGAAACAACCAGGGACCCTAACGCCGGTCGATGAAGTTGCCAGCCGACAAGTCAACCGACACTAGGTGGAGGAGACAGTATGTGGCCCTAAGAAGATAACAACACAAGGGGATCCGCGCATGGGTGGCAAGCCGTTTGGCCAGGTATTGGAACTGAAGGGTTGGGGTCAGGGCCGACACGCAGAAGATGAATTCCTCTAGCTAAAGGGTGAGGAAAGCAATGTGTTCGCGAGTGCCTACCGAGCCAACTTTCTTGTCGTGCCGTCTGATGTATCGTCCCTAGTTATCGGCTGAGTCAGTACCAAGGTTGTATGATGGCTAGAAGCGAAGGGAGAAGGATTGGACCGGTGAACTGATGTCGAGGAAAGTCAAGAAGTAAATGTCAAGCAAGGTGGGGCTCATCGGTCCGTGGCCAAAGAGGAAAGCATTGAGAGCGTCAGACCAGAAGTAACATGATGCGGCCAACATCGGTTCATTTTGGAATGACACGACAAGGAAAAGACCGATGCAGTGACCGACATCAATCTCATCCTAGAAGGCACGGTAAGTGGCCGATACCCTAAGGTACCAGTCACGCCAGCCAAGAATGGAGGAAGGAAATGGCACGAAGCCAAGGTCCTAGTCGGAGGGACGCATGTGAGAACATTTGAAAGAGATTCAGCAGGTCTCATCGTTTATAAGGTCAATCGGATCGGAGTTACCTAGGAGACCCAAAAAGAAATTGGACAGATGGATGACAGTCAAGATGAAGACCTAGTTCTGAAGAGCCTACATGTGGAAAAATGGTTCAAATAATGGGTGAAAACCACAATGATAAAAGAGAAGGAAAATGGCCAAACAAATAAAGAAGTAGAGACTTACCAAGGGGATCTTGTTCAAGTAAGACATTTCACTGTCTTCTCGACGTGCTGTGATAAAGAAGAAGGCAGCAAGATGACGATGATCAGCAAGCAATAGAAGACCGATGACGATGGTTAAAATCCAGAGTGGTGGTGAGCAGAAAGTGTGAAGAGAAGAATACGAAGGACGAATATTTATTGACCAAGGTGATTCTTCGGCTACCGCATCAGACCAATCGTAGGAGGCGAAGGTGAAGAGTTTTCTGGCTGATGGTAATGAATGTGAGACAACCGTGTGAAAATACTTGGTGGCGTAAGGTAATTATGACTGATAGTTTCGAAGTGTCAGATACCTCTTAACTCCTCAAAACTAGGGGGCATGTGTTGACGCCAAGATTTAGTAAAGCCCAAGGTCCATCAAGGAAGGCGCACGGTCTACAGAAGGTCACAGAAGATCCGGTCAAAGAAAGTCAAAGGAGTCCATCCATAACAGCTGCATGATCGGATAGGGGAGCCGATGGAGATAAGAGCAACAGATGGTTACAAATCCCTTATCAGTTGTAGGGTCATCGACTATGCTACTAATGTTAATCTTTTTCGATCCCTTATCAGTTGTAGGGTCAAACTAATTGGCACGCCCTGAACCCTTTTTCTAAGACGTAGGATCTGCACTGGAGTTAAGCAGATCTCTCAGGCCACGCGTGTATCAGTGTGTGACCAAAAAGCACGCCAACACATTTTTCAGCATGCCCGGTGGGACCATCTCCAACAACTTTACCATGACAGGCGAGCTTAGTGAGGAAAATGTCATTCCGATCACCATGGACACTCTATTCGAAGAACAAAGATCGGAGGTGCAGCAACACGTGGATGAATTTCAGAAGTCATGCCTGCAAGTCTACAACATGAATCGGTTACGTCCCGTTCAGAGGGCCCCGCTTTCAACGCCACTGCTGACCATAGAGGGTGGTCAGCCAATAGAGAGATTTCAGGCCAATCTTCAAGAAGTCGTCGATTAGGTGATCCACCAGTCGATGGTCAGCCAATTAGGTACATTGGCCAAAACCATTCAAGGATTGATCAAGGAGGCCATCTGGGGCAGAGTGGTTCGCGAGGCACCACAAGGTCCGGCGTACCTCCCCAATGACCCATTAAGACTACTACAACACACTCGGCCGGCGTCACTGCCGGAAGGGCCGATGATGCTAGACCAACCGAGCTCTTTGCTCAGCTATGAAGGCGACAAGATGACCTAGCTATCCGCCCCCTCACACAGTTCGCCCCAGGGCACGCTAGTCAGGGCTGATAAGAATTGTAGGACCAAAAGTAGCGACCAGAGGGGGGTGAATGGGCGCCTAAAAAAATTCTTTCGAATCAATGGCCTGTTCCCAAAACCCAACGCACCTCAAAAGACTAAGCAGCAGAAAATAAACAGATAGCCTAAGTCTAAAGGTATCTATCCTAGAAGCAACTGAGGTTAAACAGAGAAATACCAAAACAATGCAACTAGGCAGATGGACAAGGCATACTAGACATGTCAGGCTAGACTTCTCAATGAAATGATCTAAGTAAATATATAAAGTGAGATGAGAAGTTACTGTTCAGTTTTGTCTCCTGTTCGGAACTCGGCGAAGCCTGCTTCGCCTGTCGAGGTCTGCTTCGGAGATGGTTGTCGAAGCCTGCTTCGGAGGTCAGTTGTGAGGCCTGCCGAAGGCAGTTGAAAATGCCGAAGGTGTTTTGATCTAGCCTAGTTCGAAGTGGTAGATGACGAAGTATGCTTCGAAGCGAAGTATGACAAAGTCGGAGCCTGCTTCGAAGTATGTACTTCGATGGCAAGGCTTCGAACACAGCTTCGAACCAAGTGCTTTGAAGTTAGACCTTCGAACAGACAACTTCGAACGCAACACAGACGGACAACCTTCGAACAAAGAAGCGAAGCCTGTCACACGACAGAGAGATCAAACCGAAGGCTATATTCTACCTTCGAACAGAACACAACAGGGACCTTCGAAGAAGTCAGAAGCAAAAATACTGAGCGAAGTCTAACAGAAGAACAAGCTCCGAAGCTAACTTCGAAACCCGTCGAAGTGTGGACTTCGAAGAGCTCGAGTCGGAATACCTTCGCACAGACGTTCGAAGTATGAGACGCTGTCAGTTCAAAGAGTACTTCGAAGTTATCAGCACGGAGTGAAGTCGAATAACGAAGCCTTTAAAATGTCAGGTCGAAGCCTGCCTGAGGGACTTCGAACAAAGAGAGAAAAAGTGGCTTCGCAGAAACAGTCAAAAAGGCATTCAATCCAGTCTGCTTCGATCAAAAAGCTACACTGGAAAAAGCAGAGCAGGTACTTGTGTACTGTTGCCGCAGAAAAGTAGTACTACTTGCAACAGCAAGAACTAGTACTACTTGCGTGAAGAACACACGCAACAGAGACACATCCTCAGAAATAAAATCAACACAGCACAACAAACCGAAGCTTCTTGAATCAGAGGAATCAATGCACACGCCTCAACAAAGAACAAGGGATTCAATCTCACAGGAGCAAAGTAAATGCAAGGCAAAAAGGGATGAACCAGTGCCTGGCGGCGCACACAGGAGAGAGAACTCAGGAGACAAAATGACCCAATAGATTAAAAAGTGAATTCTGGAAGGGGGTAGTCCAAACCCTAGGGATTGGGGTCCTATTTATAGGCTGCCCAACACTAGGAATATTCTACCAGCCCCTTAGGTTTTTTTTACAAACACAAGAATAAAGGAAAAGACTCTACTGCCCTTAGGAATTTTTACAGACACGACTGACTGACTGTGGGCCTAGAGTTATAGATGACTTATCCGGAAGCTAAGCTTTCATAGCGACTACGGCTTCTCTTCTGGACAGTCGGATACAAGATCGACGATCGTCAGTTTTGCGCCGAAACTGACAAAGCCTCCACCGGCTTTGCACCAGGTACCCGGATTGGGCCGGCCCGACTCCACAGCTCTCTCAGCCCGGCAATCGCTCACCGCCCGTGTACCTGAGTCAACCCTGGTCAACAGCCCAGTGGGTCTTCTACTGCTTCTGGCCCATGTACCCGGATTGGGCCAGCCCGACTTCGCAGCCTCCTCTGCCCGACAGTCGCTCGCTGCCCGTGTACCTGAGTCACACGCGGCCCATGAAACAACAGATCTCTTCTTCTTTTGTCCTCTTTGACTATCATTGACAATGACTCATCACTTCTGGAGCCATGAGGCCCACGCTATTCAGCATGGCTCCTCAATCTCCCCCTTGATGAGTGCATTGTCAACACTCCTCTTCTTCAGCTCTTCAGCACCTGCGAACAAATGTGGAAACACGAAAACAAAACACAAGAAAACAAAGAAGAAGAAAAAATAAGGTAAAAGTTTAACCCTAATGACCAAAAGCCGAACAAAAGCAAGAAGCGGTCATTATGGTTAACGAAAATGTAAAAGCTCAAAATGAGTGCGATTTCAGAACAACAAGGATATCATCAGAGTAAGAACTCCCCCTTAAACTCTGATCCCAAATTTTCTCCCCCTTGTTGACAAGTGAACTCATCAAGCACTCAATAGAGACACAGACTCCCCCTGAAATGCAACTCCCCCTCAAAATATGCAGTGAATTCAACTAGAGTGCATAAGGAGTGTAGAAAGCATGCTTCTCAGATATGATTGACTACAATTACAACATCTAACAAGTATAGCAAAAGAGATACTGTCTAAGACACATGGCATGATCAGTGCAACAGATGATATCTAAAGAAAGTCATTAGCACGCATTTTTCAGTTTTTGCAAACAAAAAGCATCACCACATTTTCCAGTAAAACAAGCAAGGTAAAACATGAGATGCAAAAGCTAACTGATATCTACCAAGATAAGCTTTGTTCAGAAACAAAGTGCTTCAGCAAACTTGTTATCATTTCAATTTTCAAGCTTTTTCTTTTTCCTTTTTCATTTTTGCCAGGGGTTATTTGCATGTCAAACCTTATGCTGACCGACCAAGTCAAGCCTAGGCCAGATCTGGACCATCAGAAGCTTAAGACATTGGTCTTGGCATACACTACACTGTCCTAGTTCATACCAAAGTGCTATGGTATGCAGTCCAGAACAAATGTAATGCGACAAAGCAAACCCACCTGGATCTTTTCAAGTTATGCACAAAAAGGCATGGAATTTTCATTGTTCTCGAATTTTCATCATTTTTATAGCACATTTACATGTTTTAAAGCAGAAAGATGTCCAAGTTGCATGTTTGCATCTAAGTCAGGAACTAGCTACCAGGCATGTTAACAGATAGCAAGAACATTCAGCCTACGCATGCTAGTTACCAGAAGCAATGGTGATCATGTTTTTAAGTTTAAAGCATAAAAGCCATGCATATGACAGATATCAGACATATCATTTGAACTGAAGCAAAGCATGATCATCGACAAGTAATCAAAAGCATGTACCAGCTAGAATAAGTAAAGCAGTTCAATCATATAACAGAAGCAAGCTCAAAAGTGTGATATGTGAATATGCAAGATATGAACACACACAGAAGGACTCAAGAAAAGAGTAAATAAGAAAGAAATCTGACGCAAAATATCCTAAAAAGGATACACAACACCCAAATCCCCTCGTAAACGCTCGAATGTAGACTGATCTAGGGGTTTGGTGAAAATATCAGCCAACTGATGATGGGTATCAACATGAACAAGGTCAATGACACCTTTCTCATATTGATCCCGCAAGAAGTGAAAGCGCACATCAATGTGTTTGGTTTTTGAATGGAGACATGGGTTTTTCCCTACACTAATAGCACTGGTGCTGTCGCAAAACAAAGGAACTCTGGTAGGAAAGAACAACCCAAAATCTCGAAGAGTGAAAATCATCCAAACCAATTGTGAGCAGCAGCTAGCAGCAGCTACATACTCAGCCTCTGTGGTCGAAAGAGAAACTCCAGATTGCTTTCGAGAAGACCAAGAGACAAGAGAAGAACCAAGAAACTGGCAAGTACTGGAAGTCGACTTGCGATCCAACCGGCACCCACCAAAGTCGGCGTCCGAAAATCCAGATAAATCGAGAGAAGATGATGCTGAATAGAAAAGACCAAGATCGGGCGCATAAGTGAGATACCTGAAGATGCGCTTGACAGCCTGCCGGTGAGACGCGTGTGGTGAAGACTGAAAACACGCGCAAAGTCCCACGACGAACTGTATGTCCGGTCTTGTTGCTGTTAAGTACAACAGCGAACCGATCATCCCTCGAAACTCCCTTTCATTGACCTTGACACCGCTCTCATCCTTGTCCAGACCCCCAGAAGTGCCCATCGGGGTCATCTGCGGCTTCAATTCACCACCAAAGTCAAATTTCTTTAACATATCACGAGTGTACTTACCTTGGTGGATGAAGGTGCCGTCCTTGGTCTGCTTGATCTGGAGCCCTAAGAAGTACTTGAGCTCACCCATGAGGCTCATTTCAAACTCGCTGTGCATTTGCTCAGAAAACTTGGACACAAGAGAATCAGTAGTACCGCCAAAGATAATATCGTCCACGTAAATCTGAGCGACTAAGAAATCTGAAGCATTTCTGAGCAAGAAAAGAGTTTTATCCACATAACCCATCACAAAGCCCTTCCCCAACAAAAATTGCTTCAAACGGTCATACCAAGCCCTAGGGGCTTGCTTCAACCTGTATAAAGCCTTTTGTAGCTTAAAAACATGTCGAGGAAACTTAGGGTTCTCAAAACCGGGGGGCTGCCTAACATAAACTTCCTCCTCTATGAACCCGTTCAGAAAAGCACTCTTAACGTCCATTTGAAAAAGCTTAAAACCCTTCGAAGTGGCAAAAGCTAAGAGAATGCGAATGGACTCAAGACGGGCAACAGGGGTGAAAGTTTCTTCAAAATCAATACCCTCTTTTTGGCAAAAACACTAGGCAACTAATCGAGCCTTGTTGCGCACCACAACCCCATCTTCACCTTGTTTGTTCTTAAATACCCACTTGGTGCCTATGGGGTTGCCTCCCGGTGGCGGCTCAAATAGTGTCCAAACCCGATTACGGACAAAATTCTCAAGCTCTTCTTGCATAGCATTAATCCAATTAGAATCAGAAAGAGCATGAGAAACATCTCTGGGCTCAAAAGATGCAACAAAAGCAGATTCAGCAAACACAACAAGAGAGGCAGAAGAACGCAAAGTTCTCTCAGTCAGATCACCTATGATGAGCTCTGAGGGATGGTCACGCTGAACTGCTCGGGTTCCCTGGTGATCTGAAGTCACCTCACCAGAGTCAGCAGCAGGCACCTCTGGACTCGACTGAGGGGGCTCGATCGTAGTGGAAGAAGTGATCAGAGGTCCGCCCTCATCCTCAGTCGAAGTCTCAGAAGGTGTGGGCTCTGCGGGGGATGCAGAAGGCCCATCCTCATTAGTGGCTGGAGTGTCATCATCTTCCTCGAAGATGGAATCTCCGAGCTCACCATCAGAGGGCTTAAAAGAAGGAGTCAAAGAAGGCAAGGACTCATCAAATGAAACCTCACAAGTCTCGACAAGCAGCTGGGATTCAAGGTTCCAAACACGGAAGCCTCGAGAATGCAAAGCGTATCCAAGAAAAACACCGTCCCAGCAACGAGACTCAAACTTGTCCAAATGCCCTCCCTTCTTGAGCACAAAGCACTTGCAACCAAACGCTCGCAAGTGGCTCACCTTGGGTTGTCTGCCAAACCGTAGTTCATATGATGTCTTACCAAGGTAAGCTCTAAGAAAAATGCGGTTGGCCAGATAGCAAGCCGTGTTCATGGCTTCAGCCCAAAAACGCCTAGGAGTCCTGTGCTCATCGAGCATCGTCCTGGCCATCTCGACTAGCGTGCGGTTCTTTCGTTCCACAACGCCGTTCTGTGGGGGAGTGTAAGGAGAAGAAAACTGATGGTCCAGACCCTGATCACTACAGAAGCTGATGAACTGAGAGTTCTTGAACTCAGAGCCGTTGTCGGAGCGAATTGCTCGCATCCGACTATTGTTCTCATTCTTCAGCTTCAAAATCAGGTCATGAACAAACTGAAAAGTTTCATCCTTAGACTCCAAAAAGAAAACCCACGAGAATCGAGAGAAGTCGTCAACAATCACAAGTGCATACCACTTCCCACCGACTGAACGTACCCGAGCTGGACCAATAGTGTCCAAGTGTAAAAGCTCGCCCGGATACGAAGTCATCACCTGAGTCACAGGTGAGTGAGAAGCGGCAACCATTTTCCCATGACGACAGGGATGACAAACTAGATCCTTCTCCATCTTAAGCTTGGGCAATCCTCGGATGAGGTCCATGGAACTCAACCTGACTAGCAGATCAAAACTCAAATGACCTAACCTAATATGCCACTTCCAGAGCTCAGAGGAGGATCCAGCAATCAAACAGCGAGAAGGGCCAAAAGAACTAGAGAAGTCAATTCGAAAAACTTTACCGAAAGGTAAAATCTGACAAACCAAAGACCCTCTGGAATCAACAACAGAAGAATTGCCCTTCTTAAAACGCACTTCCAAACCATCCTCAAGAAGTTGCGAAACAGAAATCAAATTAAAGTTCAGATTCTTAACCAAAGCAACATTCTTCAAAGAGAAATGATCTGAAATGCAAATTGAGCCTATGCCACTTACTTTCCCTTGACCGCTGTTCCCGAACGTGATGTATTCTTTGGAGCTCGGGGGAGTGAGACTGGAGAACCATCTGCGATGTCCCGTCATGTGGCGAGAGCATCCTGAGTCCATGATCCAAACATCCTCCAGTCCCTAGTCCTGCACAATCAGTGGCTGTAAGTGGGAGCAAATGGTCCGGCACCAGGTTTAGCAAAAGAGCTAAACCAGTGTCGAGCCATCTGCTCAAAAGATGGAAAGTGAAAACCATCAAAAGAGTTTGGACCAAAACGCGGCTCAAAGCGCAGTCCTCGGTTCTGCCTAACCCTGCGGCCACGAGGTCCAGAACCGTAGCCAACACGGTCTGGAACTCTGCCGGAATGGACACCACCAACTGGAGCACGGGCAAGAAAGCCGTCTCCTCTACCACCACCTACACGACGCGGCCTGGCCTCCAGCCTCTCCCCGCGCCGAGGAACACGCAGTCTACCACCCTGCTGGTAGAACTGCTCCTGATCACTACGAGCCCTCTCTGCTCTCTCAACCCGCTTCCTCCTGAAGCAGAATTCCGCAAGATGCCCGTCTCTCTGACAGTACTCACAATGATAGGTGGGCTTCTTGGGATGTGGTTGAGGCTTGGGATGTTTGGGCTTGGTAGTGTTTGGTGTGGTCTTCTTGGGTTGAGAGGGTCCAGGAAGAGAGTCTAGAGAAGAGTGGAGGTGTTTGGGCTTAGGAACCCAGATAGGCTTCTTGGGTGGAGCTTTGGGTGGTTCATGAATCACTCCATCCTTGGGCTGACAAGCCTGGGAGGTCTCAGTGGAGTGAGTCTTGGGATACCTCTGCTCTGGGGTCATTTTGCTCCACTCCACTGCTCGGCTAATGGCACTCTCAAAGTCAGCCTTGGTGTAGGTGTAACCTACCCCAAACCCATCCTGCCTCTTGAACTGCTGGATCATCATGCCAAGCTGTGGCTCCCTGGCACTGATCCAACTCAGGATATAACGGAGGTAAAAGTTCTCATTCTGAGAATCTGCTAGCTCCTCTCTCAAGGAAGCTAGAACCTCCACCTGAGACAAGCAGGTATCACACTCACTCTCTACTTGAACAGATTTCTTGGCTTTCAGCTTAATCAATTCCATTCTAAGAGACAGACAGTTCTCACAGACAGTGGGTGGAACTGACAATGTCTCAAGCTCTAGCCTAGTCTGCGCAAGCTCAGCTCTCAACCTCTCCAAATCACTCAAATGTTCATCGCCCTTGGATTTCAGCTCAGCTAAGGCAGCTAGATGAGATGGGCAATCAACACAGGGTGCGACGACAGTGGCTTGAGCATCTTTCAGCTCTAGCTGAGCGCTTTCAAGCTCAGTGGCCAAAGCGTCCCTCTCATCAACCCTTTCTGTGTACCTGGACTTCAGAGTCGATAGATCACACAGAAGCACCTCACACTTCGGGCACTCACTGCTATCACCCAAGCAAGGGGAAGAAGATAGACTCTCAATTCTGCCGTTGGCCACGGCAAGCTCACTCTCTAACTCATCTATCCTCTTCTTAGCCCCTCTAAGCAGTTTTTCCCGATATTTCAACTCCTGACAATTGCTCTCAAGTAAATCAACGATTTCGCGCTCGTAGGATGATACCTTGTTGTCGTCGTCGTCGGAGTCGTCGGAGGAGCTCTTTTCTTCCTTATCCCCAAGAGCCATTGAACAGAAGCTCTTTCGGGATCTTCGGCACTGGTGTGAGCGGCTCTTCGGCTTGTCTCCGAAGGCAATGAAGCAGAGACCCGCCGGATCGTCCTTGTCCTTCCCCTTCCTGATGGCGATCTCCTCATCGCTTGAGCTCGATGAAGAGGAAGAAGATGTGGACCGCTTGGAGTAGCTCTTCTCCATCTCGGCGAAGAAGGCCTTGTCGCGCTTCTTGTTCTCTCGCCGGTAGTCCTTCAGGGCCTTCTTGAAGAATCTGGTCTTCGGCTTGCCCTTGTTGAAGGAAGAGCTGTCGTGCTTGCCGGAGTCGTGGAAGCCACCACCGGTGCCCTTCTTGTGTCCATTGCGCTTGGGGCAGTCGGCGATGAAGTGTCCTGGATCACCACACTCAAAGCACCCGGATTTTGTGCCGTGTCTTTTGAACATTCTCTTGTCATAGACACGACGCACCCGGTTGTTAAAAAGACACAAATCATCATCTCCCAAAGACTCAAGCTGGTCCTCAGTGATAGACATCAAAGAGAACCCAGCACAGCTCACAGCAGAGGGATCAACAGAAGGTGTAGCAAGGGCCAGGGATTTTGATCCAGAACCAGTGAGATTTGATCTCAACTGGATATCTACCTCAGTGGCCTTCAGCTTGCTAAATAACTCAGAAATGGTCAAGGTATCGTAAGAAGTGCTCTCAACGATAGAGGATACCTTGATCTCCCAGATCTTTGGGTCCAAGCTATGGAGAACCTTGAGCGCCTGCTCATGATCTGAGACTAACTGAGCACCCTCAGCCTTGTTGTCCCGAAGCTTGTTTATGATCGACTGAAAACGACCAAACAAAGCCTCAACAGATTCACCCGGCTTCTGTGTGAAATTCTCATATTCACGCCGGTAGGTCTGATAGAGCCGAGCCTTGACCTGTGCTGTTCCCTCATGCTGTGCCTTGAGGGTAGCCCAGATCTCTCTCGCAGTGGAGAGATGACTCACACGCTCAAACTCAGTGGGACCTAAACCAGAAAACAGAATGTTCACAGCCTTACTGTTGCTCAGATGCTGAGCAATGATACCAGCAGTACCCTGCTCAGTAACTGGCAATATGACAAACGTGGTGTGAACGCAAATATCCCAAATGTCCGAACCCTGGCTCATAAGATAGGCTCGCATGCGAGTCTTCCAATAATTATAGCCATAGGCTTCCAAGGACGGGACCTTGCCAGGAGACGTCATGGTCACTATCGGGGTTTAGAACCGGTTAAGGTATGGAAAAAACCTAACCAAGCTCTGATACCACTTGTAGGACCAAAAGTAGCGACCAGAGGGGGGGTGAATGGGCGCCTAAAAAATTCTTTCGAATCAATGGCCTGTTCCCAAAACCCAACGCACCTCAAAAGACTAAGCAGCAGAAAATAAACAGATAGCCTAAGTCTAAAGGTATCTATCCTAGAAGCAACTGAGGTTAAACAGAGAAATACCAAAACAATGCAACTAGGCAGATGGACAAGGCATACTAGACATGTCAGGCTAGACTTCTCAATGAAATGATCTAAGTAAATATATAAAGTGAGATGAGAAGTTACTGTTCAGTTTTGTCTCCTGTTCGGAACTCGGCGAAGCCTGCTTCGCCTGTCGAGGTCTGCTTCGGAGATGGTTGTCGAAGCCTGCTTCGGAGGTCAGTTGCGAGGCCTGCCGAAGGCAGTTGAAAATGCCGAAGGTGTTTTGATCTAGCCTAGTTCGAAGTGGTAGATGACGAAGTATGCTTCGAAGCGAAGTATGACAAAGTCGGAGCCTGCTTCGAAGTATGTACTTCGAAGGCAAGGCTTCGAACACAGCTTCGAACCAAGTGCTTTGAAGTTAGACCTTCGAACAGACAACTTCGAACGCAACACAGACGGACAACCTTCGAACAAAGAAGCGAAGCCTGTCACACGACAGAGAGATCAAACCGAAGGCTATATTTTACCTTCGAACAGAACACAACAGGGACCTTCGAAGAAGTCGGAAGCAAAAATACTGAGCGAAGTCTAACAAAAGAACAAGCTCCGAAGCTAACTTCGAAACCCGTCGAAGTGTGGACTTCGAAGAGCTCGAGTCGGAATACCTTCGCACAGACGTTCGAAGTATGAGACACTGTCAGTTCAAAGAGTACTTCGAAGTTATCAGCATGGAGTGAAGTCGAATAACGAAGCCTTTAAAATGTCAGGTCGAAGCCTGCCTGAGGGACTTCGAACAGAGAGAGAAAAAGTGGCTTCGCAGAAACAGTCAAAAAGGCATCCAATCCAGTCTGCTTCGATCAAAAAGCTACGCTGGAAAAAGCAGAGCAGGTACTTGTGTACTGTTGCCGCAGAAAAGTAGTACTACTTGCAACAGCAAGAACTAGTACTACTTGCGTGAAGAACACACGCAACAGAGACACATCCTCAGAAATAAAATCAACACAGCACAACAAACCGAAGCTTCTTGAATCAGAGGAATCAATGCACACGCCTCAACAAAGAACAAGGGATTCAATCTCACAGGAGCAAAGTAAATGCAAGGCAAAAAGGGATGAACCAGTGCCTGGCGGCGCACACAGGAGAGAGAACTCAGGAGACAAAATGACCCAATAGATTAAAAAGTGAATTCTGGAAGGGGGTAGTCCAAACCCTAGGGATTGGGGTCCTTTTTATAGGCTGCCCAACACTAGGAATATTCTACCAGCCCCTTAGGGTTTTTTAGCAGACACAAGAATAAAGGAAAAGACTCTACTGACCTTAGGAATTTTTATAGACACGACTGACTGACTGTGGGCCTAGAGTTACAGATGACTTATCTGGAAGCTAAGCTTTCGTAGCGACTACGGCTTCCCTTCTGGACAGTCGGATACAAGATCGACGGTCGTCAGTTTTGCGCCAAAACTGACAAAGCCTCCACCGGCTTAGCACCAGGTACCCGGATTGGGCCAGCCCGACTCCGCAGCTCTCTCATCCCGGCAATCGCTCACCGCCCGTGTACCTGAGTCAACCCTGGTCAACAGCCCAGTGGGTCTTCTACTGCTTCTGGCCCATGTACCCGGATTGGGCCAGCCCGACTTCGCAGCCTCCTCTGCCCGACAGTCGCTCGCTGCCCGTGTACCTGAGTCACACGCGGCCCATGAAACAACATATCTCTTCTTCTTTTGTCCTCTTTGACTATCGTTGACAATGACTCGTCACTTCTGGAGCCATGAGGCCCACGCTATTCAGCATGGCTCCTCAAGAATGCACAAGTGCCGTTCCCGGCATCTGATCCAAGGATTTTAGGGCAAGGGTTGCCGCAAGTGACATACGATATCGCAAGAGACCCCCCGACAGACCTCATGCCGCCAAGGGGGCACCCGATATCATCCCTCCTAGATACCATAGGACGACATACTATGGAACAATGCCCAGCGATGTAGGACAATACAGTTACGACGCTACTTGGCAGGACTAGTATCAACAGGCACCAATGCCTGCCCAATGTCCATCGCCGGGTCAACAAGAAGATGATTGGGTGAATCAGATCACAGAGCTCATAAAAGATCAATTCGGGTTGAAGCCTAAAGAGCAGACATACATGTACCGGCGACTGTATCCCGAGTGGTTTGATCGAGTACCGCTGCCAAACCGGTACAAGGTATCAGATTTCACCAAGTTCTCGAGACAAGACTCGATCTCCACAATCAAGCACATTAGCCGATTTCTCACCTAGTGTGGGGAGGCATCGGCTAACGAAGCACTAAAGGTTCGGTTTTTCCCGCTATCCCTATCAGGATCGACCTTCGCGTGGTTTTCTTCGCTGCCGGTAGATTCCTTCAAACAATGGGCAGACTTGGAAAAGAAATTCCACAAGTACTTCTTCACCGGCATCTAGGAGATGAAGCTGACCGACTTGACGTCCGTGAAGCAAAGAATGAACTAGTCGGTCCTAGACTATATACAGAGGTTCCGGGATGTACACAACATGTACACAACAGATGGTACAACGTGAAACTCACTGACAGTCAGTTGGCAAAGCTGGCGTTTAATGGACTCTTGAGCCCTATTAGGGAGAAGTTTTCATCACATGAGTTCGAAAGCCTCTCACAACTGCTCCAAAGGGTATCAACCCATGAGAGCCGATTCCAAGAGGCCAGACAGTACAAATACCAGAAGAAGGTTGCGTACACCCAAGTGTACCACTCGGACTCCGACGAGGACATCGACTCTGATATAGAAGTCAGGATGGCCGAGTGGTCTAAGAACAAGAAGTAGGTCGCATGCCCATGGATAAAATCGACCGAGAAGGAAGAAAAGTATGACTTCGATATCAACAAGGCCGATAAAATATTCGACCTGTTACTTAGGGAGAAATAGATTCACCTGTCGCCTGGCCACATAATACCACCTCCCGAAGAACTGAAGAATAATAAACACTACAAGTGGTATAACTCCTCGTAACAGCTACATGATCGGATAGGGGAGCCGATGGAGATAAAAGCAACAAATGGTTATAGATTCATCCGGAATCAGCTGGATATGTTACTTGGATGGAAAGTATACGGACTATAAATATGTATCCTTTAGATTAGATTAAACAACTATCGTTCAACCAATCAATCGGTGCCTCGCCACCCTTGGGCCCCATGGTTATCCGGCGGGACTCGGGCATTCGGAGCTAGGCTGCATCATTTTGATCTCCGGTGAAGAGGTGAGTCCCGCCACCCCTGGCGTCCATGAAAAATAGGTTAGTATCCTTATGGCTGCATCGGTTTAGTTCAATCTCTTGAGGAGAACAGTGAAACAACACGGTCGTAGGTTGTTCTCAGTGTATTTGGATAGGTCTAAGACTGCATCAGTTGGGTTTGATCTCTTAGATTGATGTGATCTAGGTTTGATAGTTTGAGGCTTCATCGGTTAAGTCTGACATATCTTGCTATTATATCTTTTTCATGTCGTATACTGTTCATCTAAATAAAGTTTGCCTGATTCGTTGATATATTGTTCAGATCATCATGACTAGCTATTGTCTCAGTTATGTCCGATCTAGTTATTGTGATGATTTCCATAATATAGATATGTTGTCTTGCATGCTTTATTTATTTCTATTAGAGTACAAGCTGTTAGGTTATCTTTAATTCATCTCCATATCATGTTCTCCATCGAAGGGTGCACATCGACCTATATGCACGATCTACCTTTTCCATCAGCCTATGGTGCGCTCGCTCGATTGGGCCAACTTGGGTTATCGGTCATATGGCCGATCGGCACGCTGGTTCATGGTTTTATCCTATCCGCCATAGTCATCGGCTTGCCAGCCGATCGACTGTGCTACTAATGTTCATCTTTTTCGATCCCATATCAGTTGCAGGGTCAAACTGATTGGCACGCCCTGAACTCTTTTTCTAAGACGTAGGACATGCACTGGAGTTAAGAAGATCTCCTAGGCCACACGTGTATCAATGTGTGACCAAAAAGCACACAAATATACCCGGAGCACTATAATGACCGATTTGTAGGATCTGTTGTGAAGCACTTCCGTACTAACCACAAGTCTAATGAGTAAGGCCTAACTGGAAGTATGGAGCGTTCCAACCCGATGCACCAAGCAGAGGGGGCAAGTTGCATTAGTGGATGGCTTGTACCGATGAGGCACAAAAGGGGGCACGACGTTGGTCCAATGCGTTGGCGCGCCAGCGAAACCTAGTGGATTGTCCTCGAGTTGGAGTGTTTCATGGTGAAGGTTTTGGCATGAGTTCCTGTGACTTGGGTCATCTGAACACATTGCAGTGTGCAGGAATGATTGCCCTGTGGGTACAGTGGTACACCTCTGATCAGAGTATAATCTTTTCAAAAAGTAGAGCCCACAGTCAAGGACGGGTTGAGCAATGTTCACCGCAGTTAGTTTACTTTTATGATTGTGCATTGGTTCATGGCATTTAAGCACTATTGAGCGAGTGAGTACCATTTGTACTACTCGAGTTAGCGGATGATTTTATATTCATTGTTTACATTCTGTATAATTAACATGATCACATTAAATGCTTAATTAACAAATTGTACTTTTTCGCAAACATGAGCCACATGCATTTCCTTGTTATTACCCTTACATTATATTGCATTTCGGTGGCTTGCTGAGTACTTTTTTACTCACCCTTGTTGATACACCATTAGAGGCTGCTTACTACAAGGATGAGGGTTTAGGGTAGCTATCCCAGTCAAGAAAGCGAGTCCTAAAGCAAGATGTTCATCGTTAATATTTTTTCTTTTATTATTAATTCAGTGTAATAAAATAGCCCACGAGCTATATTTGGTTTGTCGTGAGACGTGGTCGTGTGAGGAACATTTTGTATTTATTATTTTTATTTGGAAATTCAATAAAGTCTGGGATTATTAAATTCTGGGCGTTACACATGACAACTAGTTTATAGACAGCTGAGCTACACCAGTCGGCTTTACAGAAATAGAAACAAATCTCCCCTCAGACACACTGACAAAATCGAAGGCTGTGAGGTCTCTACCTGTTAAATACTCTACTTTATCATTGATGGTGTCTGTGGATACATCGGCCAAAGCAACTTGGGCCGAAGTGTCAGCTGGTACGACCTCCACTTCATTGCCATCCCACTGAATCATGCACTGGTGCAAGGTAGAAGGAATGCAGCAAGACGCGCTAGGTGCAGCGGAAGAAGATGTTGAGGAAGCATGTCCTTGCATGTCCTCACTTTGTTCCGGCCGTTCCTCGCCAATCCAATCGGTGAAGACGACGTAGTTGTTCATGCGATAAAGTCCACGAGCATCGCTATTGGAGCAACACCTCCACAGTATCAACACGTACAGGGATGGAGTACTTCCCACGACGGCGTGCTAGCGCCGCACGTGAGAACGGGAGATCCTCAATCTCAACTTTTGATGTCAAGAAAGGGAGGAGAGGAGTCTTTGGTGGCTAGGTCTAAACTATCCATAAGCTCGTCCTTCAAGACCTATGTAACATCCCAATAATTAAAATAAATAAAATAAAGGAAATATATTTTCTGGAATATAAAGGACTTATTTAATTAAAGAAAATACTAAAAGAACCCTATTAAAGCCAAACAAGGGGGAGAACTTCAAATTTTAACCTGGAAAATTTATGGTGGAATCTAAAGGCCAAGATATAATTTTAGGAATTTTTACAAATTTTTATCAACAGTGATTCAACCTTTAATCAAATAAATGAATTGCTAGAATTATTTTAATTAAGAAAAGCATTTTTAATCCTATTGGGCCGCAACCCTGAATCCTCCCCGAGCCCGGCCCAGTCAACCTTGAGCCACTGCCAGGTGGGGTCCACCTGTCGGCGCATTCCCCCTCTCTCCTCCCCGCGTTAGCCTGGCCCCACCCGTCGGCCTCGTTAGCGCCTTCCTCAGCCACTGACCGCTCGGACCCGTTTGTCGGCCCTTTCCTTTTTCGCTCGCCCGCTGACAGGTGGGACCCACCAGTCGGATGCTTCTTCTTCATTGGAAGGGGATCCCCCCTTCCATTTACCGGCGACCCCTTTCCTTTTTTCGCCGCTGGCCGCCCTTAACCGCCGAACTGACCCCGGATTCCTGTTCCCCGATCGCCGGCGACCCCATTCCATTTAAAACCGACATGGTTTCACCTATATGGAAGCTAGCCCGTGCTTTTGGAAGCCTCGCCGGAGAACTTTGGAAACCTCCTCAGGTTTCCACAGTAAAACCTTCCATCCTCACCACCGGCGACCCATATTTAAACCCTTCCTCTCACCGCACTCCGGCCACTCACCCCTAGCCCAAGACAGTGCAAACCAGAGCGCCGCCACTTGTGTTTTTCAGTTTTCCTCTGTTTCCCCTCCGGCAAGCCTTTGCCGAAGCCTCGAGCCACCGCCGCCCTCGCCATCGACATAGTCGGGTCTGCCGTCGCTCACCCAACCTCGGCCTCACCTTCGTTGACTGTGAGGACCGCCGGAGACCGCCACCACCGTCGAGCCTGAGAAGCTTTGTCGCCCTTCTTCGTCGCCGGTCGCCGTTATCTCACCACCGCCGCCACCGCCGGTATGCCCGAGTCCCCCTATCCCCACTAGTCCCGTTTTAGGCCTTAGCTTGGCCAATTAACCATCGCCGTCGCCGGAATTTGTCGTCGTTGCACCGTCGGAGTCGAGGACGAAGGGTAAAATACCCTTGGCAACGCGTGCCATGTCGGATCGCATCCTGGCCACACGGTTGTAATCAGACGGCCCCGATTAAGTCCCGAGGGGACTTAATCTGATCCGTCGATCTGGTCAAAGCGGTACGAGCCCATCTGGGCCGTCCGCTGCCACTTACAACCCCCGCCTCGCCTCCAGCCCTTGGATCTTGATCAAATGGCTCTGGGTGATCGGGTCCACGCGCACAGTCACGGGTTCACGGTGAACCTGATTCACCGTGGACCAAAACTCATTTTCTGTTAAAAATAAAATTCAGAAATTGATTTAAACTTTGAAAATTCATAACTTGCTCATTTTAACTCCAAATTTCACCATTCAATTTTTGTTAAATTCCTATTTTTATTCTCTACATACTTATGCCATAAAAACAGTATGTTACTTTAGCACAAAATATTCTTATTAAATAAATAAATAGAAACCCCTTAGGGATAAATTGATAATTCATGAAATAAATCAGGAAAATTCTGAAGATATTAAATTTTAATACATTCAGAATATTAAGGGGGTTTTCCCCTCGTTTAATACCCTACACTTGTATGTATATTTTGTAATGTTTTTATTTGTTTATTGAATGTTACGTTTAATTTTTCCGTATCACGAAGACTACGAGATCGTCGAGGAGCCGGAGTATTACCCCGAGGTTCCCCAGTCACCATTCGCTGATCAAGGCAAGTCACAACCCCCATTTTGATCATAATTGAGCCCATGTTTTAATAAATTATCGCTATAACTCATAGGATAATATTGCATTAGTCTAATCTCAAAGCCCTACACATAATATTTATTAGATCCCCGTCCTTGTGTGTAAACCCAAGCCATGCTTATTGAGCCTACACTCCTTGTCACTCTACAATATTATATTAGCTAGTGTCCAATGTACCGACACAACAGCTATATGATAAAAAGAATGAGTCATAGATAGCTGGATTCTAATATATGTATTTCCCCATTATTCTCGTCTCTGGACTCTGTTGGAGTTGGCTATGTTATAAGTATGGTGGGTTCCGGGTGCAAGCTAGGGCATTGGTTGGTCGCACACGGGGCACTATAAGGACCGGTCTGCGGGATCTGTTGCAAAGCACTTCCATACTAACCACAAGTCTAATGGGTAAGTCCTAATCAGAAGTATGGAACAAACCGACTCGATGCACCATAGTGGAGGGGGCAAGGGGCAACCTGCGGGTGACTTGTACCGACGTGGCTCAAGGGGGTATGGTGTTGGCTCGACGCGTCGGGGCACCATATGAAACCCATAAGAGGGTGCTGTCGGGTTGGAGCGTTCCATATGGAAGGTTTTGGCACGAGTTCCCGTGGTATGGGTCATCTCGTTACACTTTGGTGTATGGGATAAGTGCGTGCCTTGTGGGTACAATGGTACACCTCTGATCAGAGTTTTTAAATCTTTTCGAAAAGCCGAGCCCACGGTCAAGGGCGAGTTTTGTGACTTCTCGCAGTTAGTTTACAATTGTTTGAATGGTTTGAGTTATTCATGTCATGTAAGGACTGTTGAGCGAGGGTAGGCTGACTGTACCCCTCGAGTTAGAAGATGATGCATACACATGTTTACATTTCTGTATTAATAACTTGATCGCATTAATTGCTTTACAAATATGCTTTTCCGCAGAGTTAGCCACTACCTTCCTTGTTATTACCCTACATTATATTTGCATTCGGTGGCTTGCTGAGTACGATTGTACTCACCCCCGTTGACTTACACCACCAGAGCATGTCTACTACGAGGAGGATGAAGGTCTGGAGTAGCGACCCAGTCAAGGCGAGACTGGAAGGAGGCGTTCATCTAGGACCCTTGTTTTAATAGGTTCTCTTTTACTTTAACACTTTTGTACTAATATGGTCTACGAACCATGAATGCTTGTCGTATGTTGCGCAGTCCTGTGATGAACGTCTTGTTTTTATTGATTTTCTATGGAATTTCAATAAAGGTCTGGATTTATTAAATCTGGGTGTTACAAAATAGCACTTGCAGTATAGAACATTACAAAAACATCTGATGAAGCAAAGTTCAATCAATCCTAAAACAGCCCCCAAATTAGGAAAACAACATACCATGGGAGCGACGGGCCTACTGTTAGAAGAACGATGCCGACGGAAGTGCTTTGTTTATCACTTGGGAGGCTTACCATGTCGTAGCCCTACAATGATAAAAAATACAATAATATTTACATAAACCCTAATTCATGTTGAACAAGACAATTCACTTCACATGTCAAGCTATATTTTGTTTTACAGGATTGCTCCTAGATGTCGGGATGCTAACTTAATGGCCTCCTCGCCACAACACAATATTTCAATTTACATGTATATGTGAAAACTATACTATTTAATTAAGTCTTCATTGAGCGAATAGGGAAGCATATAGAGGAGCACATGAAAAAATTAGAAACCCTAGCCATAATTACAAAGGAGTTGCCATTCATAGATTTACAAAAGTTCTAACATGACATACACAAAAAATAGTGAGCCTAATTGTCACACACATCCTCATACTAGACCAAATCTTCATTGAGGAAATACGGGAGCATATGGAGGACCACATGGACAAAATAGAGACCCTAGCCATAAGTATAAAGGAGTTTCCATTGACAGATTGACAAAAGTTCTAACATGGCATACACAAAAATTGTGGTCCTAGTTGTCACATACATCTTTATACTAGACCATCTCTTCGTTGAGTGAATATGGGAGCATATAAAGGAGTGCATAGGCAAATTAAAAATCCTAGCCATAAATACAAAAGAGTTACCATTCATAGATTGATAAAAGTTCCAACATGACATGCACAAAGTACCAACATTTTAGAGTAACGATGGCGAGTATGTACCTTGGAAGAGGAAGAAGCACTACGGAGCAAAGGCCTCAAGAGAGTGGAGGTCTGGACTATGATGAAACGGTGTGGCGATAAGCAGGAAGAAGCAATGATGGCGTCGATGAGAGGCTAGGGCTAGGGTCCAGCGTGAAAATGAAAGCATGCTCGATTCACTGTTGTCTCTGTCTATTTATACCTAAGAGACACCTATAGTGACGACAGCCGATAACTCATTAGTGACAGGTGATAATTATTGTCCGTCACTAGTTTTTCGACCTTTTAGTGATGAATCGTGGTATGACCTGTCATTAGTGGAGCTGCCTCCTTTAGTGACGGGCAACATTATGATCCGTCTCACTACGTGTGTAAAATAGCCCGTCACTAAAAATATATTGCTAACACGTGTTATTTATTGGTCAATAAAGTTTAGTCACTAAAAAAATGTTTCTACCTAGTGCGCGGTGCGTGTGTATGGGTTAGGATCTCTACATGCATGTGCGCATGATTTCGATCTGTGCATGTATTTGTATGGCCAGTAATGTTCTGATATCTGATTCTTAACGATAATGTGTATGCATTTATGAGTATGATAACTAATTTTCATGATTATTTGGGTGATTCCGGGCCAGCAATATCTGACTACTATACATTTAACTTTTATTTAGTTCAATTAATCAACCATAATGAAGTGTTAGAATTAATCAGAACTCTTACCTATAATCTAATTTATTCTGTCGTTATTTTTTATGGAGTTTCAATTTTTCTATCTTCTTTTTTCTTTTTACTAGCCAAGTTCCCATGCATTGCGACATTAAAGAATTTATAACATTAAAAAACACCAAGTAAATAAAGATGAGCGAAGCCGAAGCTAACGAGTTTTGGTTTGATGTGTGAGAAGTAGTGGTGATTGTTAGAGTGTGTGTGTGTCTGTCGTGTGGGGCCCCCTGTGTGTGGGCCCCTCCTGTAAGGCTCCCCTTTTATCCTCCCATCCCAAGGGAGAGGAATCTATCCATCTATCTCTTCCTACATGGTATCAGAGCCTTAGGCTCCTCCTTCCCTCCTCTTCTCCCCTGCCACCGGCGCCGCTGCCGTCGCCTCCATGGCCGGAGCGCCTCCTCCGGCGAGCACCACCTTCTCCTTCTCCTCCCCCTCCCCTTTTCGTGGGCTGGGTTCCGCCACCATGGCCGGATCCGCCCCTCTCCCGCCCAGATCCGCCGCCGGGGCGGCCAGATCTACCGCCGGGGCGGCCGGAACTGCCGCCGCCGGCTTCCCCCCGCCGGGTTTCACCGCCGCCGGCCTTCCCCCGTCCTCCCTCGACGCCGGCGCCCCTCTCCCGCCCGGATCCGCCGCCGGGGCGGCCCGATCCGGCGCCGCCGTGCTCCCCCCGCCCTGCCTCGACGCCGGCGGGGCCGGATCCGCCGCCGCCGGCCTCCCCCCGTGCTATTTCGCCGCCGGCCCGCCCGCTCCGCCCGGACCCGACGCCGGGGCGGCCAGATCTGCCGCCCCCGGCCCTCCCCTGACCCCTACAGTGCCGCCCCCCCGCCACGGCCATGCAGTGGCCGACCATGGGGGGCCCCCTCCTGCTGCTGCCGGCCTTGCCGGCCTCTCCCGGGCCCCGAGGGCGCCGCCCCCCTCCCCCCGCCATGGCCATGCACTGGCCGCCCATGGGGGGGCCCTCTTGCTGCCGCCGGCGCTGCCGTCGCCGGTGCTGCTGTCGTCGCCACCATGACCGGCGTGCTCCCCTTCCCCTTCGGCCTGGCCCCCTCCCTGGTCGCCGACGCCGCACGCCCCTCCATGGCCGATGCCACAGGGATCCCCTTCGCCGCCGCCGGGAGCCCCTCCCCCTTCGGCCTGGCCGCCTCCATGGACGCCGTCGCCGCTGCGCCCCCTCCATGGCCGCCGCCGGCACCTACCTGGCTGCCGGCCCCTTCATGGCTGCCCCTATCGGGCCCTCCTTGGCTGCAGCCACCTCCCTGGCCGCCGCCACCGGTCACCCCTCCATGGACGCCAGGGCTGCCCTCCCGTGCCGATTTGGCGCCGCCGGTCTCCCCGCCACTTCTTCCATGTGGCACGGGCAGTTTACTGATGGGTCTCCTTGGTCGTCCCCAGCACCGGCGGCCATGCTCACCGGGCCGGCTCACCACCTGCTGTCTCTGCCCTTGGCTCCACCGGTGTTGCACTCACCGCCTCTAGGTTGGGCACCGTGGTCCAGTGGGTGGGACCAGGCGGCTTGTATGCTATCCTCTTGCCCACCGCCCGCTTCCATGGACTGGGTGGCCGACTCGGGAGCCTCCTTCCATGTCACTCCGCACGTCGATCTTCTTTCTTCCACAAGGCCGCCCCACCCATCGTACCCCTCTTCCATCATGGTTGGAAATGGATCCTCTCTTCCGGTCACCTCTGTGGGTGATGCGGCTCCATGTGGTTCTTTCTGTCTTCCCAACGTTCTTGTTGCCCCGGATATTGTTCAAAATCTTCTTTCTATTCGTCAATTCACTTCTGACAACTCCTATTCCGTTGAGTTTGACCCTTGCGGGTTGACGGTGAAGGATTTGGCCACATGACGGTCTCTTCTCCATTGTGATAGCACTGGCCCTCTCTACACCCTTCGCCTTCCGCCCTCCGCTGCCCCTCCTTTGGCCTCCCCTACGCCCGTGCTTGCTGCCATCACTTCCTCCACTCTCTGGCACCGCCGGCTTGGTCACCCCGGCGTTGATGTTTTGACTAAGCTCAGTAGTACCCCCTCTATCTCTTGTACTAGGGATGCTAGTGAGCATATTTGTCATGCGTGCTAGTTAGGTCGTCATACCCGTTTACCTTTCCCTGTCTCTTCCTCACATGCCGCTCGGCCCTTTGATCTCATTCATTGTGACTTGTGGACATCCCCGATCCCGAGTATTTCTGGTTTTAAATACTATTTGGTGGTTCTTGATGATTTCACTCACTATTCTTGGACCTTTCCCTTGCGGTCCAAGTCTGATACCTTTCCCTCTCTCTCTCACTACTTTGCGTGGGTGTCCACTCAGTTCGGTGTCATCATCAAGGCGGTCCAGTGTGATAACGGGCGTGAGTTTGACAACTCTGCTTCTCGGGCTTTCTTCCTCTCGAAGGGAGTCCAATTGCGCATGTCGTGCCCCTATACCTCTCCTCAGAACGGCAAGGCTGAGCGCATGATTCGTACCACTAACAATGTTATGCGCTCCATGCTCTTTCAGGCTTCTAAGGCCACCTATCTCCTCAATCGCCTCCCTTCTAAGGCCACGTGCGCTCCCACCCCTCACCATGCCTTGTTTGGTACTCCTCCTTCCTACTCTCACCTTCGTGTTTTCGGGTGCGCTTGCTATCCCAACACCTCCGCCACAGCTCCTCACAAGCTTGCGCCCCGCTCGACCCTTTGTGTGTTTCTCGGCTACTCCCCCGATCATAAGGGGTACCGTTGTTTTGACCTCTCTTCTCGTCGTGTTCTTATTTCACGACATGTCATCTTCGCCGAGTCAGTCTTTCCTTTCTCCGTCGACTCCACCCCCGCCACTAGCCTTGAGTTGGACTCCCTGTTTTCTACTGACCCGGTGGTTCAGCCACTTTTGTCTTCTGCAGGTGCAACCCCAGTTGTTCTGACGGCTCTCCCGCCATCTAGCGAGCCTTGTGTGGCTGCGGAGCTGCCCTCCGCGCCA
Organism: Zizania palustris; assembly: GCA_019279435.1. NCBI lineage: Eukaryota > Viridiplantae > Streptophyta > Magnoliopsida > Poales > Poaceae > Zizania > Zizania palustris. The sequence goes on along the minus strand of JAAALK010000287.1, from coordinate 20,781,250 downwards.
CCCACGGCCTCGGCACCTCTAGCCGCACCACGTGCGGCCACTTCCCACCAGCCGGCGTTGCCCTCCGCGCCTTGCGCGGCCCCGGAGTCCTCAGATGTGCTGCGTGAGGCCACTTCCATGTCGCCTCCTGCGCCCGGGGTTGGCCCACTGCTGCCTCCGACGCCATGCGCGGCCCCAGCCTCGCCTGCCGCCCCTGACACGGCCTCGGCCGTGCCCCGTGTCACTGCGCCTCCTGCCTTGCCACGCGCGGCCCCGACGTCTTCTTCCCGCTACGCCGACCCTGTCCGTGTCTACCAGCGCCGCCTGACGGGTGTTGCACCGGCCCGCTCTCGCGCCGAGCCGCCGGTGTACCACCCGCCCATCCTTCACCGCGATCCCCGCCACACTCACCCAATGGTGACTCGGCGGGCTGCGGGGGTCCTTCGTCCAGTTGACCGCCTGGTGCTCTCCGCCACTACGGAACCGCTGGTTTCTCCTATACCCTCCACCGTCCATGGTGCCCTGGCAGATCCACACTGGCGCCGCGCGATGGAGGATGAGTATGCAGCCCTTCTGGCCAATCAGACCTGGGACCTGGTGCCTCGTCCCTCTAGCTGCAATGTGGTCACCGGCAAGTGGATCTGGACACATAAACGCAAGGCAGATGGTACGCTGGATCGCTACAAGGCTCGTTGGGTCCTCCGGGGTTTCACTCAGTGCCCTGGAGTTGACTACGATGAGACTTTCAGTCCAGTGGTGAAGCCTGCTACTGTCCGGACCGTTCTCTCCTTGGCACTCTCGCGGTCTTGGCCAGTTCACCAGCTCGATGTGAAGAATGCCTTCCTCCATGGCACCCTGACGGAGACTGTGTACTGCAGCCAGCCTGCAGGCTTTGTGGATCCCGCTCACCCTGAGCTTGTTTGCCGGCTCAACAAGTCTCTGTATGGTCTGAAGCAGGCTTCTCGGGCTTGGTACAGTCGGTTTGCCTCCTTCCTGGTGACTTTGGGGTTCAACGAAGCCAAGAGCGACACTTCTCTATTTGTTCTCCACCACGATGCTGACACAGCCTACCTGCTGCTTTATGTGGATGACATTGTTCTCACTGCCTCCAGTCAGTCTCTACTTCAGCAGGTTGTCTCCTCATTGCAGCGGGAGTTTGCCATGAAGGACCTTGGTGTGCTCCATCACTTCTTGGGAGTGACTGTGGAACACCGCCCTGATGGCCTATTCCTTCACCAGCGCCAGTACGCCTTGGATGTCCTTCACCGCGCAGGGATGACTGACTGCAAGCCATGTTCCACTCCAGTTGATGCTCAGGCCAAGATTTCCGGTACCAAGGGTGCACCAGTGGATGATCCCACTGCCTATCGAAGCATTGCTGGTGCCCTTCAGTATCTCACCTTCACTCGGCCGGATATCTCCTATGCAGTGCAGTAGGTGTGCCTTCACATGCACGACCCACGGGACCCGCACCTTACCGCTATGAAGCGGATTCTCCGCTATCTGCGTGGCTCCCTCGGCTTCGGGCTTCACCTTCGGCGTTCTCCGGTTGCTGAGCTCGTGGTTTACACTGACGCAGACTGGGCGGGATGCCCGGACACGCGTCGCTCCACCTCCGGCTACGCCATCTTCCTTGGTGGGAACCTCGTGTCTTGGTCCTCCAAGCGGCAGCCTGTTGTCTCCCGCTCCAGTGCCGAGGCTGAGTACCGCGCTGTTGCCAACGGGGGTGGCAGAGGCATCCTGGCTCTGGCAGCTCCTCGGGGAACTCCACAGCCCCCTCGCTAGGAGTATGTTGGTCTACTGCGACAACGTCAGCGCTGTCTACCTCTCCACCAACCCCGTCCAGCACCAGCGCACCAAGCATGTGGAGATCGACATCCACTTCGTCCGTGATCGTGTCGCCGTGGGCGATGTCCGTGTTCTACACGTTCCCACCACCTCCCAGTTCGCCGACATCTTCACCAAGGGTTTACCTTCCTCCACCTTCTCCGAGTTCCGCTCCAGTCTCAACATCCGCTGCGCCGGAGTTTCGACTGCGGGGGGGGTGTTAGAGTGTGTGTGTGTCTGTCGTGTAGGGCCCCCTGTGTGTGGGCCCCTCCTGTAAGGCTCCCCTTTTATCCTCCCATCCCAAGAGAGAGGAATCTATCCATCTATCTCTTCCTACATCACTAGCTTATTTTAAAGCACTAGTATAGATTTGTAAAAATCTATTGACTATACGTGTCTGTCGGCAAAACTAGAGATTTAAACCATTTTCATCATTAAAAAACATTATAACAATGGAGAATCATCATCACCGGGTTCAAATCCTAGCTACTGTTCATATTTACACGTACTCGTGTGCGTTTCTACTTGAATTCAGTGAGATTCGTAACTTATCGTTGACCTCTGCCTCCTTTACAACTCCTACGCGAGTGGTGGTAAAACAGAGTGGAGACACCAATTTATGTGATGTATATAGTGGTGTGCGTGCGTCAATTGTTTGTTTTCAATATGATTGGAAATTTGGAACAAAGAAGAGAAGCCTGTACACAGTGGCTTTCACTGCTCGCACCCCAGGTCCATGGTATTTCGTGTCTCCCTTCACCATTAAGGATTTCTGTCGACGACGACTCGACATCCTCCATCTATTCCATTAACCAAGGTCTCACTCTCATGCTTTCTAGCCAGTTTTAAAAAGTTCTCATGCAGCATAAGAAAACACACATTTTTTTTGTTTAGATTTATGTTTAAGTAGTTTTTAAGCTGCAGGAGAAACAAGCATGACCGATCAGACCTCCTGTTGTTCGGTCGTGGATGGCATGGATGCATGATAGATTGGATCTGCGTATATGTACAGTGTGCCACTTGGAGAAGAAGAAAAGAAGGATCTTTATGGGGTTTACAAGGGCATCGACAGCGAGCAGGCTTTAATGGATCGGATCCCGGCAGCTGGGCAGCACTACTGGTATAGCTCTTACTAGCGAAGCCATGCAGCTCAGCTCAGATTAATGGAGCTAACTCCATTTATATGCTCGAGCTGTCGTGCCCCTGCAGCTCATAAAACCCTTCGAGCAGGGGATGTCTGCCTGATCCATGCATCCATCCATCCATCGTCCTAGTGTCACACTGTTACATGGACAATCGATCCTGTATGTACCTGCCTGTGTCTGTCCGTTGCCAAATGATACATGCAAATTCAGTTCAGAGTTCAGACCAAAACTCTATTCAGAAACCAATGCAAAATGCATGCGCGCGACTGCTGCTAGAAATTCCGAATCTTTTTTGCGTGTTCGATCTCGAAATGAATTTGCGTAAAGGAAAGCAGGCTGAGGATAAAGAGGGCGGCTATTCATAGTGTCTGAATTACTGTTATAATTGTTGTCGTGCTGCCCTTTTTATGCTGCTGTCGAGAGCTAGCAGAGAGCAGGCTCAGGTCCAAGGAATGAAAGGGACGCATCTACTTTTCCTTCCACATAAATGTCAATATTACACTCGTGTCGACTCCAAGGGGAAAAAAAAGATGAGCAAAACATATACCTAGCTAGTAGAATTCTACTCTAGCTCTCTATATGTACGTTCTTGCGTGTACGTACAATGCCACGTCGTCTGTACTCCTTGTGCCTTCGGTTAACGTTGCCGTACGTACAAGGACGGTATGTGTATAATTGTACGTAGAATGTTACGTTGAGTACAGCAGCGTCCGTTTCAGTTCAAGGGCATGTATACTGTAAAGCAAAACGAATCTGCATGCAGCAACACAAATCTCATGCAGACAATGCAATCAAGCTGGTTTGAAGCTGAGTTATCAGACCGCAACAGAATGGATAGATGCTTGGAGTTGGAGACGGCTTGAATTGCTTGCATGGAATTAATTACAATTAATCAGGAGGAATTGAAAGAAACGGGTTAACAGGAGGAGACATTGATTGATTAGAGATGAGCGAGCAATCGCTTGGGAAAAGGGGTCAAATTAATCCATGGTATACAGATCGATTACACAAGCTAAGAATCGATCGAGAGGTCCGATCCTAGCAGGCATGGTGCACCGGCCACCGGTGGCTTCAGTTCTGCTTCAGCTTGACGACGCCGGCCGGAGACGACGATGGGCTGCGCGCGGCGGCGAGTCGCCAGCTGCTCGCCATTGCAGGAGCTAGGCTAGGCTGAGGCTGAGCTTGGAGGAGCGGCCGGCCGGCACCATGCAGTCTAGTCGCTGCTCGACGACGACGACGTGTCGGAGGCGTAGTCCCACGCGACCTCGTAGACCTGCACCCTTCGGTGGAAGCTGCGGTGGCAGCCGCACGCCGCGCACTTGAGCGCGGCGCCGGCGCCGAAGCCGGCGCCTGTGCCCGCCTCCTGTCCCTGCTCATCGGCGGCGATGAACTCCCGGCACCCGTCGACGGCGTGCCCCCCCGTGCTGGCAGCGTGGTTCCGGCGGCACTCGCCGTACCTCACGCCGCAGCAGCTGAACCTCACCGCCGGCTCGCGCCTCCTCAGGACCACCAGCCTCTTCATCATGGCGCGACACTAACCTCTCTCTCTCCTCTCCTTCTCTTTGGTCTCAGCACGAAGCAACCAGCCCTGCACAACACTGCATATTTATAGCCGTCTTCTTTCTCCTCCACCTAATGCATCTGCACAAGAAAATCTCACACATGATCACTACTGATTCATTCACCTCATGAGAGGATTACTAGCATTTAGCAGAAGAGGTAACCTAACTGGGCATTTGGGCTGGCTGGATTGATGGTCCAGCAAATTCCAACTCACACTTTCAGACAGAGCTCAACAATTCTTGGGCCACTATGGATTGGAGTCCTCACTTTGTGCCCTACCTCCTTCAGTGGCCTAGCTAGCTGCTTTCTCTGAATGTGACTGTGTTTCTCCTCTCCTCTCCTCTCCTCTCCTCTCCTTTTCTCCCATTGCATATAATTGGAGTGGCCAGTTAAGGATACTTGAATCCTAAGAATCCCAAAGGAGTAGGCCCCTTTGATGGAAAGGGTATCAATTCATCAGCTTTGTATGCATGCCAGCCTAGATATCTCAGAAGGTCAGAGTGTCTGGTCTTGTTCAATTCTCTGCCAGATTGCATCCATCCATGCATGCAGGTAGCCTGTTCACAGCATCCCCTCATGTGCAATAGATTTCAATTCCTTCACTGTTTCAGCATGTGAGATAATGTTTACACATGGATTTACAAATGGATGTAGACTCCTAAACAAACAATCCAGTGAGTTTGACAGGGAAAAGGCCAGACCAAACATATACAGGAAAAGCAGGGGCTCACAATCATGCCATCGGCGCAAAAGCGAAAACAAAAAACATTACCATGATCAAGAACATGCATGAAACCTAGGTTTAGACAGTGATGATACAATCTTGGTTCAATACCAAACATACCAGCACAATCGTTCAGACATTTCATAAGTGTAGAACATGAACAATACGCTATTTGCTATTACAAGTCAGCGGTGTAAAGGTAGAACTCTATTTGGGAGGGTTCTAACTTCTAACATCTTTTTTAGGTGATTCATCTTCTTGAAAAGCAGGGAGTTCCAACATCTGGCAGGTGGAGAATACAATCCTTCAGTCCAACAATTTCAATGATACAGACTAATATTGCAAGGATGGCATATTTCAATATGTCAACAAGTTGAAAGGGCAGAACATTTGCAGAAAGCAAAGCTTGACAAGCAAAACAACAGCAGCAAGATTGAACAAGTTGAAAGGGCAGATCAGCAGGGACATGTGTAGCATATGCCTCTTTTTCTTGCACACTTCATTATAAAATTCAGGGTTTGAGATTAGAGAGCACAGGACCAAAAACTCTTGGAAAGATAAAAAGGAAACTCAGGCTGGATATAGTTTTTTTGCAGTGGAGTGAAAGGACAGCAAAGAATGAAATGAGAAAGTGAAATAAAGCCTCTGCCTTTTCCTCTTAACCACCCAACCCCATTGGAGAACATCAACACTGCATCTATCATTTTCCTCTGTACCAGATGCTACAAAGATAAGATTGCTGTCAGAGTGTAGTAGTGCCAGTGTACTTGTCAAAAAAATCATCTTTTGGCTTAATCCAAACTAAATTCCCATTCATATGCCAAAAAATCATCGTACAATCAGCTACCAGCCGGCTGGAAATATGAAAGGAATCGAAGAGTTGCAAGAAATTATCGGACACTGTAGCAGTTTGCTCGTAGGCCGTAGATCACTTACTGTTCAACTTCACTTAGGCTTTCTTTCTGTCGGATCAACCTTTGACCGACTGAAGAAAGTATTGCAGTGCACGACAGTTGAAGGAGCGGATAAGCCGTATCCACTGGAAAAAGAACAGATTTTTAATTATTAGTATCCTAAACAGGTTAGATTTTCAGATTTATGCCGGATGACAAGACACGCAGACAACGAATATATCATATATAAAATTATTTCGATGGCTGATCCTAACTGATCACGAATCCGAATCCCTGACGGATCAGTTTCAGCTAAAGCAGAAACATTTCGACGCCACTGAGATGGAGAAATATAGAAACACGGTGATTGAAGTAAAGGCGCCATCAACGACAGGAAACAGAGCCTAAAATTGAAGGGAGACGATGAGCGCAGGATCATGAAACTTTGCAAGAAAAGAAAAACGAAAAAGAAACGAAGCGAAAAGAAAAGAAAATCCCCAGCATTGTTGAGAACATCCTTATCCTATGACACAGTTGAACAGCAGATCAACTATAGAGCCTGTACTGGTGTATGTGTATGGGCATCGCTAGTTGGATGAGTGCACGCATAATACTATCAACCCAATCATTGCTAGGCAACGCGACAATTCTGATCGTGGATGGGCTCTCACCTAGACGACAACGGAGCTAACGCAAAACGACGGGAGTTTTTTTTTTTTTGTTAACGCCGATATTTTTTGGTTCGGTTCGGTTTTCAGCTTTGCCGAATAGACTAAACTTGAACGAAATGCGTGTTGGTCTACATTTTGAAATGTTATTACTTGATCGGTGATACCAGAGCATAAATAAGAAGAAATGACTGGAATCACTGGAAGGAATGGAACAACAAAATTTTCCGTAAAGAAGAATTATCGATAAACCAAATAGTTAACCAGATTTTAGAAGAGTCGGGGACAATGGGAGGTGCAAAAGGTTAATGACATTACTGATTTTTACACATTTTCTCTTCTTTTTATTTATTCATATTCTCTTTTATATATGGGAAATTCTATGGTGTCTCTAATAAATATGGGTCATCAATTTTTAGAGATCCAATGATCTATATTTTAACACAAAAAAATTATTACCTCTCTCTTTTTTTTCCTTTTTTCCTTCTTCCCTTTCTCCCTCTTCCTCTTCCTCTTCCTCTTCCTTTCCTTTTCTCTCTTCGTTCGACAAGCGTCACGGCGGTAGGGGCCAGTGGCGGCAACAGGGGTGGATAGGAGGCAGTGCACTACAACAATCCAGGGAACTTTCGTCGGCCAAAGCCGACGAAAGTTAGCCCTTTCCCGACGGAAGAAGCTAACTTCCGTCGGCAAAAGCCTAACTTTCGTCGGTATTTGGCCGATGGAAGCGAGCAGACGGAAGTTAGCTAACTTCCGTCGGCTTCACGTGGCCGACAGAAGTTAGCGCCGAACTCTGCCACGTCAGCAGAGGGGCGCTAACTTTCGTCGGCCAGGCTAGCCGACGGAAGTTAGCTGCCCCTAACTTCCGTCGGCTTTGGCCATAGCCGACGGAAGTTAGCCTTTCTGCCACGTCGAAAGGCTAACTTCCATCGGCTATGGCCAAAGCCGACAGAAGTTAGATGGTATTTTTTTGTTTTTTCCTGGTTCCCCTATTCACACTCACATCCAAACACAATTTATATCACATTCACAATACACATCCAAATTCACATCTTACATCCAAAATCACATTCAAACTTCACGTGGGGGTGGACAAGCAATGACAGGGTGGCGCAGCAGTGGGGCGTCGCGGCGGTGGGGATGGACAGGGAGGCACTGCAACAAGGTGTAACGACGGTGAGGGTGGACGGGACAACACAAGAATATGGTTGAACGGGGCGACAACAGCGGGGGCAGACGGGCAACGGACGGGGCGGCATAGTAGTAGGGCATCGCGATGATGGTAGCAGACGGGGGGTCGGTGGGGCGACATGACAGCGCAATAGCAGTAGGGGTGAAAACAGATCAGATACGGACGGATATCACTAATATCATATCCTTTTTCATATATTTTTCGGATTTGAATTCGGATTCAGATAATCCGAATACGGATACGGATACGGATATGAATCGAATATGAATATGGTTACGAATACTTACCGAATATCAATAATGTATTTATTTATTCACGATCATAATACACAAATGACAAATAATAGTTAACATCACATAAATCATCACGAACGGGGAGAGAGAGGTGGCAGGAGTAAGAGAGGCCGGGAAAGAGAAAGAAAAATTAGGGTTGGTAGCAAAGTTGACTATTTACTTATTTTTGGAGTGAGAGATATAAAGTTTAAAATTGTAAATTTGAATTATAAATATTCGTTTAAAGCTGATTTTTTCTACTATCAAAATACAACATATCTAATCTCATAAAAAAATTCACATTTTTATGCGTAAGTTTGCTATTTTTAATTCATTATGTATGTTTCTTTGATTTAGATTGAAATTTGTCAAATTTGAACTACAAGTGCATGAAATAATAAACCAAAAATTCTAAAAAAACCATATTCATGCATTTGAGTATATTTTAAGTCAGTATCTACTAAATTGAAAGATATTTTTTTAAAAAAAGTGTTACGACACTCGATAGACAACATAGAGCTTAATGAAATTTTAATTCTAAAAATTCAAATAAAGACTGAAAAATATGAGACGTCTCATGGTATCATCATATGATACATAGATGTTGTGATAAAAATTTAAAATTATTTTGACAAAGTTTTCATGTACGATGTTAAGAAAGATGGAGATTTGAGAGTAACAAATTAGCATGTTAAGAAGTAATATGTTAGGTTTAAAGGCAAATCAATAGTTAAATCTTCGTTTAAACTTGATTTTTTTTCTATGATCAAAATACAACATATTTAATCTTATAAAAAATTCACATTTTATATACATAAGTTTGCTATTTTTAATTCATTATGTATGTTTCTTTGATTTATATTGAAATTTGTTAAATTTGAACTACAAGTGCATGAAATAATGAACTAAAAATTCTAGAAAAATCATATTCATGCATTTGAGTCTATTTTAAGTCAGTATTCACTAAATTGATAGATTTATTTTTTGAAAATGTTACGACACTCGATGGACAATATAAAGCTTAATGAAATTTTAATTCTAAAAAATTCAAATTAAGTCTAAAAATACGAGACGTCTCATGGTATCATCATATGATACATAAATGCTGTGATAAAAATTTAAAATTATTTTGACAAAGTTTTCATGTATTATGTTAAGAAAGATGGAGATTTAAGATTAACAAATTAGAATGTTAAGAAGGAATGTGTTAGGTTTAAAAGCAAATTAATAGTTAAATATTTGTTTAAACTTTTTCTATAATTAAAATACAACATATATTATTTCATGAAAAAATCGATATTGTTATATGTCAATTTGCTATTTTTAGTTAATTCATTATGTTTCTAAAATTTAAATTGAAAGAACTAAAAAAATCTTTTTTATTTTATCTGTTAGAAAATTTTCTCTGTTTAAAATTATATAAATTATCCCATTTATATAACTATATATTTTTTAAAAAATCTTCTTTATTTTTTTAAACCTTTTTTTAAAAATATTTTTATTTTTTAATTTCTAATCTCCTCATGGGCTGTCAGCACTTGTGCAAGCACGACTTGTGGGCTTTTGCTGTGTGGCCACTGGGCCTACATTTTTAATGAGCCGGATATCTGAATAAGAATTATCCGGATTATCCGAATCTGTATCTGAATCCGACGGATATCAGGCAGATCATATTCATTTCCGTATCCTAAAAATATCTGAATCCGAATCCGTATCCAAAAAATCTGTATCCGAATAAAAAAAATCCGAATCTGAATCCATTTTTCCGGATACGGTCAGAAACTATCCGAACCACTTTCACCCCTAGGTAGCAGGGCATCGCGATAGTGGGGTTGGATGGGGCGATGATAGCGGGGGCTGATGGAACTACGCGACAACGGGGCATCGCAACGGTAGGAGCATACAAGACGTTGGCGAGGCGGCGTGGCAACGTGGCGTTGCGGTGGTAGGGGCGGACGGGGCGGCTCGTCAGCGGGGCATCACAGACAGCGAGGGAGGACGAGGCGGCAGTAGCTGGGGTGGACAGGTGGCAGCGGTTCGGACGGGCAGCGGCATAGTGGTTGGGTGCCGGATAGAGAGAAGGTAATAGTTATTTTTTGATTTTTTTTAATTAATTTAATTATATTCAATATAGGGTTTACATTGATTTTACCTCATACTTTTATAAAATGTATACGTGACACCGTAACCCGTTATAAATACTTTTCTTATCCGATTTTAATATAACGCCACTAGTTCGTTGTATCTTTTAAAAAAACTGCTTCGGCCGGGGAAAGATCAAGGTGATCGTAAATTTGTGATGCTTCCGGTTTCGGCCAGTGTATGCTTCTACTTGGGCTGAATATGAAACACCCGAAAAGAATTCGGTCCGTCCTTTTGATTTGATGGGCTTTTGTTCAATCCTGCGTTGCAATTTCGTTTTCTTTTTCTTCAAATTTACAGGCAGTTCGTCAATATTTGATTATATTACAAATACTCACATAATATTAGGTGAAAAAAATAAGGCATACTACGTAATATTGTTTTAATTGAGGAGAAACAAGCACCTAAATTCAGGCATATAACTTCAACCGGATATTATATCCTCTTTTAGCTAGAAATTTTTAGTGATACAAATATTTATTTGATTGGTCTAAATAACTGAAATAACTGGTTTTAGTATCTAGCTGATACAAAGTAAAAATTTAGAGAAGCCAATATTTTCCAGCTTGTTTATTTTAATTTTAGATTTCACAACTAATGATTCTCGTAATCTATATTTAGAATTTTGTTTCGGCTTTAGATTCTATTGATTTTGTCATTTATACATAAAGCTGGTTTCCTGAGCTCTCCAGCACATGCGAGCGTGTGATTTGAGGTTCATTGATGCCAAATCCTGCCTTATCGACAAGATTGACAATGACCTAGAATATAATTAGTCGTCACTATTTGCTAGTTTCGCAAAAATCATTGGCAACCAAAAAAAAATTGATATGGGAATTTCGGTAACGTTAAAATCATCAGCATTTAGGGGAATATTCTTTTCTTTCTTTAATTCCTATTTGATATATACGTCGACGCTCGTCGCATGGAAAACGAGATGAGGCATGCATGGAAAGCAAGTTTTTTGCAACTCAATCACATGGATAACATTTTTTGTTTATTTTATCATGTTTAATACATATTCATTAGACAAGTTGGTCGGATTATTATATATAAGACATAGGAAAACAGTGTGATCTAAGTTTTATAGTTGACACAATGAACACAAGAGCTAGCCAAGATTTATATAAGTTCAGATTTTCTGGAGGATAATAATCATGCCTCATATGTTTTGTGGATTGATCTGGTGTAGATGAAGACTTGATGATAGTAGATGTAAGCTAAGCTTAGATGTAAAGAAAGATGAAAGTAGATGTCTTTAGAGAAGGTATCTTACCGCGTTTATATGATCAACGAGCGAGATGTACATATATGGTACCAGACTCAATTCGGTTTTCTAGGATTTAGGGATTATAACCGTACTATACGAATATATCTCCTAGTTACAATGATTTTTTACATATATTATTTTCTAATATATAATTAGGGATCCGACTTACTATGTTGGTGCAAAGTTTCCTTATCGGCGTCGGACTCCTTTATGAACTATATCGGATACCATGTAGATTAGATAGACTTACAATTGGTCCAATCCACCAAAGTCCATTTTGAGGTACCGATGATTAAATTCCTAATATATATTGTAAATGTAATAAAGAGTTACTAAATTTACATGATAATTTAAATTTTCAGTCATGCTAATTTGTACCTATGTTTTGTAATGATGGCTGGCCCAATAATAGACATAACCATGGCAAATTCAAATTCCATGCAAGCAAACACGATGGTTGTATTTCATTTTGAAGTAATAAACACACATGATGGTTGTAGATTGTTGAAGATTGTGTTGTTGCAAAATATCCATATGCATGCATCAAGAGGACAACATGATGATCTGAAGAAAGGGACCTAAAGTTTGAAGTTTCCATATGTATCAGTTGACACCAACTTGTAGTCTTTTAATACAGTGAAATTTCTAAAATCTTGTTAATTAAAATCTTTAAATTAATAAATCCTCATAAATTGTGATGTATGGTATCATGTTTAAAGATACTGCATCAAACAACACTAGACAATTGTAAAAAAATCAATAATATATTATACATGATCTGTCAATCAACCCAACACATGTTAGATATAATGTGTCTACTGTTGATTTAAAATGCCAAACATGATCAACAATAAACATATTTTCCAAAGATCTTTTAATCGTATATGGAAATATTTTATATGTGGTAAATTTTAAGATATATCGAATTAATAACGATCATGATTAAAAAAATCAATGTGTTCCTCCTAGGAGGTAATAAATCACAACGATCTAATAATAAAGAAGTCAATATCTTACTTACTAGCGATAACATGTCAACTTTTTTATAATCAATGATTGTGATCAGCTCTAGAATTTTTTTAAAATAATATTTTTTTAAAAAAATCAAATCTGTATGACCGTTTCAAAATTTTACAAATCTAGCATACGGTCAGCTGACCAACAGTAGACTCGTGGTTGAGTCAGCTCTTGGTCAGCCGATTGCTGCCACGTCAGCAGGAGTCGGCCGACCAAGGGCCGACTCCCTACCACATCAGCACAACGGCTAGTTTCCTGGCCGATTGTTGCCACGTGGCGCCAGTCGGCCATTGAAACGCCGACTGCACCCAATCAGCTGTTGGTCTGTCGATTGGCTGCAGCAGTCGGCGCACCAACAACTGATTGTAACTCTATAAAAAGGGGGCCGAACGCTCCTCTTCTCCCACCCCAACCTTGGCTGCCCACTCCCCTTTGAGAGGTATGCATTTTTTTCTCTAGTTTTAATATTTATAGTTTAGTTTAGAAGTATTTTAGTAGTAATTTAGAAATAGTTTAGGAGTAATTTAGGAGTAATTAGTAAGTAACATTACTTTAGTAGTAATTTGACAGTACTTTATGATTTATTTATCGGTAGTTTAATAATAATTAGTAGCAATTTAATTTATGTAGATACATTGCAATATGATGAAAAAGATATAGCTACTTATGGTCCCAATGCTCGTCACCGTACGCTAGAAGGTGTCGAACTCCCATGTGTTTTTGTAGAGACATGTAAATTTTGAAAAAGCCAGGATGACCTCACCTACGAGATGAGATACTAAAAGTGTGCGAAATACTCTTGGACTCCAGAGAAGCCAAAGCCAAGGCCGAAGCGTGGACCACGTGCAAACAAACCGATATTAATAAATTTTTTCTATTCTTTTTCATATTTGACTTGAATCAATTACTTATAATATGTCTATTAATATTTATGCTTATAGGTAACTCCTCTATCGTCACCACCTCCGCTCTGTGAATTTGTCGAATGGATCGACAAAGAGGTGGATCCGAAGGACTGGGTCTCTCTTATGAGGCACCATGATTTCAGTAGGGAACTCTTTGAGATGAGATGAAAGTGGGAGGAGGAGCGCGAGGAAGAATTTAGGAGGAGGGAGGAGGCGGAGCGCAAGGCAAAAGAGGACCACGAGGTTGAGAGAGAGGAAGCATGAGAGGGCTCGCCGTACGTATGCAGCAAGACCGGAGGCCATAAGGAAGGGAAAATACCCTCGGTGCACTCAGTAAGCACGTAGTGTAATTTGTATTTTTAAATTTGTGTTGTACTGTATTATGTTGTGTACTGCTTTATGTGTTGTTTGTGTTGTACTGTTTTAATTAGTGGTACTTTATGTTATGTTTTGTTGTACTGAATTATTAGTACTGTACGAGTTTGATCATAAATTTAGTAGTACTTGTTTTCCTCAAATGTTCAAAGAAAACAACGTAGGTCCATACAATTAGTTAAACACAGTTGTATAGTATAACTGTTATCCTACTGATTTCTCCGTTCTCTCTCGCCTAGCACATCTTCGTTGCTCTCTACACCTAAGTTGTTTTTGTCTATTGTATTCCCTCTGTTGTCTATCCTCTTCACTCTATCTCGCACGCCTTGCTCGATCATCAGCTTCAATCTTTCTTGTTTTGTACTCGGAGTGACTTTCCGCCTTTGTGATGGAATCATCCTCGTATGTAGTGGCTCAAGCTCTGGCTCGTCATCAGTTCCATTCTATTGTCTTGCGACCTTCTCACGCTTGTACTTCGAAGTCAACTCATCAAGTTTCATCCACAAGGCCTTGAACTTTCTTTCTTGATTTTGGGCACACAGTCTTTTAAACAGATTTGTTAATTCTTTATTCTTCCCTAAGTGACGGTAGAAATTTGCACCTAAATGACGCATACACCATCGAGATTGAATGTCCCTCTAAGGATTAGGCTCATCCGGATCATTCTTCATATGTTGGACTACCTTTATCAGCCTGGCATGTCGGTCGTGTATAATACAAACATTTCCCCTTTCTTGAACAACACCAATGTGCAATTATCGTAAGAACCACAACCAACTGTCGTAGTTCTCACTTTCGACAAAACAAAAAGCAACTGGCACAACCTGGTTGTTGCTGTCAACACCAATAGCCGTCAATATCTGACCTCGGTATTTCCCGGTTAGAAATGTTCCGTCCACACAAAGAATAGGACGACACTACTTGAATGCCCGAATGCAAGCACCGAGTGCAAAGAATACTCGGTGTAGAATATGAGCACCTTCTTGGAATATTGCATCCTTTTGTTGGTACGAGTAGTATGTGCCAGGGTTGCGGTTTGGGACCGTTTGCAAGCAAAAAGGCATATTATGGTATGAGTCCTCAAATGTACCAAACTTCATCTCGAGTGCCTTTTGTTTTCCCTCCATGCCTTAGAGTAATTGACTGTGTATTGAAATATTCTCTCTATGTCAAGTATTAAGGCCCGAGGCTCGTAACTGAGATTCTCAACAATCTCAGAGTACATCATCCCCGCAATGTAACTGGCACTTAGATTCTTATGCCTTATTACAGTTGTATCAACCACACATGTATGATGGGTCACAATTGAGCAGACCCAATGAATTCCCCACTTGGGTTTATGTGCGTGCACTCTCCATGGATAATTATTCCTCTCGCACACAACATCATAGATTGTGCGATTTGAAATCTTCACTCGAAATGGCCCCCAGAGTGACAAAGACCATGCTTTCACTACATCTTTCACAACATCTTCGTCGGATATACAACATCCATATGCACCTCATTCTGTGCATACTCCCAACGATTATCACGTCCATCATTTATATTGAGACCATGAAAATCTTCTTCTTGCCACTAGTTGGGAATCACAACGCCGGGATCTTCATTATCGTTGTTGCCCTCTTCTTCATCCGAGTTCTCGTCTCTACCCTCCTCCACAACTTCCTCAAAATCTTGATCCTCTCTTTCAAGCACCTCAGCTACGTCCTCTATTTCCTCCCCTTCATCAGCTAGCCCTACAGCAGCTGTGTCGGGAATAACCTCCTGGACTTGACTACTCTCGCTGACCTCTAATACTTGTTACAGTGCTGAGTCTATAGTTGGAAGGACACGAGGAGTGAAGCAGACAAACATAATCCGTTCCCAACCTTTCTCTAACGCCATTCTTACATATCCCTTCCACAAGTTGTTTGGGATAATAGCAGTCATCTCCCAAAATAATCATTCAGCCGCACAACTGCATTAAGCATACAAATAAAACTCCCATTGCTCCTTATCCACTCGAAATATACGATAAATCCACCACCTAATACTATCGACGCCACGCTCCTCAACATGACTTAAACTATTTTTAGTACATTGAAAACTACTAAGATCAGCACCATCATCACCAATAAGTACTTGACCTTCTCTGTAGTAAATTCTAAATGATGTTCTATCCATAATTCCTGAAAACATTAATGTTCACATGTTCACACTGACGTGAAAAAAATTATCATTAAATTGTTGTAGTACAACTACCATTAAATTAATCTTAAAGTATTGTTTAATAATCATTATTTGATTAAAACATTACTAATTAATATTAAACTACTACTAAATTACACTTAAATTACTGTTATTTAAACAACAAAAAGTAAAACTACAAGAAAAGAGCACATACCTCACAAAGGAGATACTGAAGCCAAGGGTGAAGTGGGATGGATGGGTGCAGATCACTAGGTGCTTGCCGAAAGTAGCGGTGTGTGTGCTGATAAAAATGACACAACCAAAAAACCAGAAAATTAATCATAAAGTATTATTAAATTACTCATAAATTAATTTTAATTACTATTTAATTACCCTTAATTTACTAATAATAGACAGCTAAATAAGTCCTACATTACCGCTAATTTAATCTTAAATTATTGTTAAATTACCACTAATTAACTATTAAAATAAAACTACATTAGTTATAAATTACTGCTAATTTAATCTTAAATTATTGTTAAATTACCGCTAATTAACTATTAAATTGTAGCTACATTAGTTTTAAATAACCGCTAATCTAATCTTAAATTACTGTTAAATTACCACTAATTAACTATTAAAATATAGTTACGTTAGTTCTAAATTACCGCTAATTAAATCTTAAATTATTGTTTCATTACCTCTAAGTAACTATTAAAGTACAACTACATTACTTCTAAATAACCGCTAATTTAATCTTACATTAATTATAAAGTACTACTAAATTAATCCTAAACTACTCCTAAATTAGTCCTAAATAACCCTAAATTTTTACTAAATTACTTATAAACTACTTCTAAACTAAACTAAAAAATTAACACATGAGAAGAGAGAGGAGAGGAGGGAAAACTTACCTCAATGTGCAGCCAAGGGGTGGGGGTGGGAGAAGGGGGGTCGTTCGGCCCCCTTTATACCGGCCTCGAGCCGGTGGTTGGAAAGCCAACTGGTGCCACGCGGCAGCCAGTCGGCGGTTGAACAGCCGACTAGTGCCACGTGGCTCCGGTCGGCCAGAAAAGAGTCGTTGCGGTGCGCTGGCAGGCCGATTGGCCACGTGGTAGGGAGTCGGCTGACCAAGAGCCTACTCTACCACGAGTCGGTTGTTGGTCAACAGACCGCATGCTAGATTTGTAAAATTTTAAAACAGTCATACAAATTTGATTTTTTTAAAAAATATTATTTTTAAAAAATCTTAGTTCTATCTCTTAGATGTACCACAACAGAACTATTCTACACCGATAACTTTTAGTAGTAGATTTCTCAGTAAAATAGCTATTCTACACCCGTGGTGTAGAATAGCATATATATATTGGGGATTGGAATAAATATATGTGTTGCATTTCTAGAGTGTCTTTAGTCAAAGATGCATGATACCCACATATCAGTGAATAATCTCATATGCAGCCCTTAAATTGTAGGTATTATCTAGGTCCTATAAACATAAGAATACATTATTAGGCTCTCTAAACTCGTTAAAGCTTGTTCGGAGAGCTTAAGATTCCGAGAAATTACTAATGAGTATAGCTGATGAGAATTTTTAGATTGCATTTCATTACTAGATTTCTATCTGTAGGTATCTGATTTCTGAATGTAAACCGTTTGGTATAACTTCATATTCTAGAAAATAGTTGTTATTACGAGAAGAAGCTCTCTAAGCATGTCCTAAATATAACATGAGCGATATATCCAAAACATTCTCCTGATGGATGGTCAAACGATAAAAATGCCTTATTTTGGTATATCATTATGAATTGGATTAATCTTTCAAACATGCATCTAGTATTTAATAGCCCGATACAAAGTAATAAAAAGGAAAACCAGATGGCAACGCTTACGTGGCAATATGAGGAACAAAGAGAAAAGAAGAGAAAAATGAAACGAAGGGATAGAGAAAGGAAAATGGGGAGAGGTGAGAACAAATTAAAAAAGAAAAGGTGAAAAACAAAATGCATGTTTTAAATTTATGGACATGAATAACACTTGTGCACAAGTTTAAGAAGCACTGGTGTATCTCATCACTTCTAATTATTGTACAAGAGCTGCCTGCAAATTAATATAGTTCTACGTACGTGTACCAGTAGTTTCTATCTTTTGTATTATAAAATTATCATTTAATATCATAATATGTAAGAATGTCATGATAGAATCAATTAAGCACATATGTGTTAAATACGCATCAAATATATTCTCATGCAATCGAGATTTCGGCCTTGGATCTGTCGAGTTTAGTACCCCCGTTCGATCGTATCTATCCTTTTGTTCGTATGCTTGTGGCAATATGCATGTGTGCTCACGCGCAGTATCAACTGACCTCCTAGATCTTCTTTTGCACAGTGCAGTGCATTGATCCTAACACATACACAGTAGTACTAATGCAGCAATCGCAAATTGACCTAGATCTGTTCACCAACCATGCATGAATATAATGCACTGTGGCAGAAAGAAAAATGCATGCCAGCTGCTTAGCTTGTCCCTATACTAGAACTTCAATTCTGAATTAGGATTAATTGCACACGTTTTAATTAATTAAGTCGACTGTCTAGCTAGGTATCGCATGTTGGTTTGTTTGTGCGTCGATTCGATCGCATTTGCGTCGTCTAATTCAATCGCGTCAGCGTCAGCAAGTTAAATACATGTCCTGGATGGCTAATATAATGTCGCTTTCAGGTCAGCCTCTGGAGTAAATTGGCATTAACTTGATTTCGCAAGAACTGAAACAAATGAAGAAAAACTCCGGCCAGCTCGATCGACCGATCCCTTTCTGCTACCTACGCGTACGCGCGACGTGTACATACGCATTCTGACAGATTCAATTCGATCGATCATCGATCGACCACGCACACCCTTAATATAATGTCACGTACGTCGCAGTTTAAATACTCCTCGACCGTGTTTCTAGCAGCTAGCTCTTAATGTGCATTTTGCAAATCGATTCTATGATATCTGACGACAAATAAATTACCTCATCCATTAGCAGAGCCAATGCAATTAAGAAATTTCTGGAGCCAGGTAATATATAATCATATCTGAGACGAAATTCCCACATGCTGCCAATTACTAATCACTAATTAATCTGCACATGCCAGTGTCCGCCCGGTGCGTGCATGCAACGGGATAACAATGGCGCGGCATTAGCTATGTTGCAGCCAAACTTATTAGATGTACTTGTGATGGCGAGGCCGTGGTTCTAAATACACATAAAAGTACAATACGCGCGTATTATATACAGTAGTAGACTCCTCCTCATATATATTATGATGTGCCACAGTCGAGGTAGCTAGCTAGCTGTTTCCAACGGAAATTAAATGACAATGCATATGAATGCCATTTGTGATATGCATTTCTCCATGGCCCTGGACCTGCAATTAACACATGTACTGCAGGAGTTAATCCATTCTAATTGCATGTAGCAGTACTGCTAGCTAGCTAGCTAGCTTTAGGGGGTGTTTGGTTCTTTAGTCCCTAATTTTAGTCCCGTCACATCGGATGTTTGGATGATATTTTAGAGTATTAAATGTAGACTATTTATAAAACCCATTTCATAATCGGTGGATTATTCGCGAGACGAATCTAATGAGCCTAATTACGACATGATTTGATAATGTGTTGCTACAGTAAACATTTGCTAATCATGGATTAATTAGGCTTAAAAAATTTGTCTCGTGAATAATCCTCCAATTCTGTAATTATTTTTATAATTAGTTCAAGTTTAATCCTTCAAATTGATGTCCAAACATCCGATGTGACACGGACTAAACTTTAGTCCCTGTAACCAAACACCACCTTACTCAAATTATAGCAGGCAAAGTCAGAATGCAGCTTTCATAAAAAAAGTCAGCATGCAGCATGAAATCTAGCTAGCCATCAAAGGTTGGAGATCAGCACTACCATGTTTTGCTATCTTGCTTAATTTTGTGCCAATACTAGCTGTCAGTACTGCTAGCTACTTCCACATATATATTTGCTGCAGGAGTTAATCCCTCATCAGCTGTCATCAGTAGGGTGGATATATATGATTTATTCTCACTCTCTTGCAGGATTTATTGCAGTTGAGTTCCTTATTCAAGTGGCAACATTAATATATTGATGGTGAGCAACTTAATTATGAGATATATGATCCAAGTCAGGAATCTGGATACACCCTTGGATGCATGGGCATAACTTCTCTGCAGTAGATTCTTGAAGAGAGATGTGAGCCTAGAGGCCTAGAGATGATCAGTTAGTAACAGCTTTGCATCAATGCAAAGTTGCACATATGCATGTTGTGAATTCATCACAAGACACATGTCACACACCATCTCTCTCCTGTGCTCTCTCCTCCATCCATTGATCTTTACAGCTAGGTCAAGAGGGCCGGGGAGGAAGCTGGGAGAGGCAGCAGGGCATGCAGTGAAGTGGATGATCTCTAGCTAGGCTACCAATAAGTCATCTCACATGTGCCAGTGGTGGAGGCCTGCATTTATGGATTTGTTTTCTCTTTTGCTCAGCATTCAATTCATACACTCTGAATCTGATGAGTTCTTCTGCCACTTTGTTTATCAGTTATCCCCATCGCTCTGGCTCCGGCTCCATCACACACACACACACTCTCTCTCTCTTACGTCTCTCATCATCTTCTTTTCTTGGGCTGCCATGTTCCACAGATCAAAATTTCTTCAGTAAATTACTCTCAATGTTCAACCATTCATGTGTTCCTTCTCCATGCAATTGCACTGAAATTTTTTTAGAGAGCAGCATGCAACACTCAAAGCCTTCAGGACAGTACATGCATGCATGGGGTAAGGTAACATTTTAGTATACTCTCTGCATATATATTCACATGCCTCTCCAGTCTCCCTCCAGCATGATTCCACAAGGTTGCAAGAACTCTTTTTAACTTTTGGCCATGAGGTCATGGCTTGCATGAGAGACATGGCCATTTTTTTAATAAAAAGAGAGTTTTTTTACAACTTAATAAGTGGCCTTGTGATGAATGCTAGCAGAGCAGGACAGGGGCCTTGGTGGCAGGTGAGGAAAAGATCACTTGTACTTTTCCAAGGACTCGAGTCATGACATTACACTCTAGCTCTTGTTTCCTTGTACTTAAATTCATCGGTTAATATTTATCTGCTGTACTAGCTAGCTAGCTAGTATATATATATATATATTGCATGCATATGTATGTGATATATATATATATAGAATTATCCATGATGTACTTTAATGTATAGTATCATGCTGTGTATAAGCCATACCTTACCCGTAGGGTTTCTTGCAGAATGTAGAGAACTCACTATAAATATATAAAATTGCCACGGGAACGGAGAGAATCTTAAAACAATTAACTAACCTAAAAAATCTAATTAAATTACAGGAGTTTATATGGTTCAGTTGTTTGAATTCTTCCAACGTTTTTTTAACTGGAATCAGTATAATAGATTTTATGGAACCAACAAGCTAGATTCTACAATGCAGCTGAGGATCAAACATGGCAACCGCATTCAGTCCATCAGTCCATGTGTGTTTTGTTCGTTGTTCTGCATGCATGTACATGTCAGTATGAATGTCTTCAATTAATTTACATTTAGTATAATTTGGCATATCTTTGTATCTTGACACACTAGTTGCAAGTCATTTATTCTAGATAATACCAATATTTCCAGGCCAACCAGGCCAGTAGTACTACGGCAAATCATGTGTTATATTAGGCAAATTTTACAGTACACCAAAAATATTGTAAATCATTCATTTATTTTGATCTAATGGCTAGGATTAAAGATGATGACATATTAACTTTCTAAGAGGTAATAGGTTATCCTTGATTTTTCTGTGCATACTTTCTAATTTTCTGCGCTTTTACTTTCCTATTATCTTTCAGTCACCAAGTCACCACGTATTTTTATTTTTAATCCTAACTAAAATAAATGGTCTAAATTAATCTTAAATATTACCTCTTATAATTAAGGTAATGAGTGTACACTAATAAACTAGCGGTGCTTAAAGGAATATCTTGGTGAGAGTATTTACCAATCCCAATTATATTGTTGTTTGAAGAGTTCATGAAATATAAGCATTTGGTGGAATGTAATGTCGATTTCCTTTTTTTAAAGTACGGGCACATGCTGATCTTCTTGCTAATTAATTCTGTTAAAGACCAAACAGATAAAGGGCTGGCACAAAATGCTAAGGCTGGTGAACCTTAATTAATTAGCTTTTAAGTCACCAAAACATTCTGGTGGGGAACTTGCCTAATTAAACATATTTCTTTGCTCATATATATATATATATATATATATATATATATATATATATATATATATATATATATACACGGCGCGTTATTCTACACCACGCATATAGAATAACTATTCTACACCGATTATTTTCAGTAGTAGATTTTCTTCAGTAAAATATCAATTAGTACTACTTTTTTCTTAGTAGTAGATTTTTCGGTAGAATAGCTATGTACACCCGTAGCGTAGAATAGCATTTGTGTGTATATATATTATATATATATATATATTCCTGATATTACTCGATAGTCAATTCTCACATGTGAGAGCGTCTCCAGCGTGTCCTCCGTCCTTTTTTTTGCTAGGACTAGTGTTACCATAATTTGGATAATAAGACAGTGTTTGGTGTTGAGACGGATGAGATGAGATTGCTAGCTAGGATGCATGCACGAGCTCGCCCAGTCGCACGGCGGTAGGGCTTAGATGGCAGATGATCGGAGCTTGGCCGGTGGCCGCGTGATCTCAGACAGTAGAAGATCATGCTCTGGCGGTGGTGGTGCTTCTCACTTGTTTGATTAAATAGCTATATAAATAGGAATCATCTATCTCTCTAATCAAATAAAAAAATGAGCCCATGTGTCAACCAGACATATCATAAAACGTGAATCACTACGAGATATTGCATCTTCGTCGGGTGCCAGATTCTTTGTTAGGTGTATATTATTTCAGTCACTTGGTAAAGATGAATTTATCGAGTATTTTTTAAAAGAACACTCAGCGAAAAATTGTACTTAGCGAAAAGGATGGTCGAGTGCAATAGGTGGCAAACCCCATGACACTCGACAAAAAATAAAAAAATATTAATGGACATTGCGACAGTGTGTTTGCACGAGCGATTTTTTTGTGTTTTCCGAGTGTTTATTGAAAAATACTTGGCAAGCTCAAAAGACACTACCTAAAAAGAGCTAATAGTGATAGGTCATAATAGTCATTAGTAACAGACATCGTACCTGTCACTATTATCGTGTCACTAATGATATATCATTAGTGACGGATATACACCCGTCACTACATCTTTACCTATCACTAATGGTCATCTTTAGTGACATGTATAAATGTCCACATGCCACTAAAGGTAACCTTGCACATACATCTATAGCTGTCACTAAAGGTGGACCATTAGTGATAGGTATAGATGTTCACATGTCACTAAAGATCGATTTTTTTCATTTCAAATCTGTTCTATACAGTTTCGTTTAGTTTCTTTCAGTTCAAATGAGATAACAATTAGATTCGATGTGATCATGTAGGTTCTCTTTTCGTCATTTTTGTCATTGTTCTGATGTGATTTCCATGTGGTCATCATCAGTACTTAGGCCTCTACCCCAAGCCATACTAGAGGAGGAGAGGCGATGATGAAGAAGAAAAAGAAGAATAGATCTGAGGTGGTCATGGAGGCGCTCTTTCTATTATTTTTGTCATTATCCTGATATGTTTTTCATGTGGTTATTGTCGGTGAAGCCTCTATCTTAAGATAAAATAGAGGAGAGACGATGATAAAGAAGAAGGAGATAAGAGGTAATAACAATGAAGGAGAGCAAACAATAGGATTTGGTGAAACAATGGTAATAACTCTGTACAATTTGTTGAAGCAGTTCAATACCGATGAGCTCATGGTCGGGTGGAGCACGAAGTAACATCGGTCACCATTGAGTAGATATTGTAGTGATACCGACCACCATCGATAGAGCTCGAGATAAGAATGATAAAGATCAAGTAGAGAGGGCAAGGGAGGGACGTTATAGAATGGATGAGAGTAAAGACTGAAGAGAGGTCGGGGCTTTATAATAGTGATTGTATGTTTTTAAGCTAGTGTTCTTCTGCCCGCACAAATTTTCAAAAAAAAATATATGTGTCGGTCTTTAGTGACGGGTCTAGATATTCCTGCGTCAATAAAGATAGGTCTTTAGTGATGGATTTATATATTCACGCGTCACTAAAGACCAACCTTTAGTGATGTGTGTCTTTTATCCGTAACTAAAGCTACGTCACTAAAGGTCATTTGTGTGGTAGTGAGAGTCATTATTTATGTGAAAAATGTTTTTAGTCTATGTGATATTTGTAACTTGATTTGAGCTTAATTTTTTTCTACACACAAAATACAAAGCATCTTATTTCATGTAATTTTTTTGCATTTTTATAAGTCCGTTTTCTATTTTTAATTCATTAATTGTGTCACTAGGATTTCAATTGAAATAGGTGAAATTTGAACTGCAAGTGCCTAAAATAGTGAACCAAAATTATATAAAAATCATATTCATATTTTTGAGTCTATTTTGAGTTCTTGTCTACTAAATTGAAAGAATTTTTGAAAAAATAGGTTGTGACACTCGATTGGCAACGTGGAGATTAATGATTTTTTAATTCTAAAAAAATCAAATGAAGTCTGAAAAACACGATAATTGTTATAGTATTATGATATGATACATATATATTGTGATAAATATTTAAAAATGTTTCGATAAAATTGTCACTTAGGATGTTAAGAAACTAGAGATTCTCCTATAAGGAATCAGGGTTTAGAGAAGGAATATATTAGATTTGAAAGAAAATTAATGGTTAGATCTTTGTTTGAATGTGAAACTTTTTTACAAACAAAATACAATATAGTTTATCTCATGTAAAAATTTGGTATTTTTTGGGGTTAGTATACTATTTTAATTTATTAAGTATTTTTCTATAATTTATATTGAAATAGGTCAAATTTGAACTGTAAGTGCATAAATAATGAACCAAAATTTGTAGAAAAATTATAATCATATTTTTGAGTATATTTGTAGGCTTTATACACTAAATGGAAAGAAATTTTGAAAAATCTAGGTTGCAACACACTATGGACAACATGGAGCTTAATGGTTTTTTAATTCTAACAAAATCAAATGAAGTCTCAAAAACATGAGACTTGTCATGGTGTTATGCTATGATACATAGATACTGTAATAAAAATTTAAAAGTGTTTCAAGAAAGTTGTAATGTAGGATGTTAAGCACCTAGAGATTTTTTGAGGACAAATTTAGATTTAAATAAGGAATTAGTTAGGTTTAAAAGCAAATCGATGGTTAAACCTTAGTTTCAAGGTGAAACTTTTTCTATAATCAAAATACAATGTATCTTATCTCATGAATTCATTAATTGTATTTATAGGATTTAAATTGAAGCAAGTCAAATTTGGAATGCAAGTGCCTGAAATAATAAACTAAATTGTCCAAAAAATAATATTAATATTTTTGAGTGTATTTTTATACATTACCCACAGTTGTTTCACAAATTTTGTCAAGTCAAAGAATGAAAAAGACATATAAAAATAAAAAATAAATGTTTCCGAGTGCTAAATTTGAGACACTCGGTAAACACAAATATTTGTCGAGTGTTTGCACTCGGCAAATGGAATTTTCTTCTCACTAAATTTTTCTGCCATTTTTTCGCTCGTCCCGTCATTCCCCCCTTTTTTTCTTCAAATTTTCACCTTTAAAACTGCTCCTCTCCTTCTGTGCTCATGGACCACTACTCCCAGCCCCCACAACACCGCTGGGGTCGTCTCCCTTGCCGGCACTGCCTTCCTTCACCGTCATCCCCTCCGTTGCCATACACGACCCCTCCTTCACACCACCCATATGTTGCACCACCACCCCTCCACCGTGTCGCCCCTCCACTACGTCATCCCCTCTATCGCACCATCCCCTCTATTATGCCCTCCCCCGTCGTCAGCGTTGTCTCCTCCACCGCACCACCATGTCGCCCCTTCTCTATGCCTCCTCGTCATGCCACCGTGAAGGGCCATGCTGCCCCTCCACCACACCTCCTTGCTGCGTGCCCCTGTGCCACATCGGGCAAGCGACACCTCCTATTTTTTATTTTTTGTTTGCTTGTTTGCCGAGTGTCAAAACTTTAACATTCAGTAAATCATTCATCACATCACCGTCATTTCTTTTTTTCAGTGAGTGTCAAATTTAGCACTCGGCAAACCGATGTTTGCTGACGATGAATTTGTCGAGTGTTGTTCGCTGACTGCAACATTTGACGAACCCTTTACCGAGTATATTGCAGTATTCGCTGAGTGCCAATGGCACTGGGCGAAATCATGTTTTTCCGTAGTGAGTAGATCTATCCAATACCCCCACTTTATTAAAACAAATAGATCCTAAGTATACTTAGTTGATACAACTAGCTAAATAAGCGCATGACTAGTAAGGTAATCTTGCTTAACGATATCCTAATGCTTGAACACAATAATTAAGGTCAGTACATCAATTAGTTTGACCGTATTGATCATGGCTAGCATTTTGTTAGGTCCTTTCATAAGATGCCACATCTGATGGAACTGGAGAAAACATTGTAACTTAATTGTAGTGCCAAATTTCCATGGCTGAGCTGCAGGTCGCCATCTCAAATGGAAGAAAAATTAGGTCAAATGTCTAAGTAGTAATAATATAGCTATCTACAATAATATAATGATCGAATTAATCTAATCAGGCACACAAATGCTCACCTACATACACATTTGGCGGTGAGAGGCAAAGGCAAAATATAGTTCCAATTTATTTCCATCCCTTTCGTTGCGTCGATGCCTATCTCTCCTCAATTTAATTCGCATTAATTGGAGCTGTCATGTATTATTAGGGCACGTACAATGGGTGTCTTGAGTTGTGTCTTCGGGTGTGTCTAAGGGGGTAAATGTAAAAAAACTCAAGACACATTTCTTAACGAAGACACTGTGTCTTGGTTCTATGCTCGAGGCATAGGACTAGCTGATTGGTCAATTTAATTTATTGAATGCTCTGATTGGTGCAATGAATATAGCAAGACACAAGTTTTAGACACACCCACTGTACTATATTGTGTTTTAGCTATATCTTATGCTTGAAGTACCATGCAGCAGTGTCAGGGTTGTAATGCTTGGGGTTCTGGCTGGTAAAACTAGGTTTATTATAAACTCATGCTTGAGTTAAAAGCCTCACACTAACCGAGATATATAAGTGCATGAAAATACTTGGAGAATTAATTAAAGAATATACTCATATTAATAATGATTTTATGATATATATATAACTTTTACAAATGAAATTAACAAATTTAAATTTTGTCAGCTGGCAGGAGGGCCCTTAATTTGGAGCGAAGTAGATATATATACTAGTTGCTACCAAAAGACAAAAAGCAAATGCAAAATTTAATTAAGTTTAATAATCAACATATATGCGTATATATATATGCACAATTGTACAAGTAGAAATTAAAGATTTCCTACTGATTTTGTTTTTCGTTATTAAATCCAATCAGATATTGCATCCATCAGTACTACGACTCTATTTAATTATAAATAAATAAATTTTATATGCTTGACTGCTCACATCATATACACACACACTGCACACGATTCACTAACAAAATTACAGCTTAAAAAGTTTATAGCTCTTTGGAAGATTGAATTTAAAAGGAATTTGACAAGAATATCACAGAAATAGTTGTTTTCTGATACATTTCCAGAAAATTTTCTGGCTTAGATTTTACTTGAAACGAAACACCTCGCCTCCAGATGTTGCTCATGCATCATATATATATATATATATATATATATATATATATATATATAATATTTCTTTTTCCTAAAAAGATGTGAAACTTATAAAGAAAAATATGCAATAATATAAAAGATGGAACTATAACATCTATACATATATAAATCTTTTAAAGGATGTACATTTATCTCTTCCACTTTTATCCACTTAGGACTTATAAGCCACAACTGACAACTTAACCCACCATTAGTATATAAACTTACATGATCAGTTCAAACCCTAGGTAGCATCAGGGATTAAAAACCTACAAAAGAAAGGCTTAACCAAGGTAGATGAACACCGAATTAACTCGATTTAAATCACCGAGAACTCGAAGAAGCCCTTTAATTAGCTTGATTAGTTACAGCTTAATTAACTCGGCAACTTTCTTTTTTTTTCCTTTTTGTTCTTGCTGTCTACTTGATTAATTTGGGTTGTACACTTAAAAGAACTCACTGGGGTCGCCCAATGGCATCACGTCCATGAGCCCCACGTCGCCGTGACACATGCCGTCGTCGAGCAGCCAGCTCTCGAGCATCGAGAACGCCGGTGCCGAGCCGGCGCCGGCTATCTTGCTCGTCTCTGTCGAGCCCTCTGGTGTCTGCGCCGTCGCGGCAACAACCGCCGCCGCGGCGCCACCGCTTTGGCTCGCCGACGCTGAGGCCGCGCCGTCCCCGGAGCACTGCGGCTGCGGCTGCGTCGTCGTCGCCGTCGTGGACGTCGACCCGGACGCCTCAGGGCACTTCCCCGCGCCGCCGCCGGCCGGCCGCATCCAGCCCTGCAGCAAGCGCGCGATGTTATCCGCGCTCGACGCGTACGCCGCCGACCCTGCCGGTGGTGCCGACGCCTCCGGCGCGCTCTTCGCTGACGTCGGTGAGGGATCGAGCGAGAGCGCGTCGCGCAGCGCCTGCCGCGCCGTGTGGATGTCCGTTTGCAGCCGCCGTTCCCACTGCCCCTTGAGGGCGGCCGCCACCTTCCCTCTTCCCCCACCCCCGCCACCCTCCGACGAGGCACCATCCTCCCCGCCGCCGCCGGCCTGCATCTTCTTGAGTTTCTTCTTGAGGTGCGTGTTCCAGTAGTTCTTGATGTCGTTGTCCGTCCTCTCCGGCAAGTAGGACGCTATCGCCGCCCATCTACACACACATCCACCAGACCACCACACTCCGTCATCCACTTCCACTACTCAGCCATGGACAAAGTAATCAAGCTCACTCTGTTTGTGACACGGCCACAACAATCAGACAAAATTACTAAAGAAAGCAACCATTAAACCAAAAAAATCACCGGTTGCCGAGGAGGGCCTGGAGGTGGACGATGAGCTTCTCCTCCTGGTCGGTGAAGTTGCCGCGCTTGATCCCTGGCCGAAGGTAGTTGGTCCACCGGAGCCGGCAGCTCTTGCTACAACGCATCAGCCCTGCACACACACTTGTCACAGATCGAAGAAAAGCTCGGATCTTTTGCAAGCCGCCAGCCACTCCGGCAGCCCGATCGATCAAGCACACACACTCACCGGTGTTGGTCGGCACGGCGCGCCAGTTGCCCGGGCCGTGCTCCTGGATGTAGGACACGAGCATCAGGTCCTCCTCCGGCGTCCACGGCCCCTTCTTCACCCCCACCTTGTCGCAGCACGGCGGCCTCCCCATGCCGCCGCCGCCGTCTCCTCCTCTTCCGGTGGTTGGTAATAGCCTAATAGGCGGCGGAGAACAGCAAGGCCTAATTCTGAAAGGAGTACTATATATATGTATATCTAATATCTCGATCGGCCAGGAGACGGAGGAGAGACCGGGGTCCAAGAAGATGAGGTAAAAGGGGAGGGTGCGAGGTATATATAAGCTAAAGCGCCATTGATAGCTAAGGGGAGGGGGAGAAGGGAGAAGGGAGAAGGAGAGGAGAAATCAGTTATTAATCCCTCCTAGCTAATACTGCCACTGCTACTGCTGCTTCACTCCCGGTTTGACCTAGGTAGAAAGCTGAGCTAATACTAACAGTGAACTGCAGCGCGACATGACATGTTACATGCATGTACACATGCTGACAGGCACGCATGTAGATCGATATATGGCGCAAGCGAAAAAAGAAAATTGGCGAGAGATCAGAAATGATAATAAGTCGCCGGCTATAGTACAGTACTAGAGTAATTGTTGGGTTTTTTCAGGATATATCTGCCATTTTGGTTTATTTGCTCTTAATTAATGTATTAATTCATTCAAAGTAGTAGATGTGATTTGTGTGTCTGCTGGATGCGGATTTTTTATATTTATTAAACCAAAATGATTTTAAAAAATAAATCTCCTGGCATTATCTAATTTCCAAATTTGACTTTTTGTCATGCCATGAATACGTGACATTTGGGAGGATAGCAATGCTGCCACGTATGAAAAAAAACATGGCGTAGGCTTTAGTTGCCACACTATCGCCTTCGATCGGTGCGTGCGGCCAAGAGATTTAATCGTCGTTGGAAATTAGATATAAAAAGTTTTTATTTTAAATTTTGTTTGAAAATAGTATGAAAATTTTAAAATCATATCCATCTGGCTGCTGTACTTGTGAGTTAGTAGTTGTGTGCACCATTTTCCATGAGATTAGATTGTGTATACATGTTCAATTTATGTGTGTGACATGCATCATGCTATGATTATACAAATACTATTTCTTAAAATATATGTTATTTAATTTGTGGACATTGAAATAGTAAATGTGGCTATCTTGCTTGCCATTTGTTTTTGTCACGGTTGAATTCAACCTACAAATTAATATATGTCAGCGATTTGTCGTGATTCCATCAGACAACTTGAAATTCATATACTTAACAAGCAATATATACGTGTCCTATATGCCTAAAGACACTCTCTTCACCAAATGCAGTACCACGCCTCGCACAACTCTAAATCTAGATTTTTTTAGATGATCCGGTCTAACTTCAATGAAATCCCGGATCTGAAGTTATGAAGTTATGAATGTATTAACAATATTTAGTTAAATAATTTAGCTTTATTTTTACTAAAAAATTAAATTATTTTATTATACTATACAAACTCTAGTTCTAACATGAATCTTAGATTAAGCTATATAAAATAGGCCCATATATTCCATAGCGTACGAACATATATATATATTCTAGCATGTATATATGTTCAATATTGTCTCCATTATATATTAATATATTACAAGTCATTTAAAATTTAACTAATATTAGAAAAAACACCAACAATTTTAATATCAAATATATTTTAATAGTGTATATATATTTGAAATTATAGATATTAACATATCTATAATATGAAACGGAGAGATAGTAGTCGAGAAGAATATAGCATTGTTTACTGTCTTTACATGAGCTAAAGACGGCTCAAAAACAATATTTACCACCGTTTTTCCCAAAATCAACCAGGTGTGTCATTGCCTAGAGATAACACATTTGATGGCTTTTGTAAGTGTCTGATTTGGAACTGATCCAGCGAATTGATCCAGGGATATGATCGAGTTTATTACACCCTGAATGCTCGATCAAATGCTGGGGCATGCCATCGTACACGTACGTACGGCTGCAGATAGTACATGAAGTAATATTGAAGGGGTGCATCCACACTACTGTTTAATTAAGTTAACTCATAACAACCAAGCACACCATCTTAATTAGAACGCGATGTTGACGACCCAGACGCTCTCTACCATAACCCATACAATTAATGTTCCCGAACATTATTGTAAAATCTTGGGCTAGTTATATCAATCGATTGAAAAAGAGTTGTGCTCTCTTTCTGACAAGTCATTTTTTTGCAAGAATATACACAGATAAATCTGTACATATGCTCAAAACACGTGGTGTGGTTTTGGCAGTGAGTAAGGAGTTGTCAAGAGAGGACAGCAGGGTGCATTTAATCGGATGGAGTGAGCTAAAGTCAGCTTGATTGGAGTGAACTGATCTGCTTGCATTTATTTCATGAGCCAGGCCCTTCATCACCTTCAATTCCCCGGCCCACTCTTTTTTTTCTCCTGTATCCTACAATGACTTTAATTTTAGTAATTTTTAGATATATTGATAGACATAGAAATAAATGAGTCACTTATTAATTATATTATATCTAGTTAATAGATAAGCTGACTTGGTGGCGTCAATTATTAATTATATTATCTCTAATTATTAATATATATATATATGTTGATTGGGCGGGGTTAAATTATTAATTATATTATATCTAATTAGTAGATAAGATGATCGGAAGATGTCACATGTTAACCACGCTACGGGATTGCTAAAGTTTGCTGAGTTCCCGTAGCACTCGGCAAAGACTTGGTAAATACTTTACCGAGTGCTATTTCATGATACATTCGGGAAAGCGTATACGACAACGTGGTTGTCGGTAACCAGGCGCTTTGCCGAGTGTCAACTCCGCTTCGCTGAGTGTCCAACCCAGCACTCGGCCAACTTAGCCGTCTAACGGCCGGGGGGCTGCTAACGACCTTTTGCTAAGTGCCCCACATGGCACTCAGCGAAGCCACATAGGGGCTGGCGCACACGTGGCATCGTGGCTTTACCGAGTGCCACATAGAATAGCACTCGGCAAAACCACTCAGCTTCGCCGAGAGCCACATGAAATAACACTTGGCAAAGACCCCCAGAACACACAGAAACGTGCAACATGGCACGATTCTGTGCGTTCTAGTGGTCTTTGCTGAGTGCTACCCTCGGCAAATATTTTTTAAATATTTTTTCATTTATTTAATGCACATTTCATCACAAAATTCACATTTAATCACAAAATTCATCACAAATTCATATTTCATCATAAAATTCATCACAAATTCACATTTCATCACAAAATTCATCACAAATTCACAAAATTCACATTTCATAACAAATTTCATCACAAAATTCTCGACAAATCACATTTCATCACAAATCTCATTTGCAACTCACATTTCAAATCACAAGTTCACATTTCATCACACTCGGCGAAGTTCACAGGTTCTGACAAGTTCACATTTGAACACAATTTGACAATTCACAAGTTAGTCCACAACTTCAACTCACATTAGTATCACAATTTCGCCGAGTGCCAAATTGGGAGGCACTCGGCGAATCTTTCGGACATGGATATTTTTACCCAAAAAGGATATTCGCCGAGTGCCAAATTGGGGGCACTCGGCGAAGGTTTTATTTTTTTAAATGGTATCTTTCGAGTGCTATCTCAGTAAGCACTCGATGAATATTTTTTTAAATAGTCTTTGCCGAGTGCTATATCAGTAGGCACTCGACAAATATTTTATTAATGATTTTTTTTAAAAAAACTAGAAATAGTAAAAAGACAGTAAAAATTCTAATTTTTAGCATGATAATACACTGAGTTTTCATCCTACAAAAAGTTTTAAGTTCAAATAAGTATTTAACTATCAATTTGTTTAAAACCTAAGCAATCCCTTCACTAAACTCTAAAGCACATCCTCGGAGATTCACTTGTTTCTAAGCATCATACATGAAATATTTCTCTAAACATTTTTTATTTTTTTATCACGGAATCTATGCATGATATCATAACACCATGTCAAGTTTCAGGGTTTTTGAAATTTTTTGAATTGTTTAAAATTAAAACACCAAGAATATGTGTGTTGTTGATGGAGTGCATTCATCGTGATATCTTAAATTTTCTTTACCTTTACTATGCAAGGCCTAACTTAGGTACAAAATAGAAGTATGATTTTTTTCAAAATATTTTGTTTCTTATTTATTACACTTGCAGTTCAAAATTGGCACCTTTCAATTTAAATCCTATAAAGAGATTTAATTAACTAAAAATATAAAAATAGCCGTAAAAATACCAATTTTTGGTATGGTATAAGATACATTGGGTTTTAGTAGTACAAAATATTTTAAGTTCAAGCAAAGATTTAAATATTGATTTGCTTTTAAACCGAACTCTTTCCATTCATAAACTCCTAAACCTTCTCGAAGATTCTCTAATTTCTACATGTCATACGTGAAAATTTTGTCAAAACATTATGAAATTTTGATCATAGTATATATGTATGATATAATAACACCATGTCAAGTATCATATTTTGTAGGCTTCAATTTAATTTTCTATAATTAAAAAACCTTGGTGCTCCATGTTGTCGGCCGAGTGTCGTAACTTAAATTTTTTATATTTAGTTATATTTAGTTGTAAAAGATTACAAATGAACATAAATATGATTTTTCTACATTTTTAAAGTCATTATTTCATGTACATGCAGTTCAAATTTGACCCACTTCGAATTAAATCATAGAAATATACTTAATTAAAAATAGCAAACTCACTCAGAAAAATATGAAACTTTTCCATGGCTTAATATAGGTTGCATTATGAGTGTAAACAAAAATTCAAGTTCCAAAATGTTTAAAATGTGACATGAGCTCAAAATATGTTTTCACGTGAAATAATGAGCATTTTCACTTTGCCGAGTGTTTTGTTAAAAAAACACTCGACAAACCCTATTTTCCCTCTGTTGTTATAACAGTAGCAGGAAAAATGGGGCCGTGGGATTTTTCAACTTTTTTGCCGAGTGTCTTAGTCGTGGCTAGGGTTTGCCGTGTGTAAAAGGTTTGCCGAGTGTATTTTATGGTATATTTGGCAAACTAGGGTTTGCCGAGTGCCCGAAGGAATGCACTCGGCAAAGCGTTGGGCACTCGACAAATGTTAGCTTTCCGGTAGTGCCAGAGTCATATTAATAAAAAATAATTAAAGGTAAAAATCAAGTTTTTTTGGGATAAATTTTAGATGCTAAAAATAAATTCTTTTTGTGGTAATGAAGCAAAACTACGTCTTCTGTAGTAATAACCTCTTCAGGTTTAGACAGCTCATATAAATATGAATATACACATATAATAGCTTGGAGATGAATCGAATAGGGTGGACTGTCGATAAGATTGCTAAATAAAACTGGTAATCAAATCAAAATACTTTGAAATTGATTTGAACTGTGTGGATAATACTACTAAATAGAAAGTATAATTATATCTCATGTACCATGCAGATATTTTGATAGATATACTCAAAACTCACAAACCCCTTTTGCCGAGTTGTGTGGCTATTTGCGAGTGCCTACAGGGAATGCACTTTGTAAAAAATGAAAAAAAGTTGGTACTAACAAACATCATAACGGTTTGTTTGGGAGGCGAAAAATTCCATATTTAACGAGTGTTTTTGAAAAATACTCGGCAAACCAAAAATATCATTTTGTGTGAACAATTGTTTCAATCCTATGTCCTATTTG
The DNA here is from genome assembly GCA_019279435.1 of Zizania palustris. Lineage (NCBI taxonomy): Eukaryota > Viridiplantae > Streptophyta > Magnoliopsida > Poales > Poaceae > Zizania > Zizania palustris. The sequence goes on along the minus strand of JAAALK010000287.1, from coordinate 20,745,974 downwards.
CAACTTGTTTTATTTTGAATTTTTTTCTACACTCAAAATACAACATATATTGTTTCATGTAAATTGTTTGCATTTTTCTATGTCACTTTTCTATTTTTAATTCATTAAGTATTTTTCTATGATTTTAATTGAAATAGGTGAAATTTGAAGTACAAGTGCTTGAAATAATGAACCAAAATTTATAGAAAAATCACATAAATGTTTTTGAGTTCACTTTTACTCCTTATCCATTAAATTGAAAGATTTTTTGAAAATCTAGGTTATGACACTCAATTGACAATGTGGAGGTTAATGGTTTTTTAATTCTAAAAAATCAAATAAATTCTTAAAAATACGAGACAAATCATGGTGTTATGATATGCTACAAAGATACTATTATAAAAATTTAAAAAATATTTCAAAAAGTTGTCACATAGGATGGTTAAAAAACCGATCAAACAATAGAACTTCATCTCAGAGAAAACAAGAAATCGAGAAATACTCATGCTAAGAAAACTTACCTTTATGCATCGAAGAGAAATATTTTACCCACTAGGACAAATTGAGGAGAAGAGGCCAATGCAAATTTCCTATAAATCTACTACCTAATCTTCACATATCTCCTTGTGTATTGAGCAGATCTAAGAAAAAGTTTTCTTCACTGGAGTTACTTTCTCCCTAGAAAAATATGACTAGTGGATGAGAAATGTGATAGCTTGGGCTCAGGTCATGGGCAGGGCATGGTAACCTTTAAAATTTGATGACGAAAATATTGCAATTCGTCGTTACCTATAGAGAATATTCCTTAGTGAGGTATTACTATGATGACATAGTAATCGTCATATGTCACATAACATTTTGTGGTGGATTAAAAATGTCATAGTGTAAATGTTTTGTCACTACTATTCCGCGTGATATTCAGTGATGAACAAACCTTCAGTTTTTATAATGAACCATTTTGTATCGTCACAATGTATATGCAAGTTCAGGCCTGTGTCAATTTTATGACGCGACAAAAAAATTCATCATGAATTGTGTATATTCAATGATGTTTTCTTCAAACATCATAATTGTTTTGATCAAATCTCTTGTAGTGTTCTCCTAGGAGGAATTATGATTTAGAGAAGAAATAGGTTAGGTTTGAAAGCAATTTGATGTTAAATATTTGTTTTAAATTGAAACTATTTAAACAATCAAAATACAACATAGATTATCTCATGATTTAAATTTAAATAGATCAAATTTGAACTGTTATCCAGAAAGTTATATTCATGTTTTTGAGTCTATTTTTATGCTTTACCCACTAAATTTCAAAATGTTTCACAAAAATTGTCAAGAAAAAATGAAATTATTTTGACAAAAATAAAAAATTCTTTACTTATTGGCAGATTTGAGAGACTCGACAAAAAATTGTTTGTCGAGTGCCTTTTCTGACAATCGTCAAACATCCGGCGCACACCCAAAAACTTTCTCCCCATGCGCTCTAAAATTCAAGCACTATGCACCCCAAAATTCAAGCATTGTGCGTGAATTTTTTTCCAAGCATTAAAAACACCACTCCTCTCTTAGCCGCTCCTCTTCCTTGTTCCCTCCTCTACCACCGTCAGCTCCCTCCACCGCTAATCCCTCCCTCCTCAACCACCACTCCCATCCACTATCATTGTGCGGCCATTGCCTCACCATTGCCTCACCGCTCCTATTTCTTTGTTTGTTGAGTGCCATATTTTGATACTCGATGAACCCAACGTCATATTCGTGTGCACACTGTTATACCACTTTTTTCGTCGAGCGTTGTGTGTGGCAGTCGGCAAACATCTGTTTGTTGAAAACGTGTTTGATGAGTGCTCCTCCTGAATGTAGCACTCGGTGAATCCTTCATAGAGGGCATAATGGGCTTCATCGAGTGTCTGTGGCACTCAGCGAACTAGTGGTGAACCCAAGAATTTTACGATGGTGGTACAAAATTAAAAGGACTACAAACCACACACATAATATATAGAGAAACTAGTTTGACAACTAAAATAAACTAAATAAACGATAAATGCTCAATTTAGATATGCATATATCATGATAATTTATATCAAAAACCTAACACTAGTGAACTCACATAATTTCTAATGAATAATGAAAATATGGAATGTTACATTCCATTTGAGAGAAGATAACATCTTCCATCCAAGCAATCCAACAGGACTTGCAAGACAATACAATATACATTATACAGAAGATCAATACAATTGGTCAATATGAAATGTGAAGAACAGACTCTCCAATTTGATCCCCTTGTTCAGAGAACAAACTCATAGTAACAGCTAGATTTCCCGAGTAACTTGGGCTAGCAATCTCATAGAGCTCCCTAATGGTATTTTCTCTATTAAAAGGATTCGGCTTGGCAGGCTTCTCATATCTGGCTCGTCACTTGGCATGCAATAGGTCAAAAACCAGCTACGAGCATGCAAGTGCGGAGGGGTGCACTGGCATATGACGATGTACTATAGGCGTGCTATGGCTAGTGGGGCAACAGGTGATGAGCGGTGACACGACGGTCAATGGGAGGCGAGGAGAGCGCTGGGTGGCATGGGCAAGGCAGGTGCGGGGCAGTGTCAGAAACCATGGAGTTGTGCCCCGTTGCTCCATGGTGGATCCGCCTCTACGACGAACCATTGTTTTCCCATAGTGAATAATCGACTGTCGACCGATTTTTGAAACCTATAACTCGGTGATATTTTCTCGACGAAGGCACTTATCGCTGTTGTGCAGGACAAGTGCATGTGATTGAGAGTCTTTTAACCTCTCAAATGCCTAATTTCCCTCTAATAAACATATAAGATCAAGAACATGAACATGAAAGAAGATTTTTCATAGCTCACAGCTCATAACAATTTTTTTAGAATCTACTACTCAACTAAACACACACATATATAACCGTATAACTCGGCTCACCTTGAAGTACCATCAAGATGGATAAAGTAAGGGTCACTATTTAAAAAAACTTTCATCAATCCCAACCTTTAGCTACCCCTTGAGCATTTGCATTTGCATTCGCATTCACATTCCTTGAGGAATTTTTTAAATAATGTTTTTAAAGAAAATTTCAAATTTGTATAGAACTTTCAAAAAATTTCAAAAAAGGTTAGCAGTCGGCTGACCAAGTACTGACTGCCGCCACGTGGCCCCTAGTCGACACTTGGTCGGCCGACTTCGGCCACATCAGCGCTAGTCGGCCGAACAAGTGCTGACTGGTGGCCACGCTGGCGTGCAATGGATACTTTCCACTGACTAGCGCCACATCAACACCAATCGACCGTTGGATGACCGTCTACTGCTCCACGTCAGCACCAGTCAACCGTTGGACGGTCGTCTCCTGCTGACGTGGCGTGAGTCGGCCGTTCAACGATCGACTGCTCCCCTTTATAAAGGGGGTCGAATGCCCCCTTCTCAGCACACCCTTGGTTGCATTTAGCTCCATTCTTCAGGTATGTTATCTTCTCCTTCTAGTTTTACTTTTTGTAGTATTATTTAGGAGTAGTATAGGAGTAATTTCGAAGTAATGTAAGAGTAATTTAGGAGTAATGTAAGAGTAATTTAGTGAATTAGCGGAAATTTAAGAGTAAATAGCAGTAATTTAGGAGTAATTTAGTTGTACTTTAGGATTAATTTAGCATTAGTTTAATAGTAATAAGCAATAATTTAGTGGTAGTTTACCGATACTGTAAGGGTATATGTAATGAATAGTTCGTACATAAATTAGTGATAATTTAAGAATACTTGACACATAATTTAGGGGTATTTTAGAAATAATTAAGTGTAATTTTATTCACATTTACACATAATTTAGGTATTGTTTTTACCTCATTTATAGAATTTATTTACGTTCTTTACAAAAAAGTTAGAAGTTTTATGAACATTTTCCTTCATTGTGTGTAGCTCTTTTGCTGTTGCTAGCTTGCTAACGCAAGACCAGACCGTCACTGCATATGTTGTTGTCTAGTGCCATTGTAGGTATTTGCACATAGTTTACTTTAGTGTGTTATACATAGTTTACCCTTTTATACATGTAATCCATTCTAGAATGTGAACTTAATTTACTTTACCATTTTTTTTACAATTTTTTACATGTAATGCACTTTGGTATTCTATTTTTTGTCATATTGTTTGATGCTTAATTTAGCCACATTGGTGTGAACATTAATGTTTTCAGGAATTATGGATAAAACATCATTTAGGATTCACTATGGAGATGATCAAGTAGTTATTGGTCATGACGGCGCTGATCTTAGTAGTTATCAATATACTGAGAATAGTTTAAGTCGGGTGGAGGAGCGTTGCATTGATAGTATTAGGTGGTGGATGTATCATATTTTTTGAGTGGATAAAGAGCAGTGGGATTTGTATCTGTATGCTTGATGCAGCCGTGTACTCGAAGGGTTATTTTAGGAGATGACTCATATTATCTCAAACAACATGCGGAGGGGGTATGTTAGAATGGCATTAGAGAAAGGTTGTGAACGGATTTTACTGGTCTATTTCACTCGAAAATTAGGAGTACAATTAGAGGTCAGTGAGAGTAGCCAACTCCAGGATGTTATTCCTGACACGGATGTTGTGGCTACGAGTTGTACTGTACATATGACTGCTATAGGGAAATCTAACGAAGGGGAGGAAATAGAGGACATAATTGAGTTGCTTGAGAGAGAGGATCAAGATTTCGAGGAAGCTATGGAGGAGGGTGGAGATGAGAACTTGGGTGAGGAAGATGAAGCAGTAGATGACAACGATGACAATGAAGAGCTAGATATTGTGATTCCCAACGAGTGGCAAGAAGAAGATTTTCATGGTCTTGCTATAAATGATGGACATTATAATCATTGGGAGTATGAACATAAATAGGTGCACAGGGATGTGGTGTATACTACGAAGGATGTTGTGGAAGATGTCGTGAAAGCGTGGTCATTATCACTCCAGCAATCATTTTGATTGAAAATTTCAAACCGCACAAACTATGACATTGTGTGCGAGAGGAAAAATTGTCCATGGAGAGTTCACACACATAAACCAAAGTATGGAATTCATTGGGTGTGCTCAATTGTGATCCAGCATACATGTGCGGTTGATACAACTATAACTAGGCATAAGAATCTAAGTGTCAGTTACATTGCGAGAGTGATGTACTCTGAGATTTTTGAGAATCTCAATTATGAGCCTCGAGCCTTAATACTTACCATAGAGAGAATATTTCAATACACGGTGAACTACTCTAAGGCATGGGGGGAAAACAGATAGCACTAAAGATGAGGTTCGGTACATTCGAGAACTCATACCATAACTTGTCTTTCTACTTGCAAACGGTGCAGACCCGCAACTATGACACATACTACAACTTCCAAGAGAAGGATGCAATATTCCTGGAAGGTGCTAAGATTCTACACTGAGTATTTTTTTACTCGGTGCTTGTATTCAGGTGTTCAAGTATTGTCGTCTCATTCTTTGTGTGGATGGAACATTTCTAACTGGGAAATATAGAGGTTATATATTGATGACTATTGGTTTTGACGGCAACAACCAGGTTGTGCCAATTTCCTTTGGTTTTGTGGAAAGTGAGAACTATGAAAGTTGGTTGTGGTTCTTACGACAATTGCACATTGGAGTTATTCAAGACTAGGAAAATATTTGTGTGATACATGACCGACATGCCAGGCTTATAAAGGCAGTCTGACATATGAATAATGATCCGTATGAGGCTTATACTTGGAGGGACATCCAATCTTGATGGTGTATGCATCATTTAGGTGCAAATTTCTACCGTCACTTCGGGAAGAATAAAGAATTGACAAATCTGTTTAAGAGACTATGTGCCCAAAATCAAAAGAGAAAGTTCAAGGCCTTGTGGACGAAACTTGATGAGTTTACTTCAAAGTAAAAGCATGAGAGGGTTGTAAGACAACAGTCTAGAACTAATGATGAGCCTGAGCCTGGGCTACTATGTGCACTGCCCACTGATGATCAGAAGACAAATCACAAATAGAATGACATGGATTGCGAGATGGAGTGAAGAGGACATGCAATGGAGAGAATAGAACAGGTAGAAATGGCTTAAGTACAGATAGCCCAAATCAGTAGGACGATAGTTCTACAATATTTCTATCAAACTATGTGGAACTATTTGCATGGATCTACGTTGTTTTCTTGAAACGTTTGAGGAAAAACATCTACTCACAATTTTATGATCAAACTCTTACAACTCAAAGTGAAAATTACTTACTAATTAAAACAATACAGCACAAACAACACATCAAAGAGTACACAACATAACACAATACAATATAAATTTAAAAATACAAACTACACTACGTGGCTACTGAGTTTAGCGAGGGTACTTTCCCTTCCTTATGGCCTTCGATCCCGCTTCATGCGCACGATGAGCCCTCTCACGCTTCCTCTCTCTATCAGCCCTGTGTTCCTCTTTTGCCTTGCACTCCGCCTCTTCCCTCCTCTTAAATTCTTCCTCGCGCTCACATTCCCTCTAGTATCTCATCTCACTAAGCTCCCCGTTGAACGCATGGTGCCTCATAAAAGATACCCACCCGTGCGGATCCACCTCCAAAGTCATATAGTAGAGGTAGCGACGGTGGAGGAGTTACCTATACACATAAATATTAATACATATATTGTAAGTGATTTATTCGATAAATATATACAAATGAATAGAAAAAAGTTATTACTACCGGTTTGTTTGCATGCGGTCCACGCTTTGGCCTTGGCTTTGGCTTTTCTGGAGTCCAAGAGTAGTTCGCACAATTCCAATACATCATCTCGTAGGTGAGGTCATCCGGGCTTCTCATGAATTTACATGTGTCTCCATAGAAACACGTGGGTGTTAGACACCTTCCGGCAGACGGTGACGAGGATCATAACTGTGAGTCGATAAATCCTTTATCACCATATTACAATGTATCTACATAAATTCTGTACATTAAATATTTATCTACATTTTCTCTAAACCACCCGTAAAAGCAAAGTATAGTACTCTAAATCATATGTAAAACTTGATTAAACTAGCCGTACATTACTCTAAACTATGTGTAATATACTACCACATTACTATTATATTATTTCTAATCTATAACTAAATTAATTTCAACTTAATAACTATAATATGAAAAAATAGGGAGGAGAGATTTACCTAAGAGGAGTGGGTGTGCTGAGAAGGGGGCATTCGCCCCCCCCTATATAGGGGAGCAGTCGGCTGTTGAACGGTCGACTTGTGCCACATTAGCAGGAGTCGGCCGTTGAATGGCCAATTGGCGCTGACGTGGCACCAATCGGCGAAAAGTAGCCGTTGCACGTGGAATGTAGCGTTGCGCACTAGCGTGATCGCCAATCGGCACTTGGTCGGCCGACTGGCGTTGACGTGGCCGGAGTCGACCGACCAAGTACCGACTAGGGGCCACGTGGCAGCAGTCGGCACTTGGTCGGCCGACTACTACCCATTTTTGATTTTTTTCAAAAGTGCTATATAAAATTGATTTTTTTTAAATAATATTATTGAAAAAAATCTTCGTTGAGCACCCTTCACAAGGGACCCGGCCTAGACTCAAATAAAACCCCATCTATCTACCTGATGTTTAGTTTGTATTACAAATATGCATACAATCTGAATTAATTTCTTGAATCCTTGGGAGGTATGGAATATATACATCATATTGTTAATCAGAATGTATATCTTACCAGCTGATTAACATTTAAAATACCTCTACATTCCAATGACCAGCATGTACGTACGTACTAGCTAGCTATATGGTGTTAGCAGTGAGGGCTATACATCAATGTAATGGTAGTTTAATTCCGACGTACTGTCATTGCTGATGTTTTAGTTCAAATTAAATTCAGTGTGATTGTCTATCTAATATGCGTTGAATTGTAGGATCAATAAATATTTGAGATGATGCTTTTGGCACGACATAAGAGTGTTGGATTTTTTTCTCTTAGTTGCACACAAATCTTGAAGCACTTGAACAGGTAGGTACATATATTTGGATTGAGTGATTTTACTATTTTTCTTAAGTAGGTAGGAAGAGATATATCAGTAATTTTAATGTTTATTTTAATATCTCTTAGTATCTGAGACACCAATAATAGATAACAAAAGTTACATTGAAATTGTGATACATCCTCGAAGACTAAAATTTCCCATTTAGATTAAATTTGGAACATCACAAACAAATTATGCTCTAGATTAAATTTGCGTAATCTTCAAAACATAAAGGATAGAAACACACACCTCTTGTCCTGCATATATATGCGTACATCATGTACGTAAGCATCTGTACGATAATACGATGAAGAGAGAAGCATATACATACATTGGTCCCCTTGAGCCTGTACTTGATTTTGCACTTCATATTGATACGTACGTACGTCTGGATTAATGCTCAACATTACGGACGTAGTAAGTGCACGAGCTGCTAATTATTCTGCGTGAATCCTTCTACGTGCATAGCAAGCTCGTATATGTATATGTGTATTATTGTATATGCGTGCAGTGTGTGCACGTACGAGCGTATATATAGTACGTACGTGCAGCTAGTGTACGTGCAAATCTTGGTACGGATCAGAGTAGCCTGCACGTTAAATTGTGTATATTTGTTCTCGATCGTTAATTAGTTCCACCATGATATATCTATATACGTACTACCCGTACGTACGTGCATATTATATACACGTACTGTTTTTAATTTTTTTACAAAACAGGGATCGACAAAATATCTTGGAAGAATAATGAATGCAATATAATTAGAAAGAGTTATTTAAATCATGTAGTAGAATAAAGAAGCTTCACATCTTGAGATAACCTACCCGTGATGCTTACTCGGCGAAAAAGGCTCTTACCCAAGTGCATATTGAAAGGACATTGACGTCGCCTAGAGAGGGATGAATAGGTGTTTTTGAAAAATTCTTGTGGAAATAGTTAGTTTAAAAAACTTCCGGATCGGAAGTTCCGATTGATTCAGAAAATCGTCACAAATAAAATTTATCTTCTGGAAAAAGTAAATTAATGGAAATATGTGTGATGATATAGGAAACGGCATTTATACAAGAATATGTTCTAGAACCTTGCTAGTAAGTAGATCGGGTAAAATCAAGTATGAGCTAGCAAGAACACGAAAAACACGAGATGAACACAAGTGGTTATTTACTGAAGTTTAGATCCCTCGATTCTACGTCTCCGTTGAGGGACCTCAATAGACCAGCTCTCTATCAACCCTTGTCCTCACTAAGCCTTAGCCTACGCTAAGATTTGTGAGGAACTCTCAAGTCGAATCGTAAAGATTCACTCTAGATTTATATTTGTAAGAGTGTGAGAGTTCTAGGATTTCGAAACTAGTGTTTGGGTTTCAAAGCACATGAACAACTTTGCCAACTCAAATCTTTGTCCACAAGATTTTCAATGAAAACAACAAATTCAACTCACAAAAATCTTTTCAAAAGATAGAGCAATAAAATTACAAGAATATTTCTAAAGAACTCCCAAGACGAATCGCAAAGATTTGTGCTAGATCTGAGCTTGAATGCCAAAGATAGTTCTAGGGTTAGGGTTTTCAGAGAGAATAAGAGTGTAGGCCAAAAGTCCCATTTTCAAAATGGTTGATGAAGATATTTATACCATGCATCCAAAATATGATCGTTTGGGTATTTTTGGTCGCCCGCCTCAGAAGTTCTGATGGAAAATCAGAAGTTCTGACCATAAATAAATTTTAGACGGAGAGCTCAAATTAGAAGTTCTGATGCAAAATCGGAAGTTCAGACCAAAAAATGAATTTTAGACCGAGAGCTTAAATTGGAGGAATCGGAACTTCTGAAATTCCTGTCAGCACCCCAAAGCTCTCCGTTAGTTTTCGATGATCCTTGACTTTTTGAAAAGCTTATTCAAAGGGCTATCTAGTCTATTAAATATCAAAGCTTCAAAACCAAAGGAGAAAAAAGTTATGGCTTTAGTTTCTCTCAAGATAGCAATGGAAAAAATATTTTGAGCACAAAGCTTTGGGGCAAACTTCAACATATCCCTCTTAATAGTACAATGTTACTATACTCAAATTTAAAGAAATGCAACATAATTCACCTTTGAGCCTATGTAGAGTAAAGTGGAGCTTTTCTCCAAATTTGTTTCAACTGAAAATGTCGTTTCTTTAATTTTGAGGGAACGACAAGGTTGAAACCATTTCATCATTTGGGGTTATTCTCCTACACACACTTAGTTGAATATGTTAGTCCCAAAATATTGGCACCTTTGCCTTGAGCAATGACCTCTTTGAATTTTGGCTTAATGTTGATCAACATATGAAGTGTAACACCCCAGAAATTAAAAGGAATAAAATAAAAAGGAAATATTTTCTGAATTTATTATTAAAGAAAAATCACCAAAGAGCCCAAATAAAGCCAAACAGGGAGAAATACTCAAAATTTGAACCTGAAATTTTTATGAGATGAACTAGAGCCCAAGATATAATTTTAGGAATTTTTACAAATTTTTATCAACAGTGATTCAACCCTTAATCAAATATTTGATTTTCTGGAATTATTTTAAATCGAAAATCAATTTTAAATCCTTAACGGGCCTCAACCCCGAAACTTCCCCCAACGGCCTTCTTGGCCCAGCCCATTGCCACCCACCCACTGACAGGAGGGGCCCGCCTGTCGGCGCACGCCTCCCCTCTCTCCTCCCACCCGCGCCCCGCCTGGTCCCACCGGTCAGCCCCCGCCGCGCCACTGACCGCCCGGACCCGCCGCTCAGCCCTTCTATTTTTGTTTCGACCACTGACAGGTGGGGGCCACCTGTCAGGATCTTCTTCCCCGATGGAAGGGGATCCCCTCCCTCCCGCCGGCGACCCCCACCTTCCAAATCCGCCGCCCCGTATCCGATTTCGCCAAATCAACCGAGGGATCGCCTTCTCCGACCGCCGGGGATCTCATTCCACCGATAGCCACGCGTTTTCGCCGCTTAAGGAAGCTAACCGAGCCAAAGGAAAGCCTCGCCGGAGTTAGGAATTAAACCTTCGGGTTTCCTCGGTTTTGCCTTCCATTCTCGCCGCCGGTGACCCCTATATAAACCCCTCTGGCCTCCGCACTCAGTCCACACCATAGCCACCCAAGCCGAGCGAGAACAGAGTGCCCAATTCCCGTTTCTCGGGTTTCCCCTCTGCTCCGCCTCCGGCAAGCGATCGCCGCCGCCTCCGGCCTCCCCTGCCCTAGCCACCGCTCCCATCGGGTCCGCCGTCGTCCACCCGTCCTCGGCCACGCCTCCATCAGTCGTGAAGGCCACCGGATCGCCGTCGCCGTCGAGCTCCCGAGGAGACCTCACCGTCTACCCTCGCCGTCATCGCCGTCCGTCGCCCACCTTCACCACCGAAGGTACCATCGTGACCCCCTTGCTCCCCGCATTCCATTTCTGGCCCTAGCTAGGCACGTAGGCGCTCGCCGCCGCCGCAGCCACCGCACCCGAGGCCTCGCCGTCGCCGGAGAAGAAGGGTACAAGCCCCTTACGCACGTGGCGTGCCGGACGCACTCACGACCGTTAGATCTGTGATGAACGGCTAGGATTATAACCCACCCAGGTTTAATCCGAGGCATCCATCCGGTCAAACCGGTACCGAGGCATCTGGGCCGTTGATCGTTATTTAAAATCTTGACTTGATCTCGTGCGTCCACGTATACCCCTTCGCCACGTTTTAATCTGAGCCGTTCAATCTCATTAAACCCCCCCGCCTCGCATCTGGCCGCTGGATCCAGATCCAACGGCCCAGATCGCTCGGGTCCACGCGCATAGTCACGGGTTCACGGTGAACCTGGTTCACCGTGGATCAGAGACTGTTTTTCTGTTTAAATAAAATTCAGAAAATAGTTTAAACTTCAAAAATTCATATCTTGCTCATTTTAACTCCAAATTTCACCATTCAAATTTTGTTAGAACCAGAATATTATTCTCTACACAATAATGCCATAAAAACAGTATGTTTCTGTTGTCCAAAATATTATTAATAAATAAATGGATAAAAATCCCTTAGGGTTAAAAATTAATAATACAGAAAATAAATTGGGAAAAATTCTAAAATATTAAACTTTACTGTTTGGTACAAAACCTTGAAATATCAAAAATATTACTTCACATAATAAAACCTACAAATGTGTATGTTGAATATCTGGTGAATTTTATCTGTTTATTGAATGTATTGTTTATTTTCCGTATCGAGAAGACTACGAGTTCGTCGAGGAGCAGGAGTTCTACCCCGAGGTTCCTCCATCCCCATTTGCTGAGCAAGGCAAGTCATCGACCACCTCTGTGGAAACAGTTGATCATAATTGAGCCCATGTTTTAATAACTTATCGCTATAACCCATAGATTAATATTGCATTAGACAAACATTCAAGCCTTACACTTATATTTATTAGATCCCTGTCCTTGTGTGCAAACCCAAGCCATGCTTATTGAGCCTTAACTCCTTGTCACTCTACTATAAAAATACTAGCTAGTGCCCAATGTACCGGCACAACTGCTATAGGTTAAAAAAGAACGAGTCGTAGATAGCTGGATTCTGTATATGTTATTCTCGTCTCTGGACTCTGTTGGAGTTGGCTAGGTTATAAGTATGGTGGGTTCCGGGTGCAAGCTCGGGCACTGGTTTGTCGCACCCGGGGCACTATAAGGACCGGTCTGCGGGATCTGTTGCAAAGCACTTCCGTACCAACCACAAGTCTAATGGGTAAGTCCTAACTGGAAGTATGGAATACTCCGGCTTGATGCACCATAGAGGAGGGGGCAAGGGGCTAGCCTGCGGGCGACTTGTACCGACGAGGCTCAAGGGGGGGTATGGTGGGGCTCCGATGCGTCGGGACACCATATGAAACCCATAAGAGGGTGCTATTGAGTCGGGGAGGACTATATGGAAGGTTTTGGCACGAGTTCCCGTGTGATGGGTCATCTCGTTACACTTCGGTGTAGGTGATGAGTGTGTGCCTTGTGGGTACAGTGGTACATCTCTGATCAGAGTAATTCAATCTTTTCGAAAAGCCGAGCCCACGGTCAAGGGCGGGTTGTGTGACTACTCGCAGTTAGTTTACAATTGTTTGAATGGATGAGTTATTCATGGCACGTAAGGACTGTTGAGCGAGGTGGGGCTGACTGTACCCCTCGAGTTAGAAGATGATGATACACATGCACATGTTTACTTTTCCGTACTAATAAATTGCTCTCATTTAAAGCCTTACAATTATGCTGCTTCCGCTAAATTAGCCACTATCTCCCTTGTTATTATCTTGCATTATATTTGCATCCGGTGGCTTGCTGAGTACATCTGTACTCACCCCGTTGACTTACAACCTCAGAGCCAGTCTACTACGAGGAGGATGAAGGTCTGGAGTAGCGACCCAGTCAAGGCGAGACTGGAAGGAGGCGTTCATCTAGGACCCTTATTTTATTAGTTTCTCTTCACCTTTATTCACTTTTGTATTAATGCGGTCTACGAACCGTGAATGATTGTCCGTATTGTACGTGGTCGCATGATGAACGTCTTGTTTTATTGATTTTCTATGGAATTTCAATAAAGTCCTGATTTATTAAATCGGGGCGCGACAAGATGGTATCAGAGCTGACTTGACTGTAGGAAGCCAAACAGACCTGACCTTAGGACTTATATATATATTCACTATATTTTACAAAAGATTACTTATCCTCTCACCTTCTGAGATTTTTCACAAAAATTTTCTCTCTTTTGTAGATGCCGGTTCATACCATGAGCGGGACTCTTCGTGACGAGGCCGGATTCATCCGCGAGCTTCGCGTGCTCGTCGACTTTTTGGGGTTTCCCCATGAGCCTGCGTTCCACGGGATTTTTCCTGATGCGAACGAGAGCTACTGCGAGGTCACGGTTGTGATCCGCCCCTCTTCCACGCAGCCACCCTTCTACACCCATGGAGTTGGAGGACCTTCATTCGTGGTGGCCAGCCAGCGAGCCGCTCTCCAGTCCCTCGCCGAGCTTCGACTGGTCTACGACTGCCACCTCCGCGACACCGTCTACCGCTTCATGCCCATGCGCACACCCGGGAGTCACCGCAGCATCTACATCAGTCCCCTCACCCATAGCAGCTCCGCCATCACCCGCACGATGAGACTCTTGGAGGCCATGGACAACCTCCACACGGAGGCCGTCCTCGACGCGGACAGCCAGCACGACACCATTGACTTCTACCGCCACACTTCGGAGAACCTGACCAGGGAGAACGCCGAGCTCCGTCGACAGCTAGAGCAGAACCCTCTGTTGACCCTTGAGGTGGAGGAGTTGAGGCGTCAGAACGAGCTTCTACGCCAGGGCGCCATGGTCCACGCCCAGCTCCGTCAGCAGCTCAGAGAGTTGAAGAAGGACATTGAAGAGATCGCGCCTCTTCCGCCTCGCAGGAAGAAGCCCCTTCAGACTCCCACAGTGAGGCCCAAGAGGATCTCCCGCAGCGCACCACCCGCCGGACCGTCCAGTTCCTCGACCCCGCCCGTCTCCCACGAGCCCGAGATCGAGCCGTCCCCCGAGCTGCCTTAGACGTAGTATTACGATTGATTGTTATTTTTATTTGCTTGCTTGTATTAGCATTCATGTCAAAATATAAGGCATGAATGAGAGAATAAATAAATGTAACCGCAAGAACGGTATCCTTTTGAAATAAAATATAAAAGAAGTTCACCAAAATAAATGTGTACACATTGAAAATTCCAGGATGACCAACTGTAGCGCCCCGATTTATCAAAATCGAGACATTATTGAATTTCCATAGAAAAACAATAATACAAGAGGTTCATCATGCGACAACGTACATACGACAATATCCATGGTACGCAGACCATATTTATTACAACATTGTTTTAATAAAAACGATAATAATAAAGGTAAACAGCGGCATGACGAACTTCTTCTTCAGGATCTTTCTTCTCGACTGGGTCGCTACTCCAGACCGTCTTCAAGATAAGCATCCTCTGTGGGGTCCAACGGGTATGAGTACAAAAAGTACTCAACAAGCCACCGCGAATGCAAATAATAATGCAGGATAATAAACAAGGAAGGATAAGGGCTAACAATGCGGAATAAAGCAATTGCAGTTATGGCATTTAGTGTAATCATATTTTAATCATGCGGAAAGTAAACATGAACATCATCGACATCAACTAACTCGAGGAGTACGTTTTACCTCCTCGCACCACGGTCCTTACATGTCAATCCATCATGCACATTCATATTCCAAGTAAACTAACTGGGGGATGTCACGCAACCCGCCCTTGACCGTGGGCTCGGCTTTTCGAAAAGATTTAAGACTCTGATCAGAGATGTACTACTGTACCCACAAGGCACGCACTCATCTCAACGAGATGACCCATTTCACGGGAACTCGTGCCAAAACCTCAATATGAGATGTTCCAAGCGATAACCACCCGCTCTAGGTTTCGCCGGCGCGTCGGGCCGCATCCCGGCTAACGTCGCACCCCCTTTTGCGCCACATTGGTACAAGTCACCCGCAGGTGCAACTTGACCCATCTCCAAGTGGTGGCCTCGGTTTGGAACAACCCATACCTTAGTTAGGACTTACCCACTAGACTTGTGGTTAGTACGTAAGTGTATTGCAACGGATCCCTCAGACCGGTCCTTATAGTGCCCCGGGTGCGACTGACCAATGCCCTAGCTTGCACCCGGAACCCACCATGCATACACTCACAACCATGACTCATCACCAACAGAATTTTCCAAGGATAAGAAGCAACGGGGATCATATAATAGAACCATTTTGCTACGACTCATTTTTATCCTATAGCGGCCGTGTCAATACATTGGACACTAGCTAATATCATTGATCATATGGTGACAAGGAGGTTAGGCGAGATAGCATGGCTTGGGTTGCACATCGAGGTCGGGGGATCCTAAATAAATATAATGTAAGGGTTCATTTGACTAATGCATATACATAACCTATGTGTTTTAGCGATAGTAAATTCAGACATGGGTTCAATATGCTCAAAAGAATTGTTTGGTGACTTGCCTTGTTCAGCAAAGGGAGAGGGAGGGACTTCGGGGAAGTACTCCGGCTCCTCGGCGACGTCGTAGTCTTTTTAATATAAAGTAAAATAAAAAGAACATAACATCTAATCAAACAGTATAACATTACATTATAAACACATAAGTTAAAGTTGGTTTGAAGAAATAAACCCAAAGGTTAAGGTTCTGAATTTTATAAATAATTTTAAAGGGTTTAAAATGAAGGGTTGTCCTTTTTAGAAAACAAATGTTTAAATGGGATTAGGGTCATTTTAAATCCTTAAATAAGTGTGAAATGAAAAGTTCATGTCCATTTGGTGGTTTTCAGTGAATGAACAGAAAGGAAATTAATAATAATTTTTCTGAAGTTTAAATATTTTAATCCATATTTTAATCCTAAAGGCTTTTGAATAATTATTTGAATAAACATGAAAATGTCCAACTAAACCTACTGTTTTTATTGCCTAAACATGTGGAGAATAATTTTATGAATTTTCTAAAATTGGAATGGTAATTTTTAGAGTCCAAATGCATTAGATATGAATTTTACAAGTTTAAAAGCATTTCTGGAATTTATTTTCAAATTTTAAACCTCTCGGGTCCACGGTGAGCCAGGCCCACGGTGAACCCGCGCACTGTGCGCGTGCACCGGGTCGATCTGGACCGTCGGATCCAGATCCGACGCGCGAGGGCGAGGCGGGACGCGTAAGTGGCTACGGACGGCCAGGATTAAAACGTGCGAACCGGTACCACGTGGACGCACGAGATTAAACGCGGGGTTTTAAAACAAATGGACGCACGGGATTAAAACGTACCCCTTCGCCGAGATCTAACGGATCAGATTAATCCGCACGCGGGGATTAACCATCACCGTCGGATCCAGATCGCACGGTCGTGCGTGAATCCGACACGGCACGGGTACTCGACCCGTGCCGGTCGTCTTCTCCGACGACGGCGAGCGGGCCAGCGGCCACGGCGAGCGACGGCGACCTAGTCTAAGGCCTAAAATGGAACGAGGGTGCTACGGGGATCATGAGGGTACCCTTGCGGCGAGGAAAGGTCGACGGAGCGTGGCCGGCGACGAGTGAAGGCGGTGGAGGCGTTCGGGTCCTTGGCGGCGACGGCGATCCGGCGAGGTTTGTCGTCGATGGAGTGGTGGCCGAGGTTGGTGAGGTCCCGGCGGTCACGACGGTGCGGTCGGCGTGGACGGAGAGGGGCTCCGGCGACGGCGAGCGGCGGCTGGAGGACGGGCGGTGGTGGCGCGCTAAAATGTGGAATGCAGGAGCTCTGTTCGGTCTGGGCTCAATTGGACGCGTGGACCGAGCGCGGCGGGGGTGAGGGGTTTATATAGGGTCGTCGGCGAGGGATAACGGGCGACAAATACAAGGAAAGGGGAGGGGAGGTCTTCAATGGCGCCGGTGAGTCTCGGCCATGCACGCGAGCGCTGATCTCGTGGTTTAATGGCGGGGATTAACGGGGGGAAACGGTCGGGGGAACGCGGGGAATTCAATGCCGTCGAGTAATTAGGGTGAGGGGGCCGGCGAGAGCGAATCCGAGGAGGGCTAGGGTTTCGGCCGGCGAGGGGGGGGGGATTTGGGGGCGGATCTCGCGGAGACGACGACTCTGACAGGCGGGGTCCACGGGCCAGTGAGCGCGAGCGAGCGAACGGGAAGGCTGACAAGTGGGGCCATAGTGTCGGGTGCGCGCGCGAGGGGAGGGATTCGGCGCCGACAGGTGGGACCGGGCTGTCAGTCTAAGGCGAGCGCGTTAACGGGCTGGGCCGGCCGGGAGAGAGAGAAGGGAGGGGGAGGAGCCCATTACTGTTCTAATACTTTTCTGAATAAAAATAATTCCAGAAAATAGATTAAAAGATTAGGGCTACTTCCAAGGCTGGTAAAAATTTATGAAAATTCTCAAAATTATATTTTGGTCTTAGGATCATATACAAAAAGTTTCACCTCCTGATTTGGTCATCTACTCCATGTTGTAGATCAAAAGGGTATAAAAAGAATTAAAAGTATTTTTCTGAAATAATAATTCCAATAAATTGAATTTAATAATATTTTTATTGTTTTGAAAATTTGGGGTGTTACACCAACACCCAGGGATCAGACGCTCCTCAGAACGGAGGGGATAGTGGCAACCTGCCACAATGGGGAGCCACCGGGCAGAGGCGAGCCCCGGTCGCCAACCACCCCACCTTGGCTGAAATGATGGCCACTCAAAACCAGTTGGTCTCAGCCCTCCTGCACCAGATGCAGCAGCAGCAGCAGCAGATGTGTTGGGGGAAAATATCCCATCTTCGGGGTTATTGCCAAAGCAACATGAAGACAGTCAACCAGTTCGAAGATAGTCCGAAGGTCATCTTCGAAGGCAGCTTGGAACTTCGTCAGGAGTCCGAAGACTGGCATTGGTTCGAAGTATATCTTCGAACCAAAGCCTTCCAGGATCTTTTCTGCCAGCTAAGATGGAAAACTTATCTTCTATCCCATTAGATTAGTCTTTTACCATTTTAGCCCTATTAAGGAAACCGAATAGTTTCCTTAATGTCGGTTGTAAATGAGGGGTAAATAAGTCTTTTCCTTAATGTCTGGGCCTATAAATACCCCCCATTTCACCCTGTAATATGGACCGATTTACAAGTGAATCAATACACATTTTCGAACTATTCTAAGCTATTATCCTTTCGGAGGCTTAGAACAGTTTGCTTCGCAAACACTTCGTTTGTTAGTTTCTTTTCTACAGAAACCTGTTAGCGTAATCTTTTACGCCAACAGTTGGCGCCGTCCGTGGGGAACTTAGTCCAAAAAACTTCGTTCTCTACCAACTTCTTGCATCATGCCTCCTAAGCGGAGCGCACCTCGCAATCCCACTCGGAGGTCCTCTCGGATCTCCGGAGAGATACCCTTCGACACAGTCGAAGTCGGAGGGTCTTCGACTATCCCTCCACCGCAAACTCCGCAAGGGGCTTTTATCCCTCGAGGATACGAAGCCTCTCCACCAACCCCTTCTACACTCCGACCGCCCGGAGCCACTCTGCCACCCTCTATTCCGATCGGAACTGATCATACCAGTTCTCAAGACCCGGAAGGTCCTTCCGGAGGAGATGAAGATAGCCTTGGAGATATGGCCACTCAAATGGCCAATCTTCAAGCCGAGGTAGCGAGGTGGCGACAGGAGGCTGCGAACAGGCTTCGCCCTCAAGCCACCCCAGCTATCCCCGAAGTGCACGAAGACGACGATCTTGATTATCCCGAAGCCCCGGAGAACGCTTCTTACGACAACGAATCTCCGTTGCATCCTGAGCTTCAGAAGATTCGCTTCAATCCGAAGTTTAAAACTTCGAAGCTCTGCAAGTATGCTGGAGACGAAGATCCCAGTGAGTTTGTGCGTTCTTATGCCCTAGCAATCGAAGCTAGTGGCGGAGACAGAGATACTATGGCGAAGTGCTTCCCGTTAGCCCTTGAAGGAGTGGCGTTGAGATGGTTCTGGTCTTTAAACCAGGATCAATCGCTTCATGGTCACAGTTGAAGAAGAAGTTCATAAGTAACTTCCAGGGTACCTTTGTGCCCCCCATGTCGACAGGAAGCCTTTTCCAAGTAAAACAGCTCCCCGGAGAAACATTGAGGCAGTACTTCAAGCGCTTCGCTCACACGAAGTCGCAAATTCGGGGGCTGTCCACATCTTCGGTGGTTGATGCGGCTCGGGAAGGCGTCAGTCATAAAGGCCTTCTGGATAAATTGCATCGGAAGAGCATCACCACAGTATCACAGTTGATGTCGTACTTCGAGGAGTACTCGAAGTCAGAAGAAGGTTGGCTTCGGAGGACTACTGCTACTTCGACAGTGTTGACAGAAGTTAAAGCAGAGGTGAAGACTTCGGCCCCGCCGCAAGAGCCAGTCCCCGAAGTACAACATGATAGAAGAAGAGGGCAAAAGCACCCTCGTTCTGAGGTCTTAAACATTGCACCCCCGCAGAGGTTTGCACCAAGAGCTCCACAGCCTGCAGGGAACAAGTCCGGCGGCTGGAGGCCACCAGGGAAAACGGCTGGCAAGGGCCAGACCCTTTTTTGCTGTATTCATGGAGAGAATCGAAGCCATGCAACTGACACCTGCAAGGCTATCCTTACCCTTCGGGGAGAATACTTGGAGAGAACTTCGGGTCGAGGTAGTACCGACCGAAGTCCAGCAGCAGCAGTGCGCTCGGAGCCGGTCCAGGCTGTAGCGCGGATAGAAAATCTTGAT